>JAOXJM010000012.1:149368623-149380065 GCA_026413425.1 Tringa solitaria | reverse complement strand
AGGGTCTCTTTCTTGGAGCATCTTGCTAATAGCGGAAAAATTTAACCAATTTGACCATTGAAGATAAATGTATGTGAGTAGCCACTTTAAATGTGGAAAAATATGTCCAAGTAATATTTCTGGACAAAATAATTCTATCCTCTGATGACAGATGTAAAACTGAGAATTAGGAAGGATATGTAATTAAATCCCATGACATGAGGTCCTTTGACACTGAATGAGTTCTCTAGCAACAGAAGCTGGTGATACAGGGAAGTCTCTTATATTTTATCATTGACAAAGGGCACCTGGGTATTCAAGTGTTTTGGAATGATTTTCCAGGGATATAAGCCATGTGGTACCATTGGTTTCACTTGAACCAGACCTTTCTTTTCTAAGGGAAAACAGGAGATAGTGTAAACATTGTTTCCTTATAAACAGTTCCTCAAAGAGCCTTCTATAGGAGCCTAATCAAGTGGCCAACTAAGGGACACATACCTCTCTGCTGTCCTCTGAACAAGTTTTTCCATCATAAGACTGATTTAGCTGCAAAATCAAAGCTAAGAATATGCTTAGAATGAAGAATGCTTTCTACATCTTGTAATTTATAACTCCTTTCAAATTCAAGGAATTTGAAAACTTACATTACAGGATCAGTGCATAATTTTCAGTGGTATATGGAAAATTAAAGGTAGTGACAGAAGAGCTCATGTTTTTTTCCATCTGTACCAGAAGTTACTTACCAATGTATCAATGTACTTTTTTTTTGGGTAAAAATTCATTAACTGAAATTTTTTTAAAATAGTTTTCTAGTTCAAAGAAGAGAAGTCTAAAATTGTTTACATCTTGTATTAGTAGAATTTGATTATGCCTCTAAAAAGCAGAGGCATTTGGAATAAAGCTCTGGTTATCTTTTAAAAAGTAATACAGTCCCCTACATTTCGCTGTTAGTAGCAGTCCTGTTTGTCTCACCCAAGTTTTCTGGATTAGAATTTAGTCTGTGGATGTGCCCATGTAAAGCCAGATCAACGAGCAGTTTTTGTCACGGCTTCAGCAAGAATATCACAACCCTTCAGCGCAATCTGGCAGTGTATTGGAGAGACATGAATAAAGAGACACAAGTAGACAGATGGTGTTCTCCAAAGTTTTTGCTTCAATGTGAAAGTCTAATGTCCATAGCAATGTCCAAGATTCTCTGATGTTCTTTTGGAAGGTTAGCAAGACGAGTGGCTGCATTCTGCTGAGAACAATTCTGATTAAGCTTCCTCCTAGAAAAATTTACAATTCTTTTCTCTTTCTCACCCTTCATGTTTTATTGAATTCTCAAAATGTGTGATGCAGTAAGAGAAAAAGCATAGACAGGAAACAAAGCTGTTTTGTACTCTTTGCAGCTTTCCATTAAAAATACCCATAAACTAAAAGCTCCATAAGCTTTCTTGCAAGTTGGCTGTATCAGAATACAGGAGATCAAAGAGTTAAAATGTGTATCTGGGAAATGTTTTTATTGCTGAAAGAATGTATCATCTAAATTGTTAACATTTGAGCTTCTGTCACCTGAACCCAAAGTATCTAAGGATTTTAATGTCACTTTAACATTGCAGATAAATTGCATTAAGAAAACCCCTCTCATTTTATACTAATAAATACATTATAAAAATCTTCTAATTTATGGGTGGGTTTTATTTTGCTTGGTTTTTTTTTCTCAACTTTAATACATGAGAAATATTTGATTATATAAGCAGAACTGCAGAACTTTTAAGTTTAGACTAGATCTCCTTGCAGTTTTAGTAATAGATGTTGTTTTCAATTTATAACTGGTAAGATTCCTTCACAATTTTAAGAATTCGGCCATCAGATCACAAATATGCAGCTAATACAATCTACAGTCTCATTTTCAACAAATATTATAAAGCTTGTAGAATCAAGGATATTGTGCAAATCGTGCTTTACTTTGGAAATGCACAGGCAGATATTTATACTCTATGCAAATTAATTGCTATGAAAAAAGATGCTTTTTTTTTTTAAACTTATGATAAGGTTAGAATTACCAAGTTCCAGGCTTCTCATGAACTCTTTTTTTCTGTGCAGATGTTAATCGAGGAGACAGATTTCACCAGCAGATGTCTCTGTTTCTGCACTGACAGACTGATCTTAATTTTAACTGACCTTCAGAATTATTTTTTGTTAGTTTCATGTGGGTTGGGTGAGGAGAACAGAAAATAAATGTTAGAATGACTTTGGTTCAAATGCCAGTATTTTTTTCTGTTCATGAGGAAAATTGCAACTGTTTCTATAATTATCATGTGACATATTGCCTACATATGTCTACATATTGTTGTATTTGTATTCATCTGAAATTGCTAGCAGTTGAATTTGAATTACGCTGTAATGTTTGGTTATTCACTGTAATTGTAATTATCCTGGAGGTGTTTCTTGTCATTATTACTAGGCTTCATTTCTCATTGAAAGATGATGAAGATAACAACCAGATCATCTTGGATCTTGCTGTTTACAGGTCAGTATTTTTTTTCCTCTTAATTTTGACATTCTTAAGTTCTAATACACAGTGTTTCAAAATACTACTTTTTGTAATGGGGACTTTTCAAGAGGCAAACAAATAATATAGGGAGTAATTGAATCAATCTTGAAGTCTGTGCCAAAGAAATGAAGCTGAATAAACCAAACACGTTTGAGACTTTTCTGTTCCTCCTAAATGAGGACTCTTGTTACTAATAGTCCTTTTTGGAATTGATATTTTCTGCAGTTCACAGTCAGGTTTCATCCACATCTGTGCTTTTGTACCTATGTATAATATTTTCCATTCTTCATTTGTATATTAGGGTTTTAGGGAATGGGGGTTTTTGCCCATTCTCTGGCCCTAGAAGTGCCCCAGTACAGTCCATGTCCTTCTAGTTAAATTCTTCTCCCCAGGACAGAGCAGGTTAGCCTTGTTCTACTTTCTTTGCTTACTGGAAAGACTCCATAGCCTGTCTTTTTTCCTGAACCGTGGCAGGTCATTGCCTGGAAGAATTTTGCTTGAACTAGGCCAAAATATGACAAGGAAACCTGATAACTACTTGATAGTATATACTATAAGCAGTACAGTGGCCTTGCCCACACTTCAGGAAAGGATTGGAAACCCACAAGCTTATTTAACCATAATAGGAACTTGTTAGAGTAAAGTTTGAAGTAGTTTTATACCACAGAAACACTATTTATGCCAGGTATTCTTCACTTAAAGCTCATTAATTTCCTTCAAAATAGGCCTGCTCCATGTTTCTGAATTTGAAGAATTAGGCTCAAAAAATCTGTTCAGGTGCAATATAATGTTGGATATGTTGTAATATTCTGTGCTCCCTTGTAAGAAATGCAAACTAAAAAGTTTGAAAAATTCACCCGAGAAGTAACTTTATAAAAGAAAGAAAATAGGAAATACTTATCTGTGCATTCACTAGTAGGTCACAAGAACACAAGTGTTTGTGTCACATGCTGAAGAGCAAATGTTAAAGTGGAGGTTTTACAGGTCACAAATTTTGTTTGACAGTACTGAAATTTAAACGTACTGTGTTTCCTGGGAATGTAAAGTATTTCTGTTCATTGTTTTCCACCAAATTCTGTCCCAAAATAAAAGAAAAAAAGAACTGATTATAAATTTACTAGTTAAGCCTTCTGAAATAAAAGTGGCAAAATAGTTTTACAATTTTAAATAACAAATAAACTAATTATCATATAATGTAAAACACTAAACTAATAGAAGAAAGACCTTTTCATTTTCTACAAAGATTTTGAATTTTTGCAATTACACAGTAGCTGATATGGTGGACTTGACAGAATTTAGACATTATTTTAATTGGCATTCTGTGAACGCACAGGAAGATCATGCTTTTTTTCCAAGGACATTAAATCCTAATAATATTTCATAGAACTTAGTCACTGAAATTAAATGTTATAGTTTATAAGTTGTGAAATCATAATTTAAGAACTATATAGTCTGCACTGCTTATTTAGTGGACTGTACTGTGGATTGATTAATTTATTTATATCTCATTCTGAAGACATTTGGACACTTCTCTGCTTGATGTCGATGTCCAGCCAACTTACATACGAGTACTGGTGAAGGGAAAGGTTAGTGTTTTCTTACTACATTCATTTCAAATCAAGAGTTAATCCTTACCATACTTATTCACTGGGCTCTGGATCTGACTTTTATGCATTACCAGCCATGTACACTTATGCAGAAAAAATGCTTGTTTATACTTGCATTATTTTGGACCACACATGAATTGTGGAAGTCCTAACCAGAAGATGGGCATAGCCTGAAAAGAAATTTCACTCTCTCTTTCCCTCCTCTCTTCTTACTCCCCACACACAATGTACCATAATTCACTTAAGAGAGCTTGCTAGTTGCCCTAGGCTAGAATTTAGCAATTTCACAATCTGGAATTTATAACTGACAGGAACAAATGCATGTATATTCTCTTGAAAGGGCATTTAAAATGTCATTTCAGTTTTCTCTCTTCTCAGTGGTTTTAATTTTATCATCATTTTTTTCAAAAAAATTCGAAGAGCTTAAACAGTAAACCAAAATCCCTATTTTTGACTGTACCAACTGCATAAACAAAACTTCAGAATTATTTTATGTCTGAAATAGGCTGGATAATCTTTCTCATTTAATTGCTAATATAAGTCAAGCATCGTTTCATAACCTTCTTTAGAAATGTCACTTCAGGAATGACAGCAATTCAGGAATATACATATGACTTTACTTGTAAGTAAAAGCTGTTTAGTGAGCTAATAATTTATTAGGATTAGTAATACTACATATAAAGTGAGAGGATTTAGACCTATGCTGTATTTAAGATCAAAGGATGTGACAGTGATGTTTCTGTGTCTATTCTGTCCAGGTAAAAAATAAAATTAAAAGAAATATATATATTTTAGAATTATATACTCCAATTCCATATTTTCTCATAGCCATTTCAGCTTGTGCTCCCTGAGGAAGTGAAGCCAGACAGCAGCTCTGCTAAAAGATCGCAAACAACTGGTCATTTAGTTGTCAGCATGCCAAAGGTATGTAAAATAATCTGAGGAGGCATCATACAAAGATACTTAAAATGTTATGAGTGCTTTGGGAATGTTTCTGAGTTACAGGTAACATCTGGTGAGCTACAGTTATTCAGTCTAGCCTTTCCCATCAGGACATACCTTCCAAAGAAGGAGCATTCCAGAAAGGCAATTTAATCATAGAGTTAAACCTTAGGAATTAAGATCTCTTTAAAGAATCATTATGAAAATCTAATTATAGAAATCTTTGTATTTCCTTTATTTTCAACAAAACCAGCTTTTTATATATGAAAAGAGACTCTTCACAACATGCAGTATTGTGCAAATGTGTAAGAAGGTGGATTTTTCAAATAACTGCAAATAAGCAAGTTACCTACTTTCTTTTTCCACCCATGAAATAACAAAAACAGATCAATTTTTCAAAATTTTTGTGGCACACACACATATGAAGATTACCTTTTGGTTCAAGGACAGGAATGAAATAGTACTCTCATGTCTCAGGTGATCAGAAAAAGAATTGCTTAATTCATTTTCCCCTCATGCTCTCCCTGGCTGGAAAGGATCCAAGGCCCAGCTGTACCAACTATATGTAATCACAGAGCAAGAAGGTTGTGGCAACATGGTGTTTCAACTGAAAAATGCTGCACAGCAGTCCCTAGTACTTAAAGAAGCCTCGGTAGAAGTCATATTCCACTAATATTTCTAACTCTGTACTCTCCCATCTCACCCATGCTCCGATGTTTGCCTGTACAGTGTCGTGCTGATCAGGATTTGAGTGAATTCTGCTGGCAAGTAAAAGCAAATTGCCTTAAAGTGTGTTTTGTATTCTCCCTCTTCCCTGCCCAGCCCCGTTCTTGCAGTGCAAATGAGAGCAAACTGACAGCTGTGTCCACTTTATTTCCTCTCCACTCTGTCTTCCTATGGTTTCAGTAAATGTAGCTTGTACCCTGGATACCTAAGCGGTATTTTGATTTGTGGGATGACATAATGAGCAGATGAGGTAGAATCAAATGTGGAATCAGGAAATCTCCTACTGATTCCCACAGAATAGAGAAGGAATAACCAGTAATGAGGAACATCTGAAGACATGGATATCACCTTGCCTCTCTGAAGTGTGCAGTGAGAGAGCTAACAGGTGGCTAGCCAGCAGCCACTGGAAGTTTAGAGGACATTAGAGCTTAAATAGAGGGAATATGCAGTAGTGTGAGCCAGGTTAAAAGACAAGAGGCAGAGGTACCTTTAAGGCTTTAGGGCTTAACAGGTGGGATGCTGGCAGAAACAGGAAGGTATTTAAGGTGGGACTTGATGTAATCTGGTGTAAGACTGAATTCTTGGATCTGCAGGAAGAACAGAGATGGATTGAAGGGCTTGGAGCAGACAGGGAGCTGGAAGTTTTAGGAAGGTGGAGTTCTGGAGATGAGAATGGTGGGGTTCTGGGAGCTCTAGAGGTTAATCATAATGTATCTTACACCATTATGCCTTTGGAGGGTTGGGCTGCTTTGAAGGCCTCTGGGAGTACATCATATATTTTTGGCTTTCAGAAAGAAACAAATTCTTGGTGCTTTAGCCTTACCCTTCTGGCCTCTAGTAAGTTTTTCTGCTGTGTAGGAGCAGTGAGACTCGTATAAGTCTGCCAGGATATACCAATTACAGCATTGTCTTCTGAAGGAGGAACCTTCAGCTGTTATTAGGGGTCATTTATTTCTCTTTGGGCTTTGATTTAATTCTAAGACTATGCAGCTAGTAGCTGTAACTAAAAAGTTATTTTCCAGCTTTTGGCTTTTTCCACTTGTGGTTCTATACCTTCTATGTTTTCTTCTATGCTCTAGTCCCATACCATCTGTCTTTCCCTACATGGACAGCCTCTCATTAAATCACAAACTGTCACTCCAGCATCAAGCATGCAGTTTCGCCGGGAGCTTAAAGAATGCTGAAAATTGTACTCACTTGGTTAAAATCTGTATTTTGTTAATGTTCAAAATTCACTCATAAGAATTTATGCTTTTCTAAACCTATTTCTTTGAAACTGCAGCCTTGACATTTGCCATTTTGGATAATGTAATTTTGAAATGTTTCTGAACATTTTTCTTTACTATTTACTTGTCATTTGAATATTTTAAGTGCTATCAGGTTTTTATGCCATAACCTGCTTTTATTACTCATACGTCTTGCTAGTATCTTTGTGGATAATCAGTGCCTTAGAAAATGTAAATATTTCAAAGAGTCTCTGGAGATAATAAAATCTGCTGCCTGCCTAGAAAGTCAAACCTAAATCAGCAAAATGAATATTATTTCTTCATATGTGATTGAGAATTGCCTTTATTCCACTATTAACTTTATATTTCACTTACATTTCACCTACCTTGATATTTTAGCTACACCTACATATTTTACCTACCTAAGAGTCTGGATGATTCACAGATATTTGTGAGACCTGAGGAGAGAATAACTGAGTTATGTTCTGAGTTTTGCCTTGGTTTGCTTAAAAACTACTTGTATAGCTGGGACACAGGAGATAAGCATGAATGGAATGCTGTGTGATCTAATGTCTTTGTTGTCAATGTATGCAAAAACTTGCAGTTTTGCAGAGAAGGATGTAGGAGTCTTGGTGGACACCAAGTTGAACATGAGCTGGCAACGTCCTCTTCTGCCAAAGAAGTATAATTGTATCCTAGGCTGCATTAGGAGTGTTGCCTAATGGCAATCCTTTCCCTCTGTTCAGCATTGCTGAGACATACTTGAAGTCCTGTGTCCAGTGTTGGACTCCCCAGTATAAAAAAGATGTGGACATACTGGAGGGAGTCCATCAAAGGGCCACAAAGATGATTAAGGGACTGGAGCATATTTCCTATGAGGAAAGGCTGAGAGAGCTGGGACTGTTCAGCCTGGAGAAGGCTTGAGGGGATCTTATCAATACATATAAATATCTGAAGAGAGAGAACAGAGCAGAGAGAACAGAGCCAGGCTCTTTTCAGTGGTGGCCAGTGACAGGACCGGAGGCAATGGGCGCAGACTGAAACACGAGAGGTTTCGTCTGACCATCTGGAAAGACTTTTTTACTGTGAGGGTGACCAAGCACTGGCACAGGTTGCCCAAGGAGGTTGTGGAGTCTCCAATCCCTGGAGATACTAAAAAGCTGTGGATATGACCCCAGGTAACTGGATCTAGGTGGTCCTGCTAGAGCAGGGGGAGTGGACCAGATGACATCCGGAGGTCCTGTTCAACCATTCTGTGAGTCTGTGATCCTTTGAACTCCGTGGATTCGCTGACAAAAGATGGATTTGTGCTGCGTTGCAGCAATTGCACGCAGCAGGTACGAACCTATTGTTCTTTGTTCTGTATTACAGTCACAAAATCTGTTCCCTTCCCTCAGGATTGAATTAGAGTAAACACGCGATGTTTTTGGGATTCATGTCCTTTTCAGATGCTCTCTATCCATAACCATTTTATTGGTATTAATGGGATGTAATCTAGGAAGCAAAGTATAATGAATAACGTTTAGTAACAACTGGAAGGCCAATAGATGTTTTTCTTCAAGAACATTATGGTTGAGGTTATGAACAATGTTCGAGAATACTAATTTGAGATCATCCATTTAATATGAATTCCTTTTAGAAAGATAATAAGAACAGTGTTCATGCAACTTCTTTCAGGCTATAGCAGTGATAAGACAAGCCTAATGACTATATTGTACTGTATTTCCCCATTTTGTTCCTGATAAACAATTATTATAAAAATCAAGTTATTTGCAAGTAGATAAGTGGCCTAGCACATTCTTTAGGTAACAGAAATGTTTAGAATGCTTTAAACCTAAAAATAGTCTCCTATAATAAGCTTCTTGCAATACTAACCTGAAATGATCTTTCTTTTCTCAGGAACAGAATAGAGCACTAACTAAATTCAGTAGGTGTTTTTCACTTGCTTTAGTGAGTTTCTGATCAGATTACTAAACCTTTCACCATTCATCTTCCAGCCTGTTCATAGTTCCCTAGCCTTTAAAATGAAAAACAAAACCTCTTTCCTTGCCTCTCTGATGACCTTGCCATACCACAGATGTTGGAGATAGTAAATTCCACATGAAGTGAAAGAAAGCAAATAATTTTCACCTTTTCTGGAAAGATTTTTTTCTTAAATATACTGTTTACTGCACAATAAATCACTGCAGAATGAGTGTCTTTCTAAAGCAGTGTCTACCAACATGTTTTGGAAGGTCACCAAACTAAACTGAAGGACACAACACTCAGTGAAATGATATAGAGACTCCTTTCAAGTTTAGTGTTTTCAGTGTAGTAATCATCTGTACAGAGATTTTGCATGAGTAAGGAGTTGAGAGTGACTACATTCTACATGCTTCATTTTGTGGGAAAAATATTTGTGACATGAAGCTTTTTAAACTTTGAACTTCTATGCTCTGGCAGTGCCATCTTTGCAGATGATGCAGAAAAATTAAAAACTGAGAGTTTCTTTAATAGACTTTGACAAAAATTGGCATATTTAATCAGTGATTTTGTAAAATGTCATCAGTAGATTACAGCAGTAGCATTTTAATTAATGTCTGAGAAACAGCATCAAAAACCAGTTTTATTAGCAAGCAGTTTTTCTTTAGGGTACTGAGACATTGTGTCATGTTTTATAACTTCACTTTTCTTATTTTAGTGATTCAGAGAGCAAAATTCGGACTCGTTGATTAATTCTTTATAATATAAGCAGTCACAAATGAATTCTGACAGCTTTTTATTGTCTGGGCCTTCAAAAGCATTTAGAAACTTAAAGATCAATGAGTTAGATTCCTGAATTAATTTAAAAATAGGAGTGGTATACATTATGCATGTCAGTGTAAAGGTTATTTGATAGAATTTCACTATATAATTCTCACTTATCTAGGTATGGTAAATGCAGTAATATTTCATTACCGTCAAAGGCATGTGGAGACATACAGCTGTGGAACCCTGGAAATCTATTAATGCTTCAGAATGGAATGTGTTTCAGGGAAACGCTGTTACTCAGTGGAATTCCTGTTGTAGAAGAAAGTCGCTGTAGGAAAAAATTGTGGACTGAAAAGACGACTCAGTTAAAAAATATTGTTTTCACACATTCATTCTGTTTTCTCAAATATATTCTAGATTCTATGTAACACATCCATTTCTAGAATTCTCTGATAATGATATTAAAAGAGCTCTCCTTTCTGTTTTCTAATTAATGCAAATATTAACAACAGTTTCATGAAATCTCTTTTAGAAAGCTTCATTATATTCATTTAATCTGTCTTTCTGTATATCACAGGCTTAAAATTTCATACACTTATCTTCCTACTGAGTCCAAAGTTTTATATTTGGTCACAGTTGAAGCTATGGCAGTTCTGTGTTCCAGAACAGTTACCCTCACTTGATCAAAGTCACTAAGAGATGGACAGTCTTGATGATGAACTGGCTTGCTGAAGTTTACATACCATTCTTGCAGATGGAGTTGTTTCAAAACCAAGAAAAATTAGAGAGTATCACTTAAATATTTTCTTGAGCAGAGGTAGGAGAGCATCTATTGAGGAAAAGAGCTTTTAGGTTAAACAATATTTGATAATGAATGTTCTAGAAGGCAAATCCTATCCCTTCCCTAAGATCCAGGATTGCTTCTTGTCAAAGAAGCCTTTACTGCTGATTGCAGAATCAGCAGGTTTCCTCACCATCCTTGATGATGTGCTCTGAGGGCCAAGTAAGGAATATTAGTCTCAAGGGGATCAAAGGAATGAACTACTGTTACGAGAACAGAACACTAGAGGGCCTCCCGAGAAGAAAAGGAAGGCCCAAAGAAACAATCTTTCCTTCACCAGAGTATATACAGAATCAGAAGGAATCAGCTCCTTGACAGTGAATTTCAGAAATGTGTGACAAGCTCCAGGATCTCCTTTATTTCTTGCATATTTTAGAAAGGAGAAAATAAGTTTACTGGTGATCTGGAACAGATTACTCTCAAATCAGTTGTACTAGGAAATAGTCAATAAAATTAATCATTTGGTATAGTTCCTATTCTCCTCCTTTCTTTCAAATGCTTAAAAGGTTCCTCTCCTATAGTGTTATTATGAATGGAATGAGATACCCTTTTGCCATGAGATATCCTTTTGCCAGTAACACATTTGCTAAAAAATAGCGATGGACATGTTTTCTTTGAGAAGAGGGATTCACTTGGACTTTGAATTTGAGAATTTCAGCAGAGCAGCTGAGGGAGTTTGTGTTCACTAATCCCTTTTATAAAAAGTGAGAAGTCCAGACTGCAGCAGATTCTTTAATAAAAAATGTCTGAACTACCACATGGATACCAGAACAGAAATGCAAGTGGGAGGCACATCATAAGCCAGTTAGTTATGGAAAAAATCAGTAATGTGCATTATTAACATGGTACTAA
>JAOXJM010000012.1:149349684-149365448 GCA_026413425.1 Tringa solitaria | reverse complement strand
TGTAGATTTGAAATATATATTTCCTTTGAACCCTCTGTGTGCCTTTACTTTTGGCTACACAATAAATGTTTAAATAGAAATAATAATGGGAATGTGGAAGTAACGGAAGTAATAATGTGAAATATTCTAGCTTCCTGCTCGCTGATGAAGTAAAGATACTTCATGGCATAGAGAAACTTTAAGAATTTGTGTTTGATTTCAATGTGGTTTTAAGTAATTATGAATATGCTTGCCGTAGATTTTGAAGGAAAAATAAAAATTTTACTGTTAAAATATTACAGGGATATATATCACAAAATTAGAAGTAGGAAAAAAGACTTCTGAATTACAAATCTTACTAAAAATAGTAAGTTTTGACCTCTTTAGTTGAAAAGTGGCTGACTAGCCAGATGCTAAAAATTTGCTGAATAGTTGTCTCTTAGATTACAGAAGAACATTCATTATAGTGATTACGCTTGACAGCTACAGATGTCTTAGCTAAGTGCTGTCAGACATATAATCTGCTAAGCTATAATGTAGTGCTTTAAATTTCTTTAACTCTTGTTGGCTAGGTTGCAGGATGATACTGTCATTACTTCTGCTACGTAGGAGATTTCTTCTGTGACTGTGTACAAAACCATATTTCAGACCTTCAAAGAGACAAGTTTCTATGGGAGGAATTTGACTGATTTATTATACTTGTAAAGCCTCTATTAATATAGCTGCTGAGTGTGCCAGTCTTACTGTAACTGGCCTAGCAATTCCTCTGAGAGGTACAGAAGTTGAGTTCACCACCGTTACATAGATGAAGTTCAGATCGAGGTTAATTTTCTGAAGTCATACTGGACATTTTAAGAATAACAGTTACATGAAGTCGATAATTCTTGTCTCACACCCTCAGCTTTAGAGTATTCTCCCTTTAACACATGGCAAAATAAAATAAAATTAAATAAAACTAAAAATGTCTCTAAATATAAATATATACACAGTTAAATTCCTGCAGTAAACCTGTAAAGAAAGATACATAGGAATACACAAGAGATACTTTTTTCTTTGTGGTTTTGTTGTTGGTTTGTGGTTGTTTGGGTTTTTTTTTGGTTGGGGGGGGTGGGTCATTTGTTTGTTGTTTTGGTTTTTGTGTTGTTTTGTTTTTTACTGCAGATCTTTTATATAGAGAGGTTGAGAAATACAGCCAGAGAATGGATTACTTTGAAGAGGCAAAGGAATGGAGCAGCGATTTCTAGGGTACTTAACAAAGCAGAATGAAAAATAAATCAGCAAGTTCTTGTCTATACACGTTTTGTAATGAAATAAGGAATGTAAAGTAGAGGTGGTTTCTCTCTGAGTAATTCAAGCATTGCAAATCTGACTGTTCTAAGTGTCTTTCTCCTCTTGGCTAAGTAACATTGCAGTGGTTGACTAAACCAGCAGGTGCTATAGAAAACACTGTGTAACGCATTAGGTTAGAAATCTGACTTATTTTCTACTGGAATCAGTTCTTGCTGGCAGTATGTAATTTATGTTTTTTTTGGGGTTGGGATTGGGGTGGGAGGGGGCTTGCTTTTTGTGGGTTGTTTTTTTTGTTTGTTCATTTTTCCATCCAGAATCTTAAAGGGAAAACAAAAGAAAAACATGCTGCTGGAATATCCACCACTGTCTGCTGGTACACCCACAAATACTTTTGAGCAGGCTACCCAGTTTCAGCCAAACTTCACTAGCTGGGAGAGACATTAAATATATAAAAATGCCTGTGAGTTATGCTGAACTTAAGGTCAAGAAAACTTGCGTGTTTTTAATACTGTATTGGATTTCAATTCCAACCTTTTTCTAGCAAACGTGTCATCGTAAGATTCATTAACAGAACTCCTTTTATGGTTTACAGTTTCAGAGTGATGAAGCATTAATTTACTTTCCTTGGAGATTTTTTTTATTTTTAATTGAGCTTTTTTCCATTTATTAACAAGCAAAGAAAAAAAGATCGATTATTCAAAAAACTCCACAGTTGTCTCACTTGCAATGTAATAGTGTTGCTGAAGATGAGACGTATTTTGAAGCTCTAAATTACTGGACGACCCTGATTTAGCTTAGCACATTTTGGTGGAGAAGGTGCAAAGAACAAATTTGTAGGAGAAATTTGTAGATTTAAGGGTAAGAATCTTTCTTTGGAAGTGGGAAGTCCTGATTTGGATCCTTGAAAGAATCCTTGTGAAGTGTGGAAATAATCCCTTCCTTTCCACCGACTTAATGCCTGAGAATCTCTCCCAGTCTTACATTTCTACAGTTTACAGAGAGGGATAGAGATGTGACAAGTTGGAAAGAAGAGAATTTCATGTTGCAAAGAGAAATACAGTAGAACAAAATTAATAATTTCCTTAAGACTAGGAGTGTGAGATAAGATGAGGTCAGAAATTGAATGGAGATGTGGACAAACTAACCTGAAAGAACTGCAATAAGATTTATGTGACCTTTCAAAACCTGAATTCACCTTCATTTCTACACCTAAACCAAACACAAATATTTCAACTTGAAGAAAATTAATCACATCTGAAGTGTACCTGCATGACAGATGAATAAATGTGTGGAAAGATCACAAATGGCAAATCAGTTATCAATTCTATTGAGACGTCATGTTTGCCTTCTATAAACACCTGGGAGCAGATCGTAAATCTTGAGAGTTAAATGGATTTGCAGAAATAATATTTTCAGGCTACCTAGTTTGTTAGCTGTCATGAAGATACTGAGACTTTCTTACAATCCAAGTTACATTTTCTGGGAAAGGAGGAACCATAGGAGTTCTAATTCAATGGACTTCTTAAATGGAAAGTGGAGTCAGGTATGACTAAGCAACATACTGAAAAGGCTTTTGCTCAGGTTAATCTTAAAGTATAGATTAATTTGCATTCTCATGGACACCTAGAGCTAATCAAAGGGTATACATCTCTATCATTTGACTAATGAGGTGAACAAAAGGTGGGGTGGCTAAGAAGTGATTTGAAAATTAATTTACACATACAGGCATCTGGTAATCCATAACTATAATAAGGGTGAGAAGACTTCAGAAATGTGGCTTCTGGAGAACAGCGATCTCAAGAACAGTGTTCAGTTAACTCTTGATTACTACAATCTAAAGTTATCTCCAGCTGTCTGTATGTGACAAGGACAAAAGACTGAGGGCAGAGATGTATTTTAAAGTGTCTTTGTAACGTTCCATAATTTACTAAACAAAGTCTTAACACCTTGTTAGAAAAAAGTGTGTTTTCAGTGTAAGCTTCAGTGTAAGACTCCACATGGACTGACAAATTTAACAGTGCTTTTTGTTTTTCTGGGTTAATCAAGGAATGAAAATGAAATGGTATTATAGCCAGACCTAGAAATTTAGGATCAATTTGCATATTGCAAGTGCTGGAGCATATTATTTGCTATCAGACAATGTTAGTTTGAAATCGGGTATCTTGAGGTGATTGTGCAAAAACTGGAAAGGGATGGAACAATGAAGTTGAAAATGTCATGGTGACTGTCATTTTCAGTTTAACTTTTAGAAATTTGGATGACACTATTATATATGTTCTTAATCCGATGAATTCTATTTGTTAGATGTATTTGTCTTTTAGAGCAGAATGACCCAGATATCATCAGTCTTTTATTTATCAGAACTTCTTACTAGCGATTTATTAGTTCTTTTTGATTGGAGTTCAGTCCTTGAAAAATGAATTTGATTCTGCCAGCCATTGTTTATTCATATCTTCCCAATGATCCACTGATTCTGAAGACTCCAGTAATAGCTTCATTTCAGGTGACACCTATATAGAGAGATTTGAAAGGCCTCTTATGCAATGGAAGAAGTATTAGTATTCCAAGTGTCTATATAAAACCATGATTATTTGCTTAGATTACCTAGTATATATTTCTAAGCCTGTATTTCCAAAAGTTGAGACCAGAGTATGGCCAGTATAAGACATTCACTATCAGTTTTTAATGCACATAAATAAAGATTTGTCTTTCTCAAAGCTCTCAAATAAGATATAATTCCAGATACTGAAATAACTTTGTTTTCTTTTTCAAGAAAAGGATGCATTAGTACTTTTTCTAAGATGATAATAACTTTTATACTGTTTCATTCACAATGTTAAAAGACTGGAAAAAGTGCCTCTGTGAAGCTGTTGGTTGTGACTTGCAAATATCTTTGGAAATCCTGGTGCCAAAAGGAAACTTTCAATCAAATGTCAAAAACCTGTATATTCTGGATCAAACATATGAGAAATCTTTAACAATCTAAATTTTTTTGAAATTCAGAAGTTGAAACAGGGGAATGTAACTGTCAAAATCATTAAAATATCAAATATGGGCATTAAGGTCTGTGTGAACAAAAGTGTAAATTATCAAAAAATATCAAATTATCAGATATGTGCTCTGTCACACACCAGATTGTTCAGCAGGCTGCTATAGTTATGCAAAATTGAAGGACTTTGTGAAGTCTTTTCATTCTCATTTTAAAAGGCATTGTTGAGCTATGCACAGATAGAAATAGCCTTTCAAAAGGAAAAAAAAATGTCAAGAAAAAAAGAAAGACTTTAATTCAGTATTATTTAGTTTGTATGGTGCTCTAGTCTTTAGACCGTAATTTTCCCTCGAGTAGAGAACACTCAGCAGCAGGTAGCAGTGACAAAAACTGAACTACTTTTTTTTTTTTTTTTCCCTAAACCTGAAATTGAAGTCATCTGCAAACTCTGAGATTTCCAGAAATGTGCTGTAGCTGGTCCTGCAAGAAGTATTATAGTTTTCTTCACTCTTGTCTTGCTGTTGCTTGTGGAAGAGCTTCAGCAACAAGATTACTTTTATTCTGCTAGGCAGAATTACATGGAAAAAATGTTTACATGACATAAAACTCGTTCTTTCTTCCAAAAATTTTCAGGTGGTTAGTCTTGACATCATCAGTGCCTCTTTTTACATAGATTACGTGATGAGAGGAGCAGATTCTCAGCACATGTGTGTGTCGTAGCTGCACTGACTTCAGCATAACTGAGTCTTGCCGTTGGCCAAATCCTTGTGTCATGGTAGTTGAGGTAGCACTGTGAAGCTTTACTAAACAAGTATAGAATATTTGATCATGTGCATATAAGGACATAAAAATCCATTTCCTTTCTGGAAAAAAAAAATCACCTGTGCTTGATTCTCAGTCTTTCTTATTGTCTGTTGCTAATAAATTCTCGATAACATGTGCTGATCAAATTTTGAGAATGACTGATGCATATAATCCTTTCACAGCTTGTTGATGTGGACTGTTACTTATGATGCTCACTGTTAATTAATTTATGGTGTACTGAAGATTATTCTGCTACTAAGTAATTAGCTATTTAAATTCCATAGAGTTTATTGTGTTTTCACGACTAGAAATTTGTACAATTTTAGAGCTGTTGAAGAAATGTAAAATATCACTATTAATTAAAATACTACAAATCAAGGAATATCTTTTCTACCATGTGAGGGAAGCACAGGCTGAGGCTAATTAATTTTATATTGGTGGTTTTTCAACTTTTTCTGAGGTGCTTCAGAATAGTGATTAGTGATTAGATTAAGATTCTGGACATGGTGTGCTCTCTTTGGAATCTCCCCAACAGCTGCTGATAACATTATTTCAGATCACAGCGTATTTCATAAATTACACAGGAAACAAAAATGTCTTTGACGACGAGCATTTTCTAGACTGTTGCCACACTGAATCCACTTTTATTTCAATTAACTGCGTAGAGTAAGGGAAAAAAATCTAGCTTTATAAAGTGAAGAACATTTAGGATAAAGAAGTAAGTTCTGTCTTCGTTACCCATAAAATTCTCCTCTGAGTAGTTTTTGTTTGTGTCATTTTTTGGAAACGGTTATCCAGACTATTAAAGCAGGGTGTTTCTCTTGTTGTTTTCCACTCAGCAAAATGAGCAAATAATTCCTGTAGCCCAGGAAAAAACGAGTGACATAAGGCTGAAAGAGGTGGTTGGGCTGATTACTACCTCTTCTGTTAGTGATGCTTTGCTTGGCATAGCAGAGGAGGAGAGGAAGAAAACTCCCACGAATCCCTCTGCATCTTTCCTCCACTAGACTAGAGATCCTGCACACAGATGTGGGCTGGGATGTCCACTCAGATCTCATGGAATTGTGATGGAGAAGCACTGGTAGAATTAGGAAGCTCCTTGGCAAAGCTCTCTCTGTTTTAACAACTAAAGATGGTGTGTTTTCGGTTAAAAATCTTTTCATAGACTTTATTTACATATTTTCATTACCCGTGTTTTCATCAAAGAAATGCATTCTTTCATCCAGTGACTTTGCTACTTTGTTGTTTGCTCTAGTTCTAATGAGCTTTTCTGATCTCCTGGGTAAATCTGTAGTTTGCTCACTTCTTTGAAGAGTGGCGCATTGTCTGTTATAATGCTGAGCTTGGAACTTTGACCCAAAGTAGCAGTATAAAATGAAAATTAGTATGAAGATGTACAAACTGTGTTGGAATTTGCAGAAATTAGAACATCATTTTACAATTAAATTTCCATGTTGCCATTTTCCCTGTAAACACTTACAAATTACTTGAAAACATGCTAGATTTTCTATTTAATTGTTGAGCTCCTCCATTCAAAAAGAACAGTGGCTTTAGGGCTGCAAGACAGAAAGTATAAGAATATTTCAAATCTTTGATCATTATGTGATGTAGATAGGTTGTCTTAATGAGTGGATGGTAGACATTTCTAAGTGTGATCTAAAAGAATATCCTTAATAGCAATTGACTTTGGAAGTTCTGTTATAGCTCTGACCTTGCTTATGCTTTCATTTAAAATTGTTTTCATAATACAAGTGTGATGAGGATCTATAATGTCAAAACATAAGAATTAGCTGATTTCTAAAATTAGCTGATACTAAAAACCCCTGTCTTACATCAAAAGCCAACCATTTGTAATGTGATACCAGCAATCACCATGTTCTGATATAAAGCAAATTATAGATGTCCAAAAATTAACTTTTGATGTTTGTAGGCTAAGGATTCTTTTGTACAAAATCTCAGAGATTTTGTTCTACTTTTCTGTGTTTACAATGTGTTTTTTATAACAATCAAATTTCAAGAAGTAAGAACTCTTAATTTTGGTTTAACTCAGTAACAACTGTCACACTTTAGTCAACTTATTTATAAACAGGCACCCAAAATAGTTCTGTTATATTTGTCACTGAAATTTGGGGGTTCCCATTTGTTTTTCTATTGTTTCAGGAGCGTACAAGTTGAGAAATTAGAAGTGAATCCCAGTAAATATTCATTCCCTGATGTGACAAAGATAATCCAAGAAAAGAACCGAATTGGGCAGGGACCTATCAGGCTACAACCAGAGAAGATCACAGAGACTAAGAAGAGTTATGTTGAGCTTGAAAATTATGAAGATGTTCCTCCCTTAATTTGAAACATTCATAAATAGTCCATTTATATGTGGCATTTATGTTTGAGTTATTTTCATGACCCTGTGTGTAGAGTAAGTATAATATAGCTGAAGTTGCAATTATTACAGTTCTCATAAACTATGTTATGCATGTGTTTTCTGCTGCGTTTCTGTTAGTATATTGCTATATAAATTCTTTTTTCTAGATTGTTTACTTACTAAGTCTCAAATCAGAATGGGAGTCATATAAGTCAGACATTGTCATTTCTTC
Source organism: Tringa solitaria (assembly GCA_026413425.1). Lineage (NCBI taxonomy): Eukaryota > Metazoa > Chordata > Aves > Charadriiformes > Scolopacidae > Tringa > Tringa solitaria. Next base: position 149,357,792 of record JAOXJM010000012.1, on the reverse strand, counting down.
AAAGAATTTACTGTCTAGCTTGCAAGATGGCATATTACTGTAGAAAAGAAGAGAAGAGAAAGAAGGAAGAAAGCACTTGTAACAAGACTTATTCTCACTAAACTGAAGATAGCAAAAAAAATCTATGTATTCCTTCATTGTTTGCTTTTTCATGAGGGACAACAGTAAAAGAAAACAATGTATTCTGGGAGTGAGAGACATTGCTATAACCAACCATACATCAGTGAATTTTCCAGCATAATGCAGAGCTGCTGGATTTTGGAGCTGGTGTAACAATGCTGCTCCTGGAAGATTCTGAAAGAGAATAATGCAGAAGACAGCGTATCAGATGTAGCACCATGGGGAAACTGGGAGGAATCAGCCAGACCATTCTTGTTCCTCTTCATGCAGCTACTCTAAATTGTTCCATCTTTTTCTGGATCCCCTAAAAATATCAAGGCTAATTTTAACCTGTTGGATGAAATAAGGTTGAGCAACTGTAATGGGATGAGCTGCTCCTTCCCTCCTTTCCAGCCCTTTTTTTAGCAACCAGAGACGCCATTATCATAATTTTTCCCCACAGCTTCTGGATTGCCCAGTGAGTGAAACAGGACAGTAAGAAAAAACAGAAGTACACTGGGTTACATTAGTAAATTATTGCAATTTGACAAGACCAAATTTCTTCTGGTTTTTGTTATTTGGGGGTTTTTTTGCCTGGTTTCCTGAGAAAATAAGGCTCATGTCATTCTTAGCTGTGCTTTTGAATGCTATTTCTGTTATTTTCACCCTATTTGACAGAAGAGAAAGGTCAAAGAAATACTCAGCTCCTCTAAATTTAGTGAAAAACATCACTGAGTAATAAAAAGGGATTCTCTTGATGCAACTGCTGTTTGGAAGAGACAACTCAGCCATTACCTACTCTAGCAGATGTCACTCAGCTCATCAACATGTTGGTAACAGAACTCTTTGTCCGTGTTAGCATTCTTACCTAGGTGGTAGTTAAAGAAAGCAGGAGTTATGACAGTAGAGCTCTGGGAACCTGGGAGAAAGCTGAGGAGAGCATGGGAAATATTTAGGAAATATGGTTAGACCTTGAGTTACTATGGAAACAAAAGGTGGATAATGAAAAGACAGTGGAATTTTGCAGAGGGAGGGCCGCAAAAAATACTTCTGAGCTGGGTGGTTTTTGAAATGTAGGGGACATACAGTATAAAACCATAGGAAATCAAACCTTGTTAGCTTTGTTGTCTACAAAACAGCTGCTGTAAAGATACAGATGTGCTGAACATATCTTTTGGTCTTTTAGTTGGGCAATTAACATTCAATTCTATCGTAAAAAAAGATACCTTTGGTTTTTTACTAATTTGAAGGCTGCTTTTATTTCAAAAAAAAGATAAACTCCAAGAAAAACCAAGTTGAGTGACCCACCTTACCATGCTAATGAATTTGAAACTGTTTCTCTGTAAAGGAAGATTTCATTTGGTCCTGCAGAAAGAAATTGCCTCTGATTCAAACCAACTTTTCCTTTTAGCCAAACAGGATAGAGCAAGCAAATTCACTTCAGGAAGAATCAAAGAGTATTTTGTGGTTACATCTTGTTTTTATCCTTAAGATAGAAAATTAATAAGCTACACTTGTAATTGAACCACTGAAACTGCACTTAAAATATGTTGTAGAAATCTGTGTTCAGATAGTGCCCATAATATCCCTCAGCACAGAGCAAGTTCATGACACATTCTTTGGAAGTGCCATTTCCCTAATTCTGAAAAACATTAAGCAGAAAACTCAGCAGTTAGTTAGAAAGAAACCACTGCTATTGAATTCTGGGGTTTTTTAGACATTCTAAAGTGCTTTATGATTCTCCACAGATGTTTAATATAAGATAAAAATAAATAGTCTATCATAAAAGGCACTGAAGAGAAGCAGAATATACCCGTCAATTTAGGCTGATGGGTTTAACTGATGCATTTTCTTTGGTTGCAATTTGAAATGGATATAGGATAAAAAATATGAAGTTTCATACTAATGCTGCATATGCTGAGAGATGAAAAGAGAATGTATATATCACAAAGACCTAAACCAAAGTTAAATTTGGGCATAATCTGACCTATTGTAGTGTCATCTTGGATTTTTGTTTTCCCATCTTGTGTGTTGACTTGATTTTTCCATTTCAGAATAAATTATTCCATGATATAAACCTCTCAGCCTTGAAATCTACTTAATCAGCTCTGCTCTGGTAAATGGAGTATGAAAACATCAACTTCTTTGGCAATATTCCCTTATTCACTATAAATTCCTAATCGTGCTGGCTAACTATGAAAAAGGCAGTATTACGTTTTATCTTTTGATGTCACCACATTGTTATAGGCCCATAAAGATGAAGATGGATGGGTGTTTTTCATGATTGAGCATCAAAGCGGCTACTTTTGAGATTGTACGGGGTGCCCATGCCCATATCTGAAAATGCCCAGGGCCATGCCCAATGGGGCTGCTGGGTGCCTTATGTGTGGATTGGCCAGGGCTGCTGGTGTGACCTCACATGGTGCCATGATCATGGGGTCCAGTCTGAAAATGGGGTATATCCTGAGAGCTTCTATAAAATTCTCAATGTATGTATGGGCCATGAAGATTATAGAAAGAGGATGATTGTAGAGCGATGAAGTGTATAAACACAAGATGATACCAGTGGCCCACAAGAGCATAAACACATATCACAAAGTATCAATTATTGATCACTGAGGTAATGGATCCTTGAGAGAGGAAGACACAAGAAAGAGGACAAAGGACATGCAGCCAACACAGACAAAATATCCCCTGTATAGTGAAAATGCAAAGAAGATAAGAAAAGGAATACAAGAGAGTCACAGCCCCCACAGGAAAAAGGAAGAGTAAAGAAGGAAGAACATCACCAGCACTGTGTCCTCCAGTTAAGGACATGACAGCTGATCAAAGCTGTGGGGCATCTGCAGCAAGCTGCTCCCACCTACAGCAGGAAAAAAAGTGCTGCTTTTTGATTTGCCACTTGGCTCGTTCTGCTGCTGCAGACTCAGCAATTGTATGTACAGCATTATCTCTTACTATGTAATTGGGTTAAGTAGATTAAAATTTCGGAGAGCGCTGTGTGTGTGTGTGTGTATGTAGTGCAGTATTTCACCTCTAACTAGATGACTGGGTGAATTTAAGCAGTATGCAGTGGATGGATCTATCCATCATCCTTTAGGCAGGAGATGGATGGAGTTAATGAAAAATTCTAGCATTATTGAGAGGAAAGGGGATGTACAATGGTTTAGAAAGGCCTTTGGATTTGCCACACAAATCTTCCCCTTGCTCTAAAAACTGGGAAATGGGATGTAATTTTTGGATTTTCACAGTCAGAACAAGAGAATTTTGTTGATGCACAAGACAGGAGTCCAGTTCCTCCCAGAGGCAAGTTGATTCAGCTGGGTGAAAAAAAACCCAGAAAGCAGAAGAGACTCCGTTACATTATTACAGTGTAAAGCTACACTGCATTTACAATTACAGCTGTATTGCAGAACAATGTGCACTAAAAAAATAAAGCTTGATTCAAAACTGCCTTTTGTCTTACAGTCTTAGATGTTCAGTGTGGATATCGAATACACCCAGTCTGAGTAACAGTATTGGACGTGTAAAATGTGCTTTCCCACTGCATGCTTCAAGTGGTAGTTCCCGTAAGGAATGGTGAGTAGCAAATACATTTCTAACTGGTTAATGAATAGTGAAAGAAAGCTGTAGGATTATTCTTTTCCTGAACAGTTGCTAAAGACAAGGTGTTTGGTGTCAAAGCTAGGCTGTGTTTGTAATTGAAACCTCACCCAAATGAAATCACAGAATTGCTGAGGTTGGAAGGGACTTGTGGAGGTCATCTGGTCCAGCTGCCTGCTCAAGCAAGTTCACTTAGAGCTTGTTGCCCAGGACTATGTCTTGACCTCCTGACTTTTGAATATCTGCAGGGATTGGAGACTCCACAACACCTATGGGCAACCTGTTCCAGTGTTTCAACGCCCTCACAGTAAAGAATTTCTTCTTAATATCTACTCTAAGTCTTTCCTCTTTTAGTTTAAAACCATTACCCATTGTCCTATCACAATTAGTCCCTGCTAAAAAGTTTGTCCCATTCTGTCCTATCCCTCCAGCCTACTGACTGCACCACACAGCTTGATGTAGTCAGAAAACTTGCTGAGAGTGCACTCAATCCCACTGTCTATGTCATTGACAAAGATATCAAACAGTACTTGTCACAATACAGACCTCTGAGTGAGACCTCTTGTCACTGATCTCTGTTTGGACATTGAGCTGTTGACCAGTATCCTCTGGATTTGACCATCCAGCCAATTCTTCATCCGCTGAACATTCCATTCATCAAATCCGTATCCAATGTATATCTCCAATATAGAGAGAAGGATGTTTTAGGGTAGTGTCAAAGGCCTTACAGAAATCCAGATAGACGACACCTGTAGCTCTTCCCATGTCCACTGATGCAGTCATTCCATCATAGAAGACCAAGAGGTTGGTCAGGCAAGACCTGCCCTTGGTGAAGCCATATCTTGAACCATGTCCTTGTCCTCCACGTGCCTTAGCATAGCTTCTGTTCCGTGATCTTCCCAGGCACAGAGGTAAGGCTGTCAGGTAGGTATTTGTGCAATTTGATAACAGCTTTTCTAGCATGAAGCATAGGAAAATCATAATAACAAATTCCACACTGGGAGTTGTATTGTTGTTACTGGAAATACAACTTTCAGTGTAGTACAGCCTTAGTGTCTGCATAAAAAAAAAATCTTTGAACTTATAGCATGTATTATATGAACAGAACCACTTAAAAGCTCCATTACTCTAAACTGTAAGCAACTTTCTCCTCAGAAACTTCACAGAAAATATGTGTATAAAAGAGGAGACTGGTGAACATTTGGCTAGAAAGATGTGAGCTGTGGCTATGCTTTGACCCTTGTTTTTGTGCTCTCAATCCTAACCATCTGTAAGTCTACCGGCAGCATAATTATGCCTGTTTTACAGTGTACATAAATTAGTGTTGGCTCTTCTGGTTTTGCAACCAGGCAGGCAGCCATCTGACTTTTTAATTAAGGATTTCACTGTGATTGATAATAAAGTTCCAATATGCTTCCATATTTAAATGAAAGTGCATCAGCAGTATAAAATTTTCAAAGGGAAAAACATTCACATAAATTTATGAGTCACCTAAGAAGTATAGACAAAGTGAAGCATGACATCAGCTAAGAAGGAAATCCAAGCTTCTCCTGCACAGAACTCCATACTGCAGTGGGAATCCTTTAGGGGAATCAAGTCCGTTTTTTTTCACTCATTTTATTTTTATTCCATGAACCTGAGACTTTGTATTGAACTTGTGAACATATGAAGATGCTGATATCCTGCATAATTTTCAGAACTTCCTGTGTTCTTATCTTCAGCATCTAGTTATATCTTCAGATATTTAAATGCTTTTTAAAAAAAATTACCCTCCCTTATGTCTATAATAAAAGCTGTATTCATCTCACTAAAAATATTTTTCCTTATTCTAAATAAAAAAATGTCAATTTAAATTTATGCTTACAGTTTAACTCAATCTGGCAATTCTTACATGAAATTCAGTCACTGTCAAGCATTCTTAAAAATTTTGCAAGCGTGTCTGCAGTACAGGTCTATAGTATTTTAGATCAATTGATTAAACTTAATCAATTTCCTTCCCATGAATCTTGAGATTCAGTCTGAACATTCTCGAAGTGGTCGTGAAGTGTCAAAGGCTGCTGAGACATGTTAACGTGTACCTTATAGATGTGAACACATAGTGAGATCACTTTGTGGTAACCGTGCTGGGATGATTTCTATGGGGCTAAAAGTAATTTCTCACACGTTATCAGCTGTGATGAGACACATAATTACATGCCTGTGATCTGTAAAGCAAATTCTCCCTCTTTATCAGCGTTTGACAGTAGACGCTCAACAACCTGGTTAATCAAAACCAGATTACACTGCTAGAATTAATGAGGCATTGAAAGGGTTTAATGACTAATGGAAGATTTTAAAGCCTGTTCCAAAGGGATTACTTCATTTAATATTTGCTCCTAAGTAGTAGAGAAATGTTTGGCACCGAAGTCACAGTTATTCAGTCATATGAATTTCACTGGGTCAACTCAACCCTGATACCTCATCATTGAAAATCTGAGATCTAGTTCATGTTCTTTAAATGAACAAAAAACCTGTTTCTTCTTTCCCATTGTATTAGTTCAGGATTCAGTGTACAGGATTCAAGGACAGCTGGCAAAAATGACTATTTAAATCAGCTTGGGACTGAAGTAGAAGAGACTTTATTATTGAGAATAAAATGGATGTAATATCTGGATCACAGGATTAAGGCAAATTATGTAGTTAGAGACAGCGAAGTCTGCACTTTATATGAGTTTCAACACCTGCTAGCTCTTGAGATATCAGACCTTAAATTTATCACTAGGCCCTTGAATTATGAAAAGACCCACATACTTTGGTCAGACTTTTGATTTTTGTAAAGACTTTGTGTGTCATTCTGGAGCCTTTCTCCAATTGGAAAAGAGGATCCAAACTATTGTTCAGTCTGACCAAGGAATGAACACATGTGTGTGAACACAAGTATAAATGTTCTCTTCACTGCCTGCACTGCAAAACGGTGTGACTACTTCTATACTTCCTTAGACATACTGGGGCATGACAATAGGTCTTTTCAGGTGGTTCTGGGAATCTGTTGCCTGACATTGCAAACAAGGGCACAGCAAATGGAGACAAGCAGGAGACCCACTTCAAAAGTATCATCCAGTTCTGAACTAAAACAGACTCCATCAGTGCATTTCCAAGCTACTGTTGCTTGTGAATGTGGTGCTGTTTTGTATCATGTTCATAGGAACTTGCCATTTAATTTGCCAAAGGAATTTGAGTGAAGACCATGATGTGAAAAGTAACTCTTAATTTCTGCCTATAGCAAGTTTTATAGTTGAGATCAGTCACTTAAGGTAAAATGCAACTGATATCATCTAGCTGGACCTGTGCAAAGCATTTGACATTGTCCTGCATGATATCCTTGCCTCTAAGTTGGAGAGACATGGATGTGACAGATGGACCACTCTGTGGATAAGAAATTGTCTGGACAGTTGCACTCAAAGGGTTGCAGCCAACAACTTGATGTCCAAGTGGAGAGCAGCAATGAGTGGCGTCCCTCAGGGACTCATATTGGGACTGGAGCTGTTTAACATCTTTGTCGGTGACATGGACAGTGGAACTGAGTGCACCCTCAGCAAGTTTTCTGACTATACCAAGCTGTGTGGTGTAGTCAACAGGCTGGAGGGATGGGATGCCATCCAAAGAGACCTGGACAGGCTTGAGCAGTGGGCTGATGACAACCTCATGAAATTCAACAAGGCCAAGTGCAAGCTCCTGGACCTGGGTTGGAGCAATTTCAAGCACAAATACAGGCCAGGTGGAGAACGGATTGAGAGCAGTCCTGAGGAGAAGGAGCTGGGGGCATTGGTGGGTGAGTAGCTCAACATGAGACAGCAATGTGCATTCACAGCTCAGAAAGCCAACTGTATCCTGTGCTGCATCAAAAGAAGTGTGGCCAGCACAACAAGGAAGGTTTCTGCCCCTCTACTCTGCTCTCATGAGACACCACCTGGAGTACTGCATCCAGCTCTTCATCCCCCAGTGTAAGAAGGACACAGACCTGTTGGACTGAGTCCAGAGGAGTGCCACGAAGATGATCAGAGGGCTGGAGCACCTCTTCTATGAAGACAAGCTGAGAGAGTTGGGTTTGCTCATCTTGGACAAGAGAAGGCTCCAGGGAGATCTTGTAGCAGCTTTCCGGTACCTAATAGAGGCCTACAGGAAAGATGGGGAGGGACTCTTTGTCAGGCAATGTAGTAATAGAATAAAGGGTAACAGTTTTAAACTGGAAAAGGGTAGATTTAGATTAGATATCGGGAAGAAATTCTTTACTATGAGGGTGGTGAGACACTGGCACAGGTTACCCAGAGAAGTTGTGGATGCCCCATCCCTGAAAGTGTCCAAGACCAAGCTGGTCTAGTGGGAGGTGTCCCTGCCCATGGCAGGGGGTTGGAACTAGATGATCT
>JAOXJM010000012.1:149336380-149348087 GCA_026413425.1 Tringa solitaria | reverse complement strand
TTGGAACTAGATGATCTTTAAGGTCCCTTCCAATCCAAACCATTCTATGATTCTACGATTCTATGTACACTCTTTCATGAATCTGTGTAGTCCTTATTTCACACTAATTATGCTTGTAAACTTCCATTCTGTATCCTGAGGCTACAAGCTTCATGCTTTAATTATGCATCTTGTAAATATTGCTCTTTGTTTACTTTAAGCCTATCAGCATTTCCTTGGGAATTCCTAGTTCTTTTGATTATTCCTGTCACCTTTCTTAGAATCTTTTCTGCTTCTGTGACATCCAGGTATTAACAAGACAATATATAAGAAGTACATGCTCTGTGGCTTTAGATAGCAACATATTATCTCTCACTTGCCTACATATTCTTAATGGGCTCTTGTATTTTGAATACTGTCGAGCACTGAGCCCACATATTTACAAAACTATCTACAGGGAACTCAGATTTTATTTCCTGACTTTCGATAGCTACACAAGAACCTGCCGCTATAGACTGACAGATCAAGCTGGTTTAGGTGGAGTTATTTTCCCTTTTGTATTTAGAGACATTGAACTACTGTTTCATTCAATCCCCTGACCACTTGGGATTTTCAGACATTGTTGCACTCTTCTCAGGCATTTTGAGATGTGACTACTGCAAGTCATTTTATCACTGCAAAATTTATCTCAGTGAATGCTATCATCTCATTTTTCATCTCTTTTGCTGGACTGTTTGAGAAGATGTTGAGCAGCTCAACTTTGAGCACAGGTCTCTCTGGGGATCCACAGATAATCCTCCTCCATTGTGAAAAATGACCATTTATTTCTACTGCTTCCTGTGTTTAAGAAATTCTTAATCCTTGAGGTGACCTTCCTTCTTGTGCTGTGACAGTTTAGTCCCCTTCCTAATCTTTCAACCTTGTCAAAAGCTTTTTCAAAAACTGAGTGCATTATATCAACTAGAACATCCTTTTCCACACGCTCACTAAAAATATTTCTATTTGAGTTCAAATACTGACAGTAAGACTTCCAAGTGACTAGTGATTTCAGTTGCTTCCACTTTTAGTACCTAATCTGTGATGCCTTTAGAGTGCAATGATTTTTCACTTTTTCAATAAGTCTTGACACCCTACTGTTAGTCCTCCTTGGAGGAGTTTAAACTTGAACATATGGGATCGTCAGTCCCTGCTTAAAAACTTGGTTTGGCTACCTGGAAATACAAAAGCAGAAAGTAGAATACAGTGGCGTTTCTGATTATACTGAGGAAGGAAACTGGTCACAAAACAAAATGGTAAGGAATTTCAAAAACACACCTCCCAAAAAGCACAAAATGGACACTTCCTACTTCCTTCCACCTTTGGTCAAAATAGATAAGTTAAGAGTGCAAGAGTTTTTTCCCATGCAGGCAGATGGGATGAAAAAAGATGCTATCACTTGCAGAGAAATCAGATGAGAGAGCTAGAGTCCTCCCCCCTTCTGGATTGGAGTTGAGGAGAAGGCAGAACATGCTGAGATGCCAAAGGCACCAAAGTGCAAAAGCTCTTCAAGCACTTTTGTCCATGTCACTTCCTGACAGTAAATAGCTGGGACCTTTGCAGGCAGGTGCCAGGCATCTGCCATCTTCAGTTCCTCAGCAATGTTTTTCAAAACGTCATTTTCAATTGGAAGGTCATTCCAGCAGAAAAGTTCTCCAAGAGCTAGCAGTGCAAATTTTACTTTTACCTTTAGAAACCCATTTCCAAATTCCTTTTTAAATTTTTTTCAAAGGTAATGAACTCTTCTTCTGCACCAGATCTGGAAAGAGCTGAATGTTCTCTTATTCTATTTAGAATTGAAAGAACATATCATTTGCATGTCAGTAGTCTTTAGTAGAGCCACTTTGTACATCATTTGCATACCTTTGACTGTATGACAATTAACAAATTAGTATCTGCTTATGATGTATCTTTCTGGGAAATGGTAAGAGGTCGGTGAGAAGATTTACCATATTCATCATATTCATTGGCATTTCAGGGAGAAGCAATTACAGTGGCTCCACTAAATTTATTACTGCATCTGTCAGGGGATTCAGAACATGACAGTTTACCCTTGGATATTCCGATAGTGTAATACAGAAATATGGTGGACCATAAAAAATGCAAGTTTAGACCTTACTGAAGAAACTCATTGTGAATCCCATTGTAAAGAGGTTTGGAGTGAAGCATGACTTGTGAGTCTAAATAGAGCCTTTCAAATGGCAGTAGCAAATACATCAATGAACCTGAGAAGATCAGTCAGGAGAAAGAGTTGTGGTCTGAATACAGGATTTGCAAACAGGTGCTAATCCTTCTTCCACTAAATCCTTATGAAATTGTGTAGTTTTTATTGATCTCCTTCATTTGGCATTTCAAGACAAGAAAGGCTGTGCAGTCAAGAATGCAACTTGCATTCTCCATGCATAGGTGTTGAGTCCTTGAAAACAAGGTCTAATATGAATTCTCGCAGCACTTACATGCGTGTAAATCCACCCATGCACCATTAACCGGTCCTAAGTGTGTATGTGTCAAACCCCACACATGTGGGACAAGAACAGAATAGACTAAACTGGACTAGACTAGACTAGACTAGACTAGAATGTCCTTTGCCTTACTGCTGCTCCAGCCTGATTTCTGACATTGCTTTCAGACTCAGACAATGTGGCCTTGCTCTAGTCCTCGCAGTATGGATGGATTTACTTGGTCATGGTCCTCACTCCCTCTTCTTCCCTCTTCAAAGCGGGAACTTGGGGGCTGTTAGGCAGCAAAATTCCTGCCTGCAGTAGTGATAGTAGAGAGCAATGTAGTACCCATGCCGTGGCTGTCTGAAAAATTCACAGTTCCCACTGGAAAGTTTTCCCAGTTTATTTTTAGGTAAAATTTAGTCCCCGAAACTGAATTTGCAAAATTAATGAAAAGCAGAAGGGTTTCCATGGAATGAAAATTGTGTCAATAGTTTAACAGACTGCTGCTGAAAATGTGGCTTTGCATTTATTTGCCCTCTAAGTCCATGTTTCTGGTATAAACACAACTCTCTTCTGATTATGAGCCTGCTCTGCTTTTTCCTAGTTGTAGTATTTGATGTTTCATTGGCAGAAAGACCTTGGTTTTTTTCATTTATTTTCTTTGGTATTTTTTTGCCATTTCTGAGATGAAACTCATGATCTCTATAGACAGCGGTGAGTCTGGGATCAAGACAAGGTGCTGTATGCGCTGAGACAGATTTGACACCAAATGTGTCAGTAGAGTGCCAAAGCACATAAAAGTAATGGTCCAAGGAAGTGCTGGCTCCTACCCTGGGGATCTTAAATCTAAAGACTTGGTTACTTGGGAAAAGTGACTGCGTGTAATCTGTGAATTGATGTCATCCTTGTTACTCCAAGTGAAATGTCATCCAGAGGGTTGAATACAGGCTATGTCTGTCTGAGACACATTGCTTGAGAGCACAAAGTGGTTACTGAACTCACTGCATAAATTACAGGGAAGTAACTTTTTTTTATAGGTGAGACAGAGAAAAAGATATCTAAAAAATAAAATACAGACAGAATGTCACTTTCTTAAGAGGGTCAGGATCGATGCCTGCCCCATGTCCAGCTTCAGAGCAAATCATGGCTCTTTCAAAGAACAAGTGAGCGTGGCTTATCTAACCTAAATTTAAGCAATGAGACTAGGTTTCCTCATAGTCAATGGAAAGAAAAAGGAACTTCCAGAAAGTTTCTCTGAAGGGTGAGTAGACTCCTAACCTAGACACTTTGACAGAAATATATGCCTAATTTGTCAAGCAGAAAAACCCAAATATTGTGTAACTGAATTTTTCCTGATATCTCCACACCAGCTTTCCCATCATATAAAGTTTGCTATGAAAATATCTGGAGATCTCCATGCTGCACCCTGTGGACAAGGGTAAAAGAATTTTGAAGGAAACAAATTTTAAAAGATCTTGTTGCAATTACAAAATGAACAGAAATGCATAAACTTTCTGCATTTCTTTCTGACATTTTCATGTTTAGCAAGGTGAGTTCTAATGCAGAAAAATGCTGATTATTATTCTTCCCCATCTATGATCTTATAACCTTGCACCAGGAGGAAAGATGAGCCAATACTGGAACATGACCTAGAAAATATTTACTTGCATTTATTGGTCCAGCAAAGAAAAAATTTATAATCAGCACAAAGGTGTGTCTCTGCATCCAGCCATTTTCCCTCTAGATTTCCAGGGTAACCTTCACTATGAGAACTTTGCTGTTTGAGACATAGTTGAGCGGTTTAAGGGTCTGAAACATAAAGAGAAAGACTTCCATGCCCTGTTTGATTCTGATACTAGCTTTGTTTTGGGATTGTGAGTTGAAGAACAGACTATAATACCTCATTGTAAGGACTGGATTTGGTCATCCTTAGGGGAAAAAATCTTCTACAAGAGTGCAGAGAACAAAATTAAGGGAGAATGGAGGATCTTGCTAGAGATGATCCTAACAGCCCGGAGGACAACTGGAGCAATCGTATGAAGCCTCCCCTTTGGACATTCAGAGGATAAGGATGCACAAATATGTTGAAGGTAAGTAGGAGAATGGGACTTGTGGGGAGTTGGGTGTGTTAGCAGTCTCTAGCTGACTTATGTTGGATTTCGTAAGTAGGATACAGTTTTGATCAAACATTCATGGCTTCTCCCAAGCCTCCCAACTACAGTGTCCTGGGTATCATGCTCCAATGATGATGTTCTGGTTTGGGGCTCGCATGAATGTTCATATAGGAAAGGTGAAGAAAGCGCAGCATCCCAGACATTTGTTGGAAGACTTTTGGCTGGTAGCAATGGAGGGAGTCTGACAGCAGGCACCTCATCCTGAGCTCTTTAGGCAGTGGGAATCATCTGGCGAGGGACTTTGGAAGGCTGAAGGCAAGTGATCCACAGCATGTGGTACTTAGCCATTCTTAGCGTCTCTCGCTCTTTGATAAGAAGGGAGGATTTGCAGGACTTTGGTGAAATTAGCCTTTAGACAACAAACCTTTGCTTGTTAAATGCATGACACATCAGTTGTTTGTACATGCATCTAATTAGCACAGGATTTGAAGATTTCTCTGGGGCGAGCCAGAGGGTAGAGGAAGCATCACATTCTGCTTGTTTGTCACTTTTTCTTTGTCAAAAACATGTCGTTTATGTTAAATGCCTTATTAGCCAGAGCCTGACTTTCTGACATGCAAAAATACATCCCTTTGAGAGTAAACTGCCTGGATTATGTAAGACCCAAGACACATTTCTTCCAGCCTTGCAATGGATTAGTCTCTGTTACCAGCTCAGTGAACACTGACATCTTTTTGTTTGATAGCTCTGCATATTTAGTTGCTGAACAAACTGAGATCCCATATTTTTTCGCCCTCTGGGTGCAGTGCCAGGGTGCAGTGCCAAGGTGCAGTCAAGTGGCAAAACTTTTCAGTCAGGTATTTTATGGAAGAATTTGAATTTAGTTATGTCTTCTATGTATTCAGCCATATTCACTCTTGTTAGTTTAAAATCCTAAGCGGTCTTTAAATTGGATATGTGCAAGCATTTAGTTTAAATTGAGGACCTTTGTTTTTCAATTCTCTTCCTGCCTCAGCCAAATTTTACTTACATGAGAAGTAGTCTCGACAATCAGCTCTTTGTAAAGGCTGCAGCAGATCCTAAAAGCTCTCCTGCAGAATGGCCATGCAGAACGCAGTCTCATGTCATGCCTATGCATGACCTCTGCAAAGTTGCTTCTCCAGTTTACCCATCCTGTGTCCCCATGACTCAGTACCTTTGAGCAATGGACTGTCTGATGTGTGAATTACCATAACTGACAGCCTTAGAGAAATAAAAGATCTTGCAATGTGTTTTCTGCTGGGAAACTGGAAAGGGAGTTCACTGCGATGGAGAGCAGACATTGCAAGTCCCACCAATAGCTGTATTTGCACAGGAGGAGTGTAGCCAGACTGGGTGTGTGGAAAAGGGCGTTTCAGAACACCAGTCACCTTTGAGAGCACAGGCCCATAGAGATGAAGGTCATCCAGGAAACTGAGGCGTGAATATGCCCTGTGAAAAAACTCATCAAATAGATCCTGACATGCTGTCCTGGTGTCAGCCACGATAGAGCTAATTTTCTTTCTAGTAGCTGCTGGTTTTTTGATTTGGTGTGAGAAGAATGTTGAGAAATGTTGATGACACATGTTTTTTTAGGTGTTGCTAGGTAATGTTTATATTAGTCAGGGACTTTTTCAGCTTCCCATAGAAGCTGAGAGGGAGCATAGACAGGATAAGCTGACAGGAGGGTATTCCTTACCATAGAGGTCAGGCTCAGTATATACATGGGGGTTGGCCAGAGGGCCAGAATCTGCAATCACTGCTTGGGCAACCAATCATTAGGTGGTGAGAGCAACTTGTATTCTTTTTATTTTGTATATAATTTTTACTATTATTACTATTCTTATTATTTTCGTCTTCTGTTATTGTTCTATTCAACTGTCTTTATTTCAGCCCATGAGTTTTCTTCCTTTCCGCTCCTTTTCTTCTCCTTCTTCTTCCTCCCCCACTGGAAGTGGCAGGAGTGAGCAAGCGGTTGCGTGGTCCTAGTTGCTGCCTGGGGTTAAACCATGACACGCGCTTGCAGAAGTTATCTGTAGAGCCATTGTAGTCAGAGAGGCCATTACATACACAGGATGAGCACTTTGCAAACAGGACATATGAAGATATTCCACAATCAGTGTATCACTGGTAACAGACTTTCCAGCAACCTCCATCTGTGGATCTGTGGGTGAGGTGAAATAGCATTAATTTAACCTCAGACTCTCTAGAAGTAAGGCTGATCTACTTCACTCTTGTCCACATGCTTATTCTAGTGCAAATCGGGGTAGAATATCACCATGGCTGTGAGGCTTTGCTTCCTTTGGATCAGGCTCAGAAGATGGTGGGAAGTAAATCAGCAAAAACCAGCAAGCCTGAAGGGGCTCAGGAGCAGTGTAGCTATGGTTGATACCAATAGAGCAGGCACACTTTTTGGGTGCTGTGAAAGGCAGAGGTGACATTTCACCTAGTGATATCAATAAAAATTTTCAAGGACTCCAATGACCCTCCAGCTCACTGCAAATATTGTGCTGGCTCGAGATCTCTGGTTAGCACCAAATTGCTGAACAAATGAAAAGCCACAAAATGCAACGAGAAATGAATGGAATATCAAGCACTCCAGAGACAAAGAATACCAAAAAACACGGTTCTCCTCAGAAAATCAGCTCTTCTCTAGTGCACACACCTGGCAGTCTTTATTCAGTCTTTCTTGTCTTTATATAGAAAGAGAGAATGAATATATGCATAATTAAGAGTTAGAGCTGGATTTGCACTGAAATGAACCATCATAACAGTAAGAATTCCTGACTTTTTATGTGCCTAAAATATCTTCTTTGAATAATAGTTATGTTAATCTTATTTTTATTTTCAATTTATTTAATTCTGAAAATTTATTTAAGTTCCAGAGATGCCTTGAAAGAAGTCACAGACAATTATATGCTCCTGCTTAATATTCAGAAGAAAGAGAAAAGAAGCTGTTAAAACTATCCATGGTCTGTGCCAGAGCTCCAAATGTCTTCTCTGAAAACTAATTACATCTTGGCATATGGAGTCCTGGCAAAAGTGTTGCAATAAAAATAGAGGACAAGAAAAGAACTAATTCACTCAATTTAAAAAATAATTCATAGAGCAAAACTCCATGGTCTCCTGCTGCTTGCAAGCTGTTAATATAGAGCAGTGAGGAACGTTTCCTAATTTAGTATGGACTTTCTTCTAAGAACTGCCAATTCTTCAGATGCCGGGGGAGAACTAGAGTAGCAGAGCTGTCCAGAATATCAGATTTATAGTTGTTTTTGTCAGTCTCTGCTGCCTATCAGCAGATACTGGCAAGAAATCCAATTAAATCAGGCATCTCTTATTTGGAGACTTGAATCCTAACAAGGAAATCCAGGTTCCACTGAAGAAAATGAGACTTTGTCATCAACTTCAGTGAAACCAGGATTAAAGAATTGGTCTTGATTTTAGCAATCATCAATGGGAAGAAGGATATTTGAAGTATATGCTTAAAATTAAGCTATTAACTAAGTCCCATTGACTTTAAATTGGGACATCATGTTGGAAGTGTAACTGTCAGACCCTTCAAGGAGATTCATCTTATCTACCTTTAGATTTCTGCCATGTAGATGTTTGTCTCTCTTCTAGTCACTCTTCACGCTTTTATAGCCATGGAGAGAAATAAACAGCTTAAATATGTGAGTAATCTACTTTTGGTGTTTATGACATAGTGCCTCTTTCTCCAGATTAACTAGGAAAGGACACTTGGGCTACATCTGTGCTGTTAACTTAACAGTGTTGATTCTCCACACAGGTTGTGGAAACTGTTCCTGGTGCATTTTCTGCCTGGGGCCAACAGACACGTTCCCAAGTAGTCCCCAGACACAGCTGAGGAGCTGCCACAAGCCAGGATCATTCCCCATGGGCACTATGGATGCAGCTATTCTGTTCCACAGAGGAAAGAACTTGTTCACACAGAAGTGGACAGCTGCCCTTTGTGTCAGACAGTGGGGATGTAGATGTAACCTAAGACACTTTGTCCAGTTTGCAGGTTAGCTTTTGGGATGTCTGCATTAAGCCACATGAATCCCATTTATACAACTGGGAGTAGCTTAAATTGTTGGTTTTTTCATCCTCATATAAAAATATTCTACAGCACAAAATTAAGTTTAAACAAGGCAAGGGCAAACATGGCAGTCAAGCAAATAGCATCACCTGTTGTAAATCAAGATTAACAAGGAAGTCTTGTAAGTAGCAACAGAACTGAATTTCATTGCAGTTTTGATGCAGTCCTGGCCTGGCTGACAGGTATCTAGAAAGTCTGGAAAACAAGTTCATCATGTTGCAGTTACTGTGCAAACCTTGGTCTGCATTACTCAGAGCAAATGGGAACCCAATTGTGTGCTTGATGCATGTCTGTATGAGAACCTTCAATGTTTATCTTACTACATCTGGCCTTTTTACTGTAGTAGTATAATTAGTATTTTGACATTCATATAGAAGGAAGGAGAGTTAAAGCTAAATAGATACTGAGCTGTCACATGGTGACAGCACATTCCTGAACGTTTCTCATATTTCATACACTTTGTGCCTTTGAAGGCTCAAGTATTTTTCTTCCAAGATTTATTTAGAAGAAAGCTAATCTTGAAACATTTGTGACTGGGTATGTGTTTGTGAAATTCAATGTGCCATAGAATAGAGATATATTAATGTACCTATGGCCATGGAGAAAGTCAGCTTCAGCCATGTCAATCCCAGATCAGTTCAGAAGAGTGTGATCTTTCTAGAGTCTGAGTAGATATGCTTTATAAAGGATAAGGAGAACATTTTGACCATCCAAACAGCAATCTTTTGGGAGATATTTTCAGAATCAGCGGAGAGATTTTAGGCCCAGTGCCAATGAAATAAAAAATGACAGGACTTCCAAATCACCAGCACTATTTAATAATTTTAATTAGATTGCATATTAATACTTTTTACCTATATCACTTTTCACCAGGAGTCAGCTGGGAACGATAATGCTGCATCTTTAAACTATTTTCATGATCAATAATAGAAATACATCATTCAAGTATGTTACTTTTCATTTTAAAACAATACAAAACATGCATTTCAGTAGGCTCGTATTGAATGCACTCTTGGTGATTAGACAAAGCTCTGTTAATACTTGCTACCTTTGCTAGTTCAGGTTTTGATCTATCACAGAGAATTATTGCATAAGGTTCTGGATTCATTTAGGCTAAAATTAAGAGGTAGAGTCATACCTGTTATCCTTGAAATTAAGGAGGTGTGTACTTTATTTAGCTTAACATCTTCTGCATTAATGAGCGGCATGATATATAGGAACACTACCCTGGGGAAAACGCCAAGAAACTAGTCCCTTGTATTGATTACACACACAAAATTATTCAAATTTACTACAATTTTATCAGGATTGTATTATTTCTACAGCTTCACCTTGTATTTCATTACCAAGGACAACTGTAGCAAACAATCAAAACATTCTCATTTATGCTAATGTTTCCTTTCATTTTGTTTTTCATTCAGCAAACAGGGTTGTACTAATCTTCCTCAGCAACAGGAACACTTCAGTCTATTAATAGAACTAGATGTTCAGTGTTCAGCTATCAAATTATGTTAAGCATAATTCTTATTCCAGAATGAAACAGTAATAAAAAGGTATGGAGTGTAAAACTTAATAAAATAATTAGATTTGCACTAACATAATGACTGAAAATGGTAAGATTTGTGAATAATTTGTAAATACTTAGTGGTTTCTCCCGTGTTTGCAAATAGTAGATAATAGGGCACCAATCAAAGTCAGAGAATGAAATGCATGCGTTAGATTCACGAGTCAATGAACTGGGTTTTAATGAGAGCTGCTTATGGTCATTCAGGGAAAGGCAGGGTGGTCGGCGATGTTTCTGTAAGAGCTAACAGCACAGACTGAGTGAGGTTTGAGCTCTGAAAATCACACATGGCTTTGAGAGCTACAGACCCAGCCTCCACATGGGGACCCCACAGGCTTTGCTGAAATACTCCCTGACAGTCTGTAGGCAGCTCCTTAAAGAGCTGACAGACAGCCACAGGCCCTCTAATCCAGTGGTAAAACGTGCATCAAGACCCGGTGACTGTAAACAGAAACTACGCTGTGAGGATTGGAAAAATGAAGCTGATGTTTAACTAAGAGAACAACTAATCATCACAACTTCCTGATAAATCAGGTAAAGCCCTCATTATTTTAGACCTTAAAAAGACGGAATCACGGAATTGTCAGAGTTGGACCTCTGGAGATCATCTAGTCCAACTCCCCTGCCAAAGCTCAATTGCCTATAGCACATTACTCAGGACTGTACCCAGGCAGGTCTTGAAAATCTCCAGAGAAGGGGACTCCACAACCTCTCTGGGCAGCCTGTTCCAGGGCTCTGTCACCCTCACCATAAAGAAGTTCTTCCTCATATTTGAATGGAACTTCCTATGTTCCAGCTTGGGCCCATTGCCCCTCATCCTGTCATGGCCGACTGCCTTCCACTATAAAAATTGTAGGTCAACCCTAAGTAAGTTATAGTACATGCTATATCTTGTGATATAATATTAAAAGCAGAATTATTGTCCTTTTCCCTACCTACACATTGAGGTAATTGCTTTATTTTTTGAAGGACAACATTTAAGGTTCACTACAAGCTGAATTTTATCCTTTGCCCTGTATCCTGGTTTCAGGTAGGATAGAATTAATTTTCTTTCTAGTAGCTGCTGTGGTTTGGATTTGGTGTGAGAATAATGTTGAGAAATGTTGATAACACACAATGTTTTAGTTGTTGTTAGGTAATGTTTATGTTAGCCAAGGGATTTTTCAGCTTCCCATAGACAGGACAAGCTGACAGGAGGATATTTCATACCATAGGGGTCATGCTCAGTATATAAATGGGGGTTGGCCAGGGGGCCGGGATCTGTGATCACTGCTTGGGACAGGTTGGGCAACCAATCATCAGGTGGTGAAAGCAACTTATATTCTTTTTATTTTGTATATAATTTTTACTTTTATTATTTTCCTCTTCTGTTCCTGTTCTTTTAAACTGTCTTTATCTCAGCCCTCAAGCTCCTTCCCTTCCCTTCCCTTCCCTTCCCTTCCCTTCCCTTCCC
>JAOXJM010000012.1:149313334-149336280 GCA_026413425.1 Tringa solitaria | reverse complement strand
CTTTCCCTTCCCCTTTCCCTTTCCCTTTCCCTTTCCCTTTCCCTTTCCTACTCGGGGCAGGGAGTGAGTGAGCAGCTGCATGGTCCTAGTTGCTGCTTGGGGTTAAACCATGACAACCTGCTATTCTGCTTCCTTCTCAATGATTCTTCTTGAAGACCACCATGAACTTTACTGCCAGGTGGTGCAGACAAGCCCCACGGCTCCTCTGCAGCCTGTGGTAGATGTCCCTTCCACAGGCAGAGCAGGAGAGGAAATCACTTCCATTTAAACAAGAACTGGGTCTGTGGATGCAGGTCACCTCAGTCATGAATGATTCTCTGAGAGCCATCAAGTCTTCCTACCATGGTTGTCTTGGATTATTTAATCTAAAGACCAACAGAGAGATCTGGAGTGAGAAAGAAACAGGATCAGTACTGAGTGGTGTGATTGCAGGCCAGGGCTCTGTGTTAAAACCTAGACTGTCAGCGAAGCTCAAAGGCATCTCATCTCATTGAGAGCAAAATTAGGGTTGTTGTGCATAGTGTTCGGAAATAGCACAGTATGTAAATGCAATTAAACCAGCATCATTGATGACTCTCAGAGACTATGCCAGCAGCATAAGTCCCGGCAAAGCTGCGGCTGGCTCTGAGGCCCCCCTTCTCCTTCCCTTGTGGAGCAGCCACTCCCTAGGGAATGAGACGTAGGGCAGCCCTTTGCCCTTCATTGCTGATGTGGCTTTCAGGCTGCATCACAGTACGGTCCCTCTGTCAAGTCCTTCCTGTGCCCACCCACCCACCATTGGCTCAGCCCGGCATCTGGTTCCCAGCACTGCTGCGGGATCCCCCAGAGCCATTGGGAATTAGAGCACCAAGGGCGCATAGAGACATTTTCAGTTCCTCAAGGTCAGACCAGCTATACCCAAGTTTTTTCTTAGCCACACTTTTCTACTGCTTCCCAGTTGATGCTTTCTCCAAAACACGGCCCTTCTTTGGACATTTCAATCTAGCTACTCTTTTTCTTACCAAAAGCTGATGTTTGAATGAAACCTGATTCAAATTTGAAGTACTATTTTTCCTAAGGGCTGTGGTGATGTTTGTGGAAGGTAATCCTACCTCAGCAGCTGAATTCAGCTACGTGCACCCACCTGCCCAGCACTAAGCCTTTGAAATGGTACCAGGAAGATGAGTAAAGGGCTTGTAATGTTAAAGAAGATGAAACCAGGGAGTAGGGTGGCTTATTATCATTGTGTCATGACCCCAGCCAGCCACTAGGACCACACAGCTGCTTGCTCACTCCCCCCACGGTAGAATGGGGAAAAGTGAGAAAACTCATGGCCTGAGATAAAAAGGGAGTGTAAACATTAAAGCAAAAGCCACACATACAAGGAAGGAGAAACAAGGAAATCATTCACTGCTTCCCATCGTCAGGCAGGTGCTCAGCTGTCTCCAGGAAACCAGGGCTCCATCACACGTAACGGGTACTTGGGAAGACAAACATCATAACACTGAACATCCCCTTCCTTCCTTCCTTCTTCCCCGGGTTGTGTATACTGAGCATCATGTCATAGGAGATGGAATATCCCTTTGGTCACCTGGGGTCAGCTGTCCCAGCTGTGTCCCCTCCCAGCTTCTTGTGCACTCCCAACCCTCGCTGGCGTAGTGATGTGAGAAGCAGAAAAGGCCTTGAGAACTTAGCAATAACCAAAACCACCAGTGTGCTATCAACACCATTTCTCAACCCAAATCCAAAACATAGCACTACACCAGCTGCTAGTAAGAAATTTAACTCCTTTCCAGCTGAAACCATGACACTAATATTCAATCACTGTGTGGGAAACAGGGACTTCCAAACCCACAGGATTAAAGAGGATTCTACAGACATCCCAACTACTTGACAGCCAGTATGTAGAGAAGGGCAGCATGTGAAGGCAGTGATATTTTAATAGTGAACCTTACCAAAGATAAAGATCTGGACTGAAAAGAACTGTCCTACTTTGGAAATGTCTTTTTAGTACACAGAAAGAATATAAGAAAAAGGATTTCAATTAGGATGCTCTACTTCTGTTGCACTCAGTTTGGGGAATGCACCGATAGCAATTGCAGGTACTGATGAGATAACAGAGAAAACTGGAGAACACAGAGGCATTTAGGACCTCGATCCCAGTAATGACAGCTGATGGGCCTATAATAGGCACAAAGGGCAGACTCTTTGCTGGTTAAAGCCCTCTTAGAAGTTAACAATAAGAGCAGGAAATAACAAAATAGGACTCAGTGATAATGTTAAGTGCATATATGTGGGAAGAAAGAAATCAGCTGAAACACCGAATAGGACAAAGACAGTGAGAAAGCAATAATGATGAAGGAGGTATAAGGAAACCACAAGAAGTGAACTAGATATGAGCCTGCAAAGCAGTAGGAATAAAACTTACAGTTTTTTAAAGAAGCCAGTATAATTTTGGACTGGAGACTCAGGTTTCTCCTACCCTAGATTGCATGGGAACTAGTTGCAAAGCAGCAGCTCCTGACTTCCAGTACCAACAAACTTTGCTCTCTGTAATGTGCTCCTCCTTCCATTTACCCATTTCAGGGCTCAAGCCTATTTACATTATCAAATATAAGTTTGCATCCCTCTCTTCAAAGCTAATGGTATATTGGTTTCACTTTAGTTTTAGTTTTCTTTAGGCATTTTTATTCTAATCTGTTCAAGGATAAGGACAAAGGGCCTTTTTGAGTGTTCTACTAACATGCAAGTCAAATTCTTATGAAGCTTGTATAGCTCATGTTTAGAACCTTTAGCTGAAGTCTGAAGGACTTTTGTGTTCACAAGCCATTTTCAAAACACTCTCATAAAGTTTCTTGTCTCTGGTGCCAGCCCTAACGGAGTTCTCGTGGGTGTACTGACAGGAATATGTGTGATTGTGGACTGAGCTTGATCTACTTTGACTTCTGCAGTGTTCAACACACTGAGGAAGGATAACATTACTTTGTCTTGCTCATTGGTTATGCCCTTGTATTGCTTTAATTTTCAAACTGAACTACATCCAGTTAAACTTCAGAAATTTTAGGCAAGTTGGAAACAAGTAATAACATGATGCTAGGAAGATTTTGGCAGATAGAAGTGCATTTTGGAGGAGAAAGCAATCACAGTGGGAATAGATTGAAGTTGGTGACTTAAAGGCAAAAAAATATGAAATAATAAGGCAAATTCTAAATTACTCTAGTCAGTCATTACCCCTGCAGAAAAACCTCCAGGAATCTCCCAGGCAGCTGTTGTAACGATGGACACTTAGAAGCATTTAGAAAATTAGTTTGCTTTAATTTCCGTAGCATCAGACACCTAAACTGCTTTTACAAAGCTGGATTTAAGAAAACATGTCAGCTTTTGGTTCTATGTTAGTTTATGTGGCAGATGATTCTCCACAAAAAGGCTTTAGCTTGAGAAGCGCTGTCCCAGATGGATGTAAAGGGATACAGTCCAGAAGCATCACCTTATTGCAGTCTGTTTTGAAGGGATGAGATGAATGTGACGTATCTATTTTCATCCAAGGTTGAGTGGTAAAACCAAAATAATAAAACCTAGTGGTATGACAAATCAAAACCTAAGCCTGGCAACAAGGTTTGTCCAGATTGAGGCGTTCACTCTACCTGTATGTTTGACAGTTATTATGCATAATATGAACAATCAAGCATATATAAGCTTATATACATATATATGCATACAAATGTATAAATATTAATGTGTTCTAAATCATCAGCATGGCTGCCAACATAACTTACCAAATGCAAACGCTATTGCAGCATTATGTATTTCTTCTGCAGGCAGCCCAAAACACCTCCTCTGAATGATGTCTGTACCTGCCACTCATTACTATCCTTGGTGATAGTAGCTGCACTATTTTTCTGCATTTGCTTATTTATGATGTGACCTGCCATCATTCACTGTGCCTTGCAGACACAGGACAGAAACGTGGTCCCTGTGTTAAAAAGCATGAAAGGCGTGTATGTGTAATCATAGAAACGTGTTTCCTGTTTGAGACCCGGAGCTGACTAATAACTGTAAAGCCTAATGTCAAATCTAGAAGATTATATTCCAACTCTACCCATTCTATGATATTAATGAAAGAAAACTCTGCTACTGATTGCATTGCCAGGGGGGAGCAGGCAGGGAGACTCTGCAAAGGGGGGAAAAAAAGAAAGAGGCAAGGGAATCCAAATCGGATTGCAAAGGAGGAAACAGTAGGAAGATGTACTGCAAAGGGTAGTCTCCATTGCAGCAAGTGGAATGTGTCGGAAATCACAAAGATATTTTCAGAATTTACTCACGACAGGAACACTTTATTCTGTCTTTCATCTCTGTCCAGATTTCTTCTTGATGTCAGTGGGAGATCCTCTTGCTGTCTTTTTCAGCCTGAGGGCCACCACCTAAAAGGATTTTGTCAGTCACTTCCCAGTGCCAGTGACTACCCAAATCAGCATCACTGTGTTTAGAAATTGTACTCTTTCTGTCCTTCCACTTTTTCCTCCTTATTGATACATCAGATTACTGATAACAAATGTTGCCAGACCAGCCTTGAAGGCTCCAGCTCTTCGCTTTTAAACCAGAAAGACCACGGGCAGCAGTGGTGCAGCTTGGGTCTGCTCTTTTGCTAATATACCTTACTTCCCAGTGCAAGGGACCTGCAGGGAACAGAAGGAATTGAATTGCTGCCTTCCCTGTATTTATGCTGCGAATGAAAGAGGCTCATCGACACATTCATTCTGTGACACAGATACATATTTTTTGAGAAATGGGACTGAGAGCACAGCTCACTTCATGAGGGTAACCCATCAGTGAAGACCTGGGATTGAACCTTGCAGCCTTCCTTTGGGGGTTTAGTGGGAGGGAGGGGAAGCTGTGTGACAACATTAAATAATGCAAAAGTCTGCACATAACTCCCTGTCTAGGAAGGGGACCAGGTCTAACTGGAAGGTGCTGAGACAGATGAACATGCACTGCAGAATTAACCAGCTGATACACACTGTAGGCAGTATCTTCCATACAACTAGTGGCCTGTTGTTGAGGTCTTTTGGTCATGAAGTGGCCAAGATGGTTTTCATTCCCATACTAGTGTGCTGCTACTTGGAGGACACACGGAGACAAACTAATCTCCCTGAAACTAATTCTAATTCAAACTAATTCTCCCTGAAACCCAATGCTCCAAAGCTAGTTGGAGGACACACGGAGACAAACTAAACCCCCTGAAACCAAATTCTTGTCTGTACTAGGTAAATGCTTGGATCCTTCTTTTGGCCCACAAGCTTTAGCTTTGCCTGGCTTCATCACTGTGGTCCTGATGTAAGTCTACATCTCAGCTGCATATTGGGAAAGCCAAAGTCTGCAATCCTTACAGAGGGCTTTAGGTTTATACAGTGGAGGGTGCTTATAAAGGCTTGTCTTAACTGCGTAGGGAAAGCTATGACTGCGAATAAAAAACCCACAATTAATTCTATTTTCTACAAAGAATATAAAGAAGAAAAATTCCACGGAGACATTCCTCAAATCTTTTGCCTTCCATCTACTACAAACCAAGAGAAATTCTGCTAAGAAATGCATGTGTCAAAAATGTATATGGAAAATAAATCACTGCTTAGTATGCATGGGACTGGAGTGAAGTAGTGCTGTCCTTTGCTGGAAATCTGAAGATGATATTGCACCCAACATGGCAAAGCAGGCTTCTGTGAAAAGCCTCTTCCAACAGCATCTAAGAGCTGTCACTTTGGAAAACTGCTGGGAACACGTACCTGTGATAACCTAGCCAGCCACTGAGTGTCATCTTTGCTCCACAAACCCAGCTGAAGTAGTACTTGTGTGACAGAAGGGAGAGAGGATGCTTGACCCTTAAGGAGAGCTCAGATATAACAACTATTAGGAAATAGACAGAATCTTAGTTCTAAACTGGAGAGCTTTAATTAACTCACCTGCTTTAATAAGTGCTCAGCCTCTCTGTTCTGCAGTTTCTCTCTGATGTAAAGTAGGTATTTGAACTTAAAGATCACAGCTTGTTTCTAGAGAAGGGAAGGACTAAATTTCTTTCTGCTGTCGACTTCACTGACATCAGCTGTGTGAAATCAGGGATGGATTTGACCCAGTGACTCATGGGCTGTGCTAATGGGAACAAAAGCCGTGTTTTTATATCTTCCTCCTCATAGTTAGTGGCTCCATCTCACGATGCAGCAATTGTTCTGTTTCCTTCCTCATTAATTAATTGCAGTATATTGTTCTCATGATTTGGCTTGAACTCTTTTGTATTGCAATGGACAGCCTGGCTGTTATATTTTTCCATTGAACACTGGTCAAAGTTTTCTGTCCAGGGATCAAATGTTACATTGTTTGAACCAAGACTCTCTACTTAACGACCATAACTCTCAAAATGGACTCAGCCTCCTTCTCAGTTCCTGCTGGATGGGCTTTTGTGGGACCCCAGGACTGTTCCATGCCAGGTCAGAAAATGCTGCCGAGACCTCAGGGAACTACAACACATTCCATGGCTTCCCAGGAGACAAGCTGTGCCAGTTCAGGCTACTCCCAGGTGACCTGGGACTCTGGGCAACCTCCAGCATGGAGGAGCATGGAGGAGCATGGAGGTCTCTCCCAGGTTCTCTAGTTTTGGTTCTACATGGGGAAGGCCACGGACAAAGTAATTTCCAACTGCTCAGAGATGTTAAAAGTAGCTTTCATCTACCATTAGTCTGCTGGCACACTTTTGCCTTTACATGGCCATGGGACTCTTGGCACCTTCGTTGTCACTTCCTAATCCCTCTCCTTTACCATCTCAAGATGATCCTAGGCAGCACCTCCTCTTTGTCGCTGCAACAGGAGGTACAACTGAGCACCGCTGTGGTAATCAAAATGTATTTATTGGTTTCTTGCTACTATATATAAGCTGTTAGGAAGTTTGAATCCCTGCTGGGGCCGATCAGGAAATCATTAGACTGAAGTAGAAGAAAATTAAATTCTAGAGGATACTGTTCTTAAAATGTACCATAAGGATGCAGAAAAATATGGAGATTCATGCAAGAGGAGGGCCCTGAATGACAGAGGAAATTCTCCCCCAAGAACTTTTGATGGAAGAAGAAACAGAAATACAGTAGTGTCTGTGGGTATATGTGCCATTTCAGTTTGGTCTGTGTATCTTCTGTGCTGATGTATAAGGAGTTACTGTGTTGAGACAGCAAATGACCAGTATCTGGTTTCCTCAGGAATTTATCCTTGGCTAACTAAAACTGTAAACTCAGGACATCCAATGGGACTGCTGTTCTGCAAGAGGACAAATCTTGCTCAAACCTGAACAATGGCACCTGAAGATACCTGAGTTACGGGCTTTTAGTACAGCCAACTGGACAACAGGCTAATTCCAAGAATGTATACCAGTGTCAGATATATTAGTCCAATCTCATAGGTGGAGATTCTGGCTTTAATTTCTAGGTCAGCTACTGACCCATTGTCTCTCTTGTCTTGCCCACCATCCCAGTAAAGCTGATGAAAAGTCACATGTTTAAGAACATTTAAGTCGTAGATATTATCTTATCTGGAATGAGGAAGCACGTGATGTTGCTCTGAGCTGGAGCTGAAGAAATATCCTGTTAATAAACCTGTAATTTTCTTGTCCGTCTGCCTGGAGACGAGAATCCAGTGTGCTGCCATGACCTCTGTTTTTATTCAAGGTCTCTGGATATTTGTCACTTCTGATTTTGACACTCCTCCTAAACCTGGACACAACACTCAGTGCTGTAGGAGAACAGAAAGCCAACATGATGCAATGTGCAGGCCTGCTTCCACTTTGTAGGTATAGTTTCCTCTCAAATCAAGCAATTCTTGGAAGTATTCATCATCTATAGGAACCCTTCTTTCATAAAGATTTAGGACCGTATGAAGCATAATTAGATCATTTTTTAAGGCAAGACCCAGTCGTGTCACTGATTCAACAGCTACAGGACAGAACAACCTACTGTGGAGTTAAACGCTGCTCGCCTTTACACCCAAGCCTTTTCCCCTGGAGCATTTTTTTCATTATCTCTGATTACTTAGTCATAAAGATTTAAGGAATAAGGACAAAAATCCTGTCTTTTTGGTATGCCTTCAAATTGGTACAGAGCTGGCAATGCCGATATTAATAAAGGGTTGCAACAGTTCAGCTATTAATACATTTTCTCTGGCAGAGCTTAGCAGAATATGATGAATTCTGGGTAGAGTATGTTATGCTAATTAGCATAAATATAGGAAAGACCTTTTCCCTTCTGAATATAAGAATACTCAAAACGAATACTGCCGCTAACATATGCACACAGGAACATAAGATTATATGTATCACAGGCAACACCACCTTATTAACTACGAACATATGTTTTGTACAAAGAGAGGCTCTGACTGATTGTTAAAGGCAGGGCAGAATGCTGGCAGATGAGGTGAGGAGAAAGAATTAAGAGATGAAGCTTGTAGGATACAGTTCACAGAGACACCCTTGGAGAATTTCTATACAGTATATAGAACAGTCTTCAGAGTTTTTTGGGGACCACCGCCCCCAGTGACCCAGCTCCCTGCCCTCTGCCCCCCATCACATATATATCAGTTAATTAATGTGGACTGTTTTTCCCCGTTTCGAATGAGAGCTATCCTGCAAAGGAAAAGTGGAAAAACCAAACCAACAAAAGATATCTTTCTTCCCTGTATTCCAAGTATCCACTTTTATGGAAATGAACTGCCTTGTCTGAAATATTTCCCTATATCATTCCCAAGAATGTAATAACTCCATTGGAATAAGTGGTTGTGGGTTTGGTTTTTTTTTATTATTTTTCCTTTAAATAGTCTTGAAATAAGAAATGGAGAAACTTCCAAAGCTTTTGTAATCAATTGACAGAATTGGATACTGTGTATTAAATATTTCTTTTAGAGGGATAACCAGGACCGTGTCACAGCGGGAGCTACAGTAGGATAATGAAGCACAATCCTTCTAATTACAAGACCAAAACAAAACAAATGCTAATGCTTCTCAAATCACATGTAGTGCACAGACATAGTGGATGTTGTTAAAGTGAAGGTCTTTACATCTTCCCCCTTGTCTTTTGTGTCCCTTTAGGCTAACAAGAAATTCTCTACTATTACGGTTGTTCACATAAAGCAGAGTTTGGCACTGATACAAAGTGATTTAACCACCTGAACCAAAAGTAGGGATTTAATGAGCAGTGGGAATTTTGGATTTGAAGGCACAAGGTTGGGGCAACGGTATCTTACAAAAGTCTGAGTGTCTCCTCCAAGCACTGCTAAAATTTGTTCCTGTTGACGCTGCACTGAATTTACTGTAGGTTTCAGTGAAACTTTTGTCAGGTATCTGATGCAAAAGTGCACTAGGAGTGGTGGAATTTAGGTGGCCTTTGGGTCAGGCCTAAGGAAGAGGCCTTTCTAGTTACTTGAGATTGAACTGTAATTTCTCTGCAAATGCTGATGAGCAATTTTACATGAGAGTAACAAGAGGAAGTAGAAACAAATGGACAGCAGAATTTGCCTTCATTTTTCATTCAGAAACTGCCAGAAAAGTCAGCTGTCCTCATCTCAAGACTAGAAAATGGCATCAGATGCCATATTTGAAGGACTCTGAGCAAATAAGGATATGAGCAGCCTGATCTAGCAAAGTTCCCCGTTGACTTCCTAGAGATTTGCATGGGGTTTCTGTAAGACTGAACGTTTCTATTTGACCTGTGTTGTGGTGCAGCATCATAAAAAATTAAGGTGATACACAGTATCTTCTATTATTCAGTATTACTCTGAAGATGCATCAAAAGGAACATGTTTTCCAAACACAGGATGGTCCGTCTGCCGTTACTTATGTTGCAGTAAATTCTCTGATGGATACATTATATGACTCAGAATCAGTTTGAAATAACACAGTCCCACTTGGTTCCTGGTAATCACATTGGAGATGCACTTTGCACCATGCTATGCACAGAACATGTCGTCTTATTCAGATCCATCTTTTTAGCCTCTGCTTTCTTTCAAGTACAAAAGCACAGAGGCAGGACAACAAAAATTCAGGTTTTGGTGAGACAGCATTTGTGATTATGATTCTAGCTGGTGTGTTTGTTTATAGAAAAAAAGAATATATGTCTTTATAGCTACAATATATGTCTTATAAGCCTGACTGCTTCTTATCCTTTCTTTTCAAGGGTGAAGGTGGAAGAAAAGGGGAGGCAGAACTTAACCCAGCTATTCAGATACAAAATGCTAGAAATTTTTGCGTTGAATCTTAGATATCTTTATTTACAAAATCCCTCTATCACTTATTCTTGATCCAGTCAGTACAGACTTTTACATTTGGTATGATATAAGCATGATAAAGGCAAAAATAATCTTCAAATTGTTGTGTGGGTTAAATATCTGCTTGTTAACAGAAATGCAGTAGCAGTAATTTGCAAAAAGCTTTAGCCATTAAGACAGATACTTCGGAGAACAAGTATTTCTCATTCTATCCCAGCAACAATTTATTGAAAGTCTCTATTTAGAAACATAGATGGTGAATGTTTTGAAGAGGGTCACGGAACTACAGTTGCTCTAATCATATTCTGTACAATTTTGATTATCAGGATCCAATCATAGGACCTGTGGTGCATGGATGCAGTTCTTTGAGCTTCAGGGTGGACTCCTGCAGGCCTAGAATTATGTAGTCTAAGCTGCCTAACAGTTCTTTGAATTTAATTGCTCAGAAGAACATGAAGTTTTTTTACATGTTACAGAGGCATTCTGAATACTCTGCTTATTTTTCCTTCACACGTGTTCTCTGTCAACCAGATAGAATTAAGATTTCCTCTATCTCACTGGTGCACTGTAAACATTGGTTAAGTGAAGAGCTGGAAGTATTTAATTATTGTGATAATATGAGGCCATTATATCCCATTGATTGTAGGTAGCTGGCTCTAGGGAATGCACTGTATAAGCATCTGAAGTGCTTTCCAGATACTAATTATTGCTACAAGACTATCATTCCCATTTGAAGGTAGGGAAATTAAGGCATGGATTAGTGCATACTGGGGTTTTCAAACACAACAAGTCCTGATCTAGGCACTGAAATCCATACTGAAAATTTCCAACTAATTGCATAGTTTTGCTCTTTCCAAGGTTGATGGAAACCTGTCAGGGTATTACAGAGATATTCAAAATATCTGAATGAAGCCTTTTGATTTGGCCAAGCCATCTTTGCCCTTAGGTTTTGATTTTCTTCTTCTGCTGCTAGTGCAGAAATTATGGTGGTTAAAACAGCTTGTGAGAATTAAGGGCAAATGTTGGAAACTGCGGGCCAAGAGTCTTGCTCCCTGCTGAGCTGTGAGCTGCTGAGGCGAGACCTGGGGGTTCCAGATTCAGCCTCCTAGACCTCCTTCCCTTCCAGCTTTCTGTCTCCAGTAGCAGCAACTCACACTTCTGGTCCAGCACAGCTATGCTGCAGATGGAAATGCCAAAAGGCAGCTGAGGTAGTGAGGAGGATTGTGGGCTCTTCTCCAACATGCACAAATATCTAACGTCTTGCTAATGCATTTAAATTAATGCTCTTGTAGTTTCCTGGTAAGAACAAAAATATCTTGTGGTGCAGGCACTTTCCCTTTTAGTGAACACTGAGGCCTCCAAAGAATGAGGTCTTGACAGTCTGAAAGAATTGTCTCTTTTCAAGCAGAAAGGTCAGCTCCAGCTGAAGGAGCTGCAATGAGAACACCTTCAGGTTTCTCTGTCAGTTACCTGCATGATGAATTGCTGGGAGCTCTTTCTCCAAGGCTAGATATATTTAGACTTCCGTTGATAGATCATTCTTTTAAGGGCAGATTGATTGGGCCAAGGGATGAGCAGACCAGCTGGAATTTGGCCTGAATGCAGGTACTGATCTGGCAAAATGGATCCTCATCTGCAACTCTTCCCCTTAGATCATTTTCCTGTGGTAAATCTGCCTCTGACTGGCCTCTGTGCTGAACTCTGCTACATTCAGAAGTGCCAGCAGGAGCAAGGAACAATAAAATGCCCAGGAAGACGTTTTAATACATTTAAATCTCTTAAAGTGGTGGCATTCAAGCATAGGCTGCAAGATTCTGCTGAACTGGAGGGTGCAGCATGCTCCTCTGCAAGCAATAGCAAAGCCTTGGGGTGAGCTCTGGTCCTTGCACTGTCCCAAGCCTCTGTCCTGCAAGGTGCTGTGATTTCCAGTACTTCACTTCGTGGCATTATGAGAAAGTAGTCCTTTCCAAAACAACTTGAAAACATATTCCCCCAAATGGACCAAACATACTCTTTTTTTGACCTGCCTTTTTTTTCCCCCCGTGAAATTGGAAAAGCAGGTTTGAAGGGCTCTTCTGAAACTGCAGAGGTGCCTGGCCCCTGCTCCAGGGAATTGTCCCCACAGGGATCGCGCTTCTGGAATGGTAAATTCCCATCACAGAAAAGAGAGGCCATCAGATCCCCCAAGCTCTTAACTTGTCTTGGATGTTTTGCAACTAAAAAAAGGACATGCAGAGCAATGACCAGCTTAAGTAGCCAAAAGCTACGGCTACAGCAGAGTCAGAAGTAATTTCCCTGTAGGCAGAATTCAGCTTCTTTGCGCACTAAGGAGGAAAACATGGGGACCTGAAGTCCAGCTGCTCGAGCAATGCCCCTTGGTCATCAGCAGTTTTAGGTGGGTTGGTGGGGTTTCAGGTACCTGAGGCTGTCAAGCAATAACTACACTGGTGGATTATGTTACAAACATAGGGAGAAAGAGATGCCACATTGGAAAGGATCAAAAACCGGGCTCTGGGTACTGTTGGGTTGCTGAATGCGGAGCAGTGCTGTAAAAAACCTAATGCAAATTTAGGTTTAACTCCATTAAAAAACTTCATGCAACTTCAACAGTACTGCAAGCAGTCTGAAGGCTTGGAAACGACAGTGGGAGCAATTTGTTTCTGTCTGTTCAAAATGCCGCATTTTGTCTGGCCAAGTTTCTAATTTTATTACTACCGGTTTGAATCTCTAAAAGAGAACTGTGAAATGGTAAAACAAACACTTCAAACAAACCTTAAAATGAAAAATTTTAAGAAGTCTAAACTTCTGCAAAATAGGTAAAAAAACCCTCCACACAAGTTCATCCATAATATTGTTTTCCTGTTAACATGTTTCGAATTTGGCCAAAAAAATGTTTCCTCTCAGCCTCATCATGATCTTGAGACAGAATCAAGAGACAGAAGCTTTTGTTCTTATAGCTTTCTGGAAACGTCTACCAAAAACTTCAATGTGAGGGTTTGTAGTGAACCTGGATATCACAAATCATCTTCTGCCAAACACAGAAGATCAAGCTGGAATTGAGTGCTCTTCAGCTTGGCTTCAGTCTCCTACAAACCAATCTCCAGCCACAGACAAAGCCCAAACATCTCCTGCTGTGAAAATGGGACAGGACAGCTGGATGAGCAGACAAGCATGCAAGGAAGAAAGATTTTGTTTTTCATCAAAAGGCCAGAGAATAAAACTGATATCTTGCTTGGGAGCCCAGGAGGTTATGACAACCTCTTTAGAGGTGAAACTTTACAACACCAAGTGCGATGCCAGGCTGTCTGAAGATTCAGACAGACATGGGGATATGTGGCCTTGCTACTGAACCTCAGTTAAAAATGCATCAAATCCTCTCAGTTTACAGGGTCCACAGATCAGCAAACAGACATTTGACTGACTGGGAACAGCCCGTTCAGTCGCTGCTGCTCAGTGATGCTGCCCTGGCCAGCCATGCATGCCCTTGGTGTCCATCCCAAGGAGAAAACAGTGCCCTAGTTTAAACCTGCCTGAAGCTCTGAGCATGAGGATCTTCTCAGATATTGAAACTTTGAATTATTGTTTGCTCAGCCTTTTAACAACTCCTTACCAAACTTATCCATCTTGTTGTTTTTATTTTCTAAACTGAAAAGGAATCAGCTTTCAATTTATTTTTAGTGAACAAAGTGATTTCACTACTTCTCCCAAAACTTGGTTACAAGAAAGCATAATAATTAAAACAGAGCTTAATTTATCATATGTTGATTAAAAAATTAATTCTTTTTCAATTAGTTCATACCATTTGAAAGAAAACTCCGAGAGAGTCTTTAGCTTATCGTTGAAGAATTTCCACAAGATTTATGTTCCTAGCAAAGTTTTCAGGTGTCAGACCACTATTCTCCTATCTGGGATGTGTCCACTCCTCAACAAGCCCTGAACTAAATTACTGATGAAATAAATGACAGTAACTTCAGGCGCTGAAAGAAACCATCTGGTGGAGAGGAGACCAACAGATGTGCTTTCACTGTCGGTACCTCAATCCACATACTTAAGAAGAGCACTGCTATATACCTCTGTGTTCACCTGCTTATTAATTATGTAGCATTTCTGCTCTTGCAGTGCTGAGGGATCCCATTCATCATGCTGGGCCCTGCTTTGTGCCAGACCTTGTAGTCTCAAAGCACTAAAGCCCTAATGCTCCAGTGAACTTGGTGCCCTGGCCTTGGAAGAAAACGAAGCACAGGACCGGGTCTTAAGGAACTAAAACAAGCAACTGCTCCCTGAATGGGACCTGGAATGACACTGATCACAGCCACACAGGGAATAAGTAATAGTAGAAAGAGAAAGCAAGATCTTCTAAGTGCTACACCTACATACTAATTGCCAAATCAACTCTGCTCCTGAACAGATGACAGTGAATCTTATTCCTTCCTGCTGTGTCTTCTAGACATACTGTCTCTGATCACGGTTTCTTTCGATATTTCATTCTGAAATCAAGCTAAGCAATAATATGATTTTAGAAGCACACCCATATTGGCACTGGGCAGGTACCCTGGACTCACCCAGACCCACATTTTCAATGCTCCAGCAAGTGCAACTTGCTGGGTAAGGCAGCGGGTTGCTCCAGAGCAGAGCCTTGCGACCTTGTTCTTATGGCTCCTTCCTAATCAACCGTTTTCAGCAACAACAAAGATACAGGTAGTAGAAACAGGGTGCTCTGTTATTGCAGAGTCCCACATCAGTCAAGGTGGGAGATGTGGAACGTTTGCTGTCTGGAAAAGTGAAATAAATACTCAATTTGACAGATTCATGGTGCATTCCTTGCTCTCTAAGCTACAAGCATTATGCCATAGCTGGGAGCTGCATAAGCCACGCCATAGTTTCTTGCCTGAAGTTGCCTTTGGTATTGTGCGGGTTGATCAATACTTATCTTTGTGCAATAAAGTGCAGTTTTCTACAATCAGTGATAATCCATTCCTCCTACTGAAAACGAGCACATAGAAGGTGCAAATTATGAAATAGAATGGCATCAATTGGTAACAACGGAAACCATAGATTCGGGAGCATCATTCAAAGAGGATGTGTGTATTAGGGTAGGTCTGTTCAGCTGCAAACCAGGTAGAAAATAATTTGTCAGCTCCTGGCATCGTGCAGCTCACTGTTATTTTCAGCATGAAGAGACAGCATGGGCAGGAGAGCTGCGTCTGCCTGTGCAGAAGAACGTCTGCACTGAGAGAAGCCATCTGAAAACTAAGGTATGTATGTGGTGATGACTTGAAGGCTTTTGCTGGTCCTTCAGAGGTGCAGTGTTCAGAAAGCCCTTAAGGACCTGCTTATCAGAGATTGCTTCTGTTGAGAAGAGAACGTTGGCGATGGTTTTTGTGTCACGCTGGAAACAGCTGGGCAAGAAAAGAGAGGCTGGAAATAGATTTTCACTTTTACATTCACGAAGACAGAAGCTATCCTAACACAGGGCAATTTCTTCCTATACTTGGGGAAGGTTATACGTGGCATCCTTGGAAGACTGGAGTGAAATCTTGCTGCTACCAAAGACAGTGGACAGAAACTTTACTCATAGGATCACTGCAAACGCAAAGGCTCTTTCAAAGGATGTTCTCCCCTCAAGGACTGAATGTGAAATAGGGATAACTTTGCAAACCAGAGTTGGGTTCCAGATGTGAAGGGCTGATAGCTGTGAAACACAGCATACTTCTGAGTTAAGTTTCTTGAAATTAAAACATATGTCAAATACTTCAATCAATCCTTTGTGTAGCTGGGTGCTCAGAAGTCAGAAATGAGTTAATATTGAATTGTGGAGTCTCCAGCCTTGGATATATTCAAAAGCCATTTGGACATGGCCCAGTTTGGGCAACTGGCTCTAGGTGGTCCTGCTGGAGCAGGGGGTTGTACAAGATGATCTCCAGAGGTCCTTTCCAACCTCAACCAGTCTCTTATTCTGTGATTCTGTGAATATCTGAAGACTGCTTCCTATCCATCAGAGAGCTCCAATTGAAGTTATTAGGACCGTACTGGAATAGAACTATTGAGTGTTGTAAAGCAGGCTGTACCATGATGGCTTGACAACCAACAACACAATTTCAGTTTGTGTGATTCTTTGTACAGCCAGTTATGGTCCTACCCAGAGCTGGTGGTGAAGTTGTACTCATATTCTATCACAGTGATGGAGCTCATGTCATGGAGAAATACAATTTTAACACTGAAAACATTCAAAGCAAAGGCCTCTCTTTGCCTGTCTCCACTAGAAGGGACTTGACTGAGGAATTTGCAATGGGTCAGTTTATAGCAAATATAAACTGATATTCAAAGGTTTCTCTCATATGTGGCCACTTTTCCCCCCTCTTCTACCTCAAACCTTGTGGCCATAGGATAAATAGAAGTGCTTAAAAGCATTGGATAAATATTTCCAGAAAATACCCTAAAGTGATACTGTTTTGCTAAGCTAATCTGCTTCTTTGTTTAAAAGTAGACAGCACAAAGGAAACCAGTGGGCAGGTTCTCTGAGAGACACATCCTTGCAAATATGAACTCCTAAGGTCTGAAGACAAAGAAGGAATTTGGGGGGAGCCCTTTGTAAAAGCAGTCACAGGTTGTACCTCCAAGTAACTCTAGAGTGACCTTGTTTGTTGTTGAATCCACAGCACAATCAATTTCCAATACTTACATTTGAATGCATTATTCTGACATTAGGGAAAATATTTGATTGATAGACTCGCTTTAACATGGAGATACTATATTATATTAGGCACAATTTGGAAACTTAAAAATTATCTGCAAAGAAATGGAAAAATCATTTAAGTCAGTAATGATTCCACTGTGTATTCCTCAGAGTAGCCAGCTGTAGTGATGAGAGTTCAAAGGTCAGGATTTTGGGCTGATCCTGTGATGTCCCAGCACCTGGATGTGTGACTCTCACTTTACTTTCATTCCCTTACAGTCAGGAAGGGAAGTGAGAAATATCAAGCGGTCCAGAAAAAGTTGTAAAACATGAGCTTAGATGAGGGAAAGCAAAAGACCCACGAAGACTTGTCTTTATTTGCTTGTGTTCCTTCCCTGAAGAACCACGCTGTTTTTCAGGCAGCCCGTTGATGCTTTTAATGTTACAGTGCTGCTGTGCCTCGTGTGCTAAAGGGACATGTCTGGAAGTGAAGCATAATAAGGCAGATCCAAAAACCTGGAAAGTTTAAGCATGCTCTGCTCGGTGGGTTGAGGAATAAAAGAGTTTATGACAAGTACTTTTTTCAGGAAAGTCAAGGACTAGAATGGTCAGGGCTCAACAGCGCAAGGAAGGACCCAGTCCGAGGTTTGGAGCTGCTGCTGGACAAGACCCAGCAAAGTCCATAAAACTTGATGGCTGAAATCCCTCCTCCTGTCTCAAAGACAAGGACTGTGCAAAACGATGGGACAATATTATGGATGCACACTTGCTTTCTGCGCTATGCCATTGATTCAGTAAGGTGAGCATGAGTGAATTATGGATGCTCTTTTGATTGGTTTGCAATGATCTTTTAATGGCATTGAGACAGTGTGAAGTTACAGTGTATTGATTTTCCTTTGTCCATGCAGTAATTTGTAGTGGTGGAGATTTATTCTCCTCTTTATGTTTTCCATGAAGGTAGTAGGCAGCGAGACCAATGACAGCTGGCGGTTGGTGTCTCATTTCTATGGTGTCCCACCTCTTGTGCTCAGAGCATCGTTGAGTGCCAGGGCACGAGCTTAGGGGAAGCAGAGTGGGCACAGGTGATTTCTATGGACTCATTTCCACCGCTGACAGGCAGTGATACCATCAGCTAGGTCAAAGCTGCTGCAGTGGCAATGCAGGGAACGTTTGACCCGCCGACTCTCAGACCAGGGGACCTGTCCTGCTAAGTCTTTCCCTCAAGCAAGCACTCTTTCTATAAAGTATTTTACAGTTGGAGTTTTATTTCGGTGTGGGATTTTTTTTCTTCTTTTAATGAGTTTTGTGCAGTTCGGGACCAGCAGTGCCAGCCCTACAGTTATTCTGACCCTGAATAGCAGCTAATGTAGGCTCTGGTTTCCAGCTGCACCTTGTTGCTGCAGAGAAAAGGAAAACAGCTTGAGGCAGCAGCTGCTTTTCATCAGGCTCGTCTGCAGTCTAGGGAAGGAAGAGCTGGCTGGCAGAACTATCTTTTATATTTCTGCACAGGTTTGAGATGTCATGGACATCTTCACCCCTCTTCAATCAGCAGGTTCAAGGAGCTGATGCTGGTTTCAGTCTCCCCAGCAAGACTTTTGTGTGCCTTTCTGCCTGGCCTGGTTTTGGGGAGTGCATGCAAAGATCTGCAATCCCTGAAGTGACATTTTGGTCACTTCGACTATCTGCAGATCACAGACTGTAATTTCAAGTTAAATTAGGCCATGACTTTTAAAAATAAAGATCAAACCTATGACTCTGACTTAAGATTGAGACTTAGAGTGCTTTGTGCTTGACTAGGTTGTTTCACTGGTTGACTCTCAGGCTCCATTTTGTGTTAATTCAGCAGGCAGGAGCGATAGCCACAGCTTAGATTTCCTCAATGCTAAGCCCTAAAAAACATGCCCTAAAATAAAGCACTTGACATGTAATTATAAGGAAGAAGGAGCACATGGATGCAAAAAGAGGAGAGAAGAAATGCTTGAGCATATCTATGTTGCTGAGCACTGAAGTCACGGTACACAAGCTAAGTTGGGTCTTTGAACAACATAGCTGTGGCAGCACAGTCTGTCAGAGCACTCCCCGAAATCAACCCCCATGGGGCTTTAGGTCCCTTTTCTGGCCTACCTGAATTCGCTGGGGTATCAGCACTGGACTTTGTACTTACCCTGCCTCATTTGGTATTCACCAGTAGGTACTTCCAGACTGTGCGCAGGCACGTTGGTAGGTTTTCTGGGCATCCCAGTAGTGAGTTTTAATAAAATGATTGAATGGGATTGCGAGGTAGGTTTGTGTGTGGATGGAGTCCTCCTCAAAACCTTTGGAGCTTTGGAGGAGAGAGTATTAGGGTGCTTGATGGAGCTTCTACCAAAGGTTGAGCGGAGGCTGGTGTTAGAGACCAGCTAAAAATGGGATTAGATCTTGTCACCCTAAATGAGAAACAAGAAGCCTTGATGATATATTATGCTTGATGAGATAGTGGAGCCAGCAGAATGATAAAAAGAGAAAGGCAACAAAATTCAACACCACTTGTGTGCTTAGTGACACTGAGATTCCCGCTTACTTCTGTGGCTATTTACATTCACCCTCCGTGTGCTGGCTCTTGTTATTGCTAAGACTGCTAGGTCGAGAGGTCCTCAAGCTTCAAATCTTTCATCCCAGAAAATGATCCCTGGCGTTCTGCTCTTCAGAACCCTTCTCAAAGCATGTCCTAATAAAGTAGGACATGACATTTTAATGACAATTTCACACACGCTGTAGAGAATGTTGCTTTCTGATCCCAGCTCCTAGACATCCCCCTGTCCATTTTTTCAAGTACCAGACCTCTGTTCCTCTGTCACTGAACCTCATGAGCAACTGTTGCCCATTTTGTCCTTGAAGTCTTTTAGTCTTTGCAGAGAAACTAGTTTTCTGTTTGCAGCTTTCCTTCTTGTAAACATGATCCAGATGTTCCAGCTGAATGTACAGGTGGCTCTACTAAAGCCCACTCTGTGTGTTTGTGTGTGGTTTATGAAGCAGTCCTGTGCTTTGTCATTCACAACAATCTGGCTGATCTATGAATAAGCCAAGATAAAGCCATATTATCTTGACCAACAGATGTAATCCCTTCCTGGTTTCCTCTAATTTTAGTCTACAGCCTCTCTGACTGAACCAGTTTTCTGTTTGACAAGGGCCAGCATAACCTTCTGGGAGATGTTTATCGCAGGTCCCTCTGCGCACTCCCGACAGAGCCTGTTGCAGCCTCCTGGCTGCAAACTCCAGCTCGGCAGAAGCACTGGCTTTGGATTACAGACATCTCCAGTGTCAGCCAAGGAGGTGGATATCAAACCTGCGCACGTTGGGTGCTGCCAGCAACACATCATAAATAATAGTAATGGAGCGTAATTGCTCATCAAGCCAAATCATAGCCTGGGGCGCTCCATCCGGCCAAGCTCCCTTTGACGTCAGCAGGAGCATTGCCAGCAGGTGTGGATAGGGTCAGGGTCCCAAGCAGGGGTTCCACCAACGAGGTGCCACAGCTAGGGACTGATTCAGAGCCTCTTGAAGGTGCTGAGTGTCTTTGCACTGTTTTAAAAGGCTTTACCTGACTCCCCTTGCGTTACTCTACTTCCCAGCCAGTACAGCTACATCCGTGCAATAGTTATCCCAGAAGGAGCACGAAGGAGGAAAATTCCCAACGCTGAGCGATGGGATTTTAAATTTGGAGAGGAGATGGAGACTCTTTCCTGTTGGGTCTCAAAAGGTGGTTTGTACGGGAGGGATTTGGAACTTGAAAATGTCTGAGAGCCTGTCTTTTGGGGGATGCAGCTGAAAAAACCCAACATGCAGTTGATACTGAAACGAGTTGTGTCCCTGATGTAAGGGCTATAAAAGCCAAACAAGCTGGAGTGCCTGCCTACCGATCGCCTGTTGCTATTTGACATTGGTATAACCTTTTGCAAGTGAAAATAATTTACTGCCCCCCACACACCCCCCTGAAAATTATTTACCATCCCCATTTCGCTTTGAACATTTACTGTTGTGGTTCAAAACCGTGATGAATTGGTTAGCTGTAAATTCTCCTTCCCTTCCCCCTTCTCCTCCCACCTCTTCCTATGTGATGCTGGGATGAAGGTTAAGGCACAGGGTGTTATCTGAAGTAAGTGCTCTATTCTCGGTGCCCCATACATCCTGGCTAATGCTTATAGCTCCCCTGTGGTATCGGGAAGTAGCATCGCTATTGTAGGGAGGTAGAACAGGAGCTGGAGAGAGATAAATGGCCTAGTTATCAAAACTTCCTAGCCTCCCACAGCCCTCCTTGGGAATAGAGCTATAAATGACATTCAAATGATGCTG
Source organism: Tringa solitaria (assembly GCA_026413425.1). Classification (NCBI taxonomy): domain Eukaryota; kingdom Metazoa; phylum Chordata; class Aves; order Charadriiformes; family Scolopacidae; genus Tringa; species Tringa solitaria. Next base: position 149,315,003 of record JAOXJM010000012.1, on the reverse strand, counting down.
ATAGATGTTAGCTGAGCGGGGAGCAGAGCGTCTGCGTTCCCGGTGCCGCGCTCGGGCCGGCCGCTTCTCGCTGATAGTGTCATGGAGATCTCCGTTAACCTGGCACTGGCTGCCGAGGAGGAGGTGGCCGTGGGGGTGAGACACCGGCGCTGTCTGCTCGCATCTGCTTGTGGACAAACCCCTCGGGGTTGCAAAGGTACGAGATCAGGTGGAGCCCGAGACACATTAATGCTGGAGCCTGCAGAGCTGGAGGCAGATGTGCTGGCTGCAAACCGGGAGGGGAACAGTAGCAGGGGGAGCTCCAGGCTGCGAGCACCATTTTTGCTTCTTCGGCACCGAATCTGCTCATTTTGGACCCTCGGAGGATCCAAATATCAGAGGGGAAACAGCCCTTCTTCCACCCAGCAATGAGATGGCAGAACTGTCATTTTTGCATGACCTGGGATGTCTCCAGTAGTGATCTATCATCTGGTCCAAGGTAGTATGGCCCCTAGAGACCTGTGGTAGGTCCAAAAATCACTTCCAGAAGCTCCCTTTCCATCTACTGTCCTTCCTGGTGGTGTGAAACAGAAGGACTCCTCAGCTCACGTATCCCTTGGGGAATGGAGCAGGAGCCGTTAGAGTAGGTGGCAAATCTGCTTCTCTCACGAGTCTGGAAGGGCTCTTGAGTGTCTTGGCATCTCTTCAGGAGATACCAGGAAAACTCCCCCATCTGGAGGAGGAGGAGGACCTCTTGTGAAAACAACCAGCAATCTGAAAGGCTTTGTCTTTTTAATTTTTTTATTTATTTATTTTTATTTTTCTTATCTGGCGAGAAAGAAAGGCTTGAAAGAAAGGGATACAAGATCCTTTGTATCCTCCCAAGGTGCAGCTGTGCCAACGCTCAGCCCTGCAGGCAGCTTTTTACTCAAGAGCAGCTCCGTGAGGAGAGGGTGATGACGCTTCTGGCGTGTTGTTGCAGAAATCCCAGGGCACCAAAGGTGCAGGGCACACAAAAGCTGCCTCTTCCCGTCTTCCTTCCAGCCAAAATCACATCCCTTCGGGACTATAGATCCGATACCGGACCGGGATGCTCAAGCAGGGGGGTGGCTGTTAGGTCCGACGGGCAGGGCAGACCCCCCCGGGTCCTTTTTTTGTTTTATTGGTTGGACTAGATGATTTTTTTTTTTTAATTGGTTGGACTAGATGATCTTAAAAGGTCCCTTCCAACCTAGGTGATTCTGTGATTCTGTGAGCCGCCGGGCTGGGCAACCGCAGCCGGGGCTGGGGCAGAAGCGGCATCTCCCGCAAAACACCCGTGAAAAAAGCCGCTCCCCGGCGGGGCTGGGGGCTGCCTGGCCGTGCCGTGTGTGTGTCCCCCCCCCTCCCCGACCCCTCCTTGCCCCAACCCCCGCTCCGCGGGCGGAGGCTCCGGTTGGGAACGAGCCGCCTCGGCAGGCAGCGCCTCCGGCCGCCCACCCGCCGCCTCTCCCGGCATCCTTCATCCCCATCCTCCTCTCCTTCCTGCTCCGGCGGTGAAAGCAGCCCCCCGCCGGGGGCCGGGGATGCCCTCCCCCTCCCCGCCCTCCTCTCCCTCCCTCCTCTCCCTCCTCGCCCTCCCCTCCAGCCGCAGCGGGGGCGGGGGGCTGTGATGCTGCAGGGGGATCCCCGGGTGTCGAACGGGGTCTCC
>JAOXJM010000012.1:149288536-149312893 GCA_026413425.1 Tringa solitaria | reverse complement strand
CCCAAACCTGCACTCGGGTGCCCTAAATCCCCCCAAATCTTCCCCAAACCAGCCCTGGGGTGCCCTAAACCTCCCTGAATCCCCCAAACCTGCCCTGGAGTGCCCTAAATCATCCTTGAATCCCCCCAAACCTGTCCTGGGGTGCCCTAAATCCCCCCAAATCCTCCCAAACCTTCCTTGGGGTCCCCTAAATAATCCCTGAATCCCTCCCAAACCTGCCCTGGTGTCCCCTAAATACTCCCTGAATCCCCCAAACCTGCCCTGGGGTGCCCTAAATCCCTCCAAATCTTCCCCAAACCTGCTCTGGGGTCCCCTAACTCCCCCCAGGATGTCCCAGAACCCCCTGAATGTCCCCTAAATCCCCCCTGAGCCCAGTGGAGGTCCCCTAACCCACCCCCACCCCCCCCCCCGGGACCCTCTAGATCCCTATTCCTGTTTCCCTGCCAAGACCCCTCACTCAAGGCCTGGATGTGGGGGGGGTGTCCCTGGCTGGTTTTGGGGGGAACCCCCCTGGACACAGGGGTGCCTGGCTGCTTTGGGGAGCTCCCTGGACACTCGTACCCCCCCTCAAACGTTGTTGTGGTCCCCAGACACGCCGCAGTGGCCCAAGGAGAAGGTGATGCCGGTGGAAGTGGAGGAGGGGGACCCCGTGGTGCTGCCCTGTGACCCCCCCAAGAGCGCCGTGCCCCCCAAGATCTACTGGCTCAACAGCCGTGAGCAAGCGGGGAGAGGTGGATGGGGGGGGGGGGGCGGCTAGCAAGGGTCTTACTACGGGGTGTGCTGCCCAGTGGCTTTAGTTATTATTTATTTATTTATCTGCTTTTCCGTTGTCGGGTTTTCCAAAATGAGCAGCGGTTTTTAAGCCCCGTGTCTCTCTCGGCGCGTCCCGAGCCCCTGGAAAAGGGACGGCAGAAAGGACCAAGCGCCGAGCAGTTTTTTAAGGGGGACGCTGCCGGTTCCAGTTCAGGCGGGTTAAACTCACCGGCACAAACCCCGGGTGAACCGGCTCTTTCGACGGTTGAAAGTGTCAACTGGAAACCCTCGGCTTTTAGTCCGAGAAAGCGTCACCCTGCGGTGCGTGAGAACCGGGCGCCGCAGCCCTTTTGTCAACCAGAAAGTTAAACCAAACCAACCGAGATGAAACAAACTCATTTTGTGGCCCGAGGGTGACAAATCAAATAGGCGGCCACTGTTTTGCATTCCTAAAAATTCTGTTCCCTTAAGTTTTCATAAGGAATATAGAAAAAAAAAATATAAATAAATATCTGTTTACAGCACAGGACGGAGTTGGCAGAGTCCTATTAAAATAAATGTGGGCTTTAGTGTTATGAACGTGTTTGGAAATCCGGGGGATTATCAGTGATCATGGTGTTGCTGTTTTTCCTTAATGCTCTAACTGTGTGCAGAACTCTATGTGACAGAGGATTTCAGCAATGATTTCTGAAATTGGTTTATTTGCCAAAAACAAACAAAGTGCTCCAGGCTGCGTGGGCTGTGAGCCTGGAGCTGGATCTTGGGAAGTCCTGACCGTCAGTGTAGTCTTTGCACTTGCAAATAAACACCTTGAGTGTAGGGCTGTGATTTTACCTTCAGGCAAATTTCTCATCGATGTTTGCAGGGATTTAGCCCCGGGCGAGGAGTAAAAGGCAAGGTTCACTACTATTGACGCGCTGCTGTGTGCCACTCACTCATTGCTGCTCCCCTCTTCTCAGTATTTTCATAAAGTCCATCTCAGGACACAGGTTCCCTGCTTTCCAGCTTAATTTCTGTGAAAATGTGGACGCTGGATGCTGTGACGCTTTTTCAGTTCTTTTACCCCCTTTTTATTCTGCCATAGGAAACCTTGTGTTAGCAGCATTTGGGAGGGAGCAGCAGCATTTGGGGTGTGTTAAGCTGAGAAGAGTCTTTGGTCCGCAGCTTGCGGTTCGATCGTGCTCAGTATTGCGTAACGCTGCTTCTTGTTGGGGAGAAGAACATCTGGATGGAGGGGCTTCTGTTCATCCTGCCTTGGTCAGCCCCGACACACTGCACAAGCCAGGCTTTACGAGCAGTTTGGCATCTCTCTGTGCCCAGAGTTTGGTTGCTGGGTCAAATCCATGCCCAAGCTCGTGTCTGGCTATAAGTAATAGGATGGTGGATGAGTCCAGGGAGGCTCAGGTGAGCCGAGAGATTCGCCTTGATTTGCAATGGTCTAAGAATTTCCAAGTTGCAACGTTCGTTTTAGATAGCTCTCCAAATTTTTGGTTAACCTTAAGATTCTTATGCACCATGGGTCATAGAATGGGAAAAAAAAATAATCAGTATGTTTATAAGGTTTGATCCTTCTTAGGAGTAGACCTGGTGTTCTATGAGGCCAACTTCTCTTTGGTGACTACTCAAAACTGAGATGTGAGTCTGATCTGGTCTCACAGAAGGCAATTGCAGTCTTTTTAAGACAATCAGTGCCCAATTCAACTTTAATGAAAAAAAAAAAACAAAAACGCTTTTCAGAGTCATTATCCTTAAAGGAAGTAAAATACACAGGTCCTGGTGTGTCAGGTCAGCACAGACATCCCATCCCTTCCCAGGACACCCAGGGGGGCTCAGCAGTCCAAGGCTGCTGTCAGCCACACGGTGTTTCTCTTCAGTCTCAGCTCTTTCTGAACTCAGTAGAAGTTGTGGGCTCTTACCTCGCTGTAGGATCAAACCCTACAAAAGAAATATGCCAAAAGCAATGGAAGAGTGTGCTGAGATCTTGCTGACAGGCTTCAGAGCTTTTTCCTGTGACTGGAGAATGATGACCTGCTCAAGAGCAGGAGCAGTGCTGTGGGGAAGCAGCACCTAAGTTGATACCCAGACTCTTTGTTCGTGCTTTCAAATGAATTGACTTTTAATGTTTTTCCTTCTGAAAAGGAGTCTCTCTCATGTTGGAGGTGCTGCTGTGACACCGCGTAGTGCCATCCCAGCAGTCCCCCAATGCTTCTTTTCAGACTAGAACAGTTTACACTTTCCTTTGGGTAGGTGAGAGATTGCCAGCCTTTCCATAAAATCTACAAATTTGATGTTGTTTTAATTTTCAGAAAGAATCCCATTTATCTTAATGACATCCTACACTTTGTCTCAATCTTCTGAGTAACTTTGCGATAAATACCATGCAACCAAAATTAAGAGTGAAAAGGTTGCTCTCATATGCAAAAAAAACCCCTCAGAGAATAAACAGTTGAGGGCCAAAAGGGTTTGCAACACGGGTGGATGTGATGAAATCCTTATAGATCCAAGCATTCAGAGGTGTTTAATGAAGAGAGATGATGCAAAGGACTCCAGTGCTCTGTATATCCCAGGGTTTAGGAGGTGAGAAGCTGCTGATGGAAGAGGGTTGCAACTTTCAGGACACACCGAGGGTGTTAGGTGGGGGCAGGAAGGGGTTTTTCAGGGGCCTTTCCAAAAGCTTTGGATGCCAGAACTGCTAAAAGGGTGGGACATATGGGATCTTGTTAAATCGTACAGTGATACCCATATGGCTGCAAAGGGGTCATGATCCGTTGTGTATCTCACTGCTGTAATGTGCACATAAATAAGGTTTGACGCTGTGCCTGTTGTAAACGCTCGCTTTAGTTTAGGTGGGGTTAGATCTACTGAAATGATTCAGTCTGTGTAAATAATTCAATGAGAATGCATAAAGGTGATCAGGCCCTACCAAGCCCTGGGGACAAAGATGCAGGGGAGAAAGGGAGAAATTCCTGATGGCAATTTTAGTGTTTTCACTGGCAGTGATTTATGGAAAGTGACATGAGATATTTCCCTTGTGATTTTTCCTCCTTCTTTGTTCTTCAAAAGTGAGTTTGTCCAAGCCTATCCTTATAGCAATGAGAAAGGTGATTTGGTCCCAAAGAAGCTGACTCTGTTTCCTTCACCATCTGAAAACGTTTATTCTCTGGCAGCTCTGCTAGACAGGAGATTTACCTAACACCCGTGAAGTTCCCCTCTGCTGGGACACCAGGGTTCACAAACTTCTTGGCAATATGGCAATATCTTAATGGCATAGTTGGGAAGAGAAAATTGATTTTCCCCGTGAAAAATTTCACCTCTGTAAAGCTGAACTCCTGCTGAACATTTTCAGTAAAAAAAAAAAAAAACAAACAAAAAACCCAAACGAATTCTGGTTTAAGCTTTGAGGTCTTTAATTTGAAAATGTCTCTTGGGGCTTGCGGGTCAGGCTACAATCTATCACTGCTCCTTTCTGAGCTGGTCTCCCTGTAGGTATGACTGCAGCTCCTGCGAGGGACTGTATTTGCCTTTGTGTTGAGCAGCACAATATATTGCAGGAAACCCCTGCGGTTGTGCCTCGTGGGATGTGTCCTTCGGCCAGGGAGACCAACTCGAGACTTGTTGGCTTCCACCAGCCATGCAAACATTTTATTTATGCACAGAACAATAAAGATGAAAAAATTGAAAACAGGTAAGATTTTTATTTTGCAGTTTATTTTTAATTGTAAGCACAAAATCTCTGATGGATAATGGATAGACTCCAGAAAGGTAACAAATTACAAATCAAGTTTCCAATTGCAATTTGTGAAAAATTTTCAACCTGACTTAAAGAAAAGGGATGCTGAAGGAGAGGTAACTAGGAGATACTCTTTTTTTCATACTATCCTCCTAGACAACTGCAGCCTTTAGTTTCATGGAAAAATAAGACTAAGAAAAGGCTCAGGATTAGATTTTCTTTTTTGGGAGAGTGTGCAATATTGGCTGTGCTCTGCTGGTGTAGATTCCCATGGCAAGCCTGCTGATCAGAGAGGGAAACCAGGGGGAATGCTTGAAAACCCTTCCCTATTTGCCATGCAGTCTTATTTCAATACTATTTAGTACCTGGATTAAAAAGAGGAGGCAGAGTCATGGGATCCATCAAATCGTCAGTGTTTCTGGGAAGCACCGGCGAGCACCTCTTGTATGACTGATCGTGGGAGGGTTGTTTGCTTAAAAGAGTGTTGAAGGGACTCGGGGAACAGGTTGAAGGTCTGGGGGCTTTCCATTGTTTTCCTCTTTGCCCTTGAGGAGATGTAAAATGGGTTGATCCACCAGCCTGTGTCAGCCACCTGGGGTGAGATGGGAACAGGTTGAAGGTCTGGGGGCTTTCCATTGTTTTCCTCTTTGCCCTTGAGGAGATGTAAAATGGGTTGATCCACCAGCCTGTGTCAGCCACCTGGGGTGAGATGGGAACAGGTTCAGGGTAAGGAGGACAAATATGAATCCTTCCTTGGCCTGTTTGGCATGGACTTGTCTCTAAGTGAGTCCCTGGAGCAGCAGAGCAAGCCTGGTCCATTAGCAAGTGCCCTTTGCTTATGTGTTTGCCAATATGAGCTCTGTTTTAATTATTTATGCTAATCCATCGTAATGCATGGATAAATATTCTGCAGTATACTTTGTAAAAAATAATGAAGTCTTAGTCATTGGAGACCTCACCACACACCTCTGCTATTGCATCTCCGCTGAGGCTTGCGGAGTCCACCCTAGGTTTGCATGCGGTTTAGCGAGATGCGACCGGATCATCTCAGCTGCCGGGACCAGCTGGCATGGCAGGCTGTGGTCACTGGCTGCTGACACCTGGGGTTGCTGGTGGCAATGAGAAGGGGCAGCAGAGCCTGGGGGAGCCATGGGATGTATAATGTGAGTGGCTTAGCCATCCCCAGCTGTAGCTTCGGAATCGCTTCAGCAGCTTGTAGGCGCCCAACGCTTGTTTAAGCATTGGAGCTACCTCTGAAATTGAAGACCGCTTTGGTGGAGAAAGGTGTGTTTTCACCTACAGCCTCATAACTCTTTGCTAGGACATTCCTGGAGCAACCCAACCCATGGGTTGGTTTGGTCAGTTCACTCACTTGGTTTGGCCATGGCTACACTGCTAACTTGCCAAGTTTTGGTGCTTCTTCACGCCTGTTCGATGGGCTTGTGGGAGCTGCAGAGGCAGCGCTGCCTGGAGCACAGGGTGCACCTTAGTGTCCCCCCAAACCCCTGGGGAGGCAGGACCCTGAGCGTCCTTCTGCAAGTGCAATCCCCTGATCACACCACATGATGCAGCCTCATCTGGAGGGGTGTTGAGATCCACCACGGCCTGCGATGCATGAGGGAGGGTGCAATATGTGGGCAAGCATCAGTGCCACCAGCCACAGCAAACAGTCAGCAGCTGGTCTTGGTCAGCTTGAGAAATAAGCCCCTCAGAAAGAAGTCATAGCCCCTGGTGTAATTTCTATAAAACTGAGCAGTCCCAAATTTCATCATTTTGACCAGAGGTGATACAGCAAAACCACTCCAACAGCCAGAAAATGGTGGTGTTCTTTTCTTTTGAGAAACTTGGTAGCAAAGAGTAGCATCGTCTCGGTGCTGCCCCAGCAGTCCTGGAGGCACCCTCAGCAATAAAGCCCAGGACTAGAGTTATCGCAGTATCTCCAGCACAGCCGCTGGAGGTCTTGTTGGAGGTGCCACTCAGCTCCTAAAAGCCATCTGTTTCTTCTTATGCCTCTTCTGCTCCTCACAGCAAATATCATTTGATCATCACAGGGCACAGCAAGGTCTGGGCACCTCTGGGTCAGCTGCCAGGTGAAGAGGCCACATGGGTTTTACTTCTTGTTTTAATCCGAGATGGAGATTAGGAAAACATTTCAGAAGTGAGCAGGGAGAGACTTTCCACACCCATTTTGCTCATTTTGGTGCAGAATGTAGAAACATTCCAAACAGTCCTAATGGAAATAATAGTAGCTAAAGACTATGCATATTAACGGTTGGATTAAAAAATCCTCACATACATGTAATTCCAGTTACATACCACCATGTGGTTGAGTGAGCGTGAAGGTGCCCCAGCAGTTCAGAAGTTCCTACTTCACCCAAACATCACCCCAAAGGCATCTACTCACCTGGCATCTTTCTGCTCTTTCTTTGGGGCTCCTCATCTTCCAACTTCACTTGATTAAATACTCTTTATTCATAGTTTAGCCAACATATAAACCTGTGTGTTTATGGAGAGCACAATTCTGTACTTCTTGGTGCTTTCCAGCAAGGTCAGGTGATGGCAAGTATATTTAAGGCCAAGGTCTGAGCTTGAGTAATTTTGGTCTAATTTAACAGCTGTAAGAAACTTTCCAAACAAAATCAGTCAAGTGAGTGTTAAGATCATTTATATCTTGTTTAGAAACTTAATAGATTGGTGACATTTGATATAGCCAGGCAGCGGGGTGGTTGGGTACTACTGTGATCAGCCCTGCATGGTTTAAGTAAATGATAATGTTTGTTCTTGTATTTAATAATGCTATATTCCCTTCTTGTGCATGGAACTTTACAGAAGGAATGAGGCGCAGAGACATTGCATCTGCTATTGCTTCTGGCAGAGACAGTATCAAATGGGATAACTTAAATATTAATAGCTTTACAAGGAGTATGGTCCACAAGAACCGTTAAGTATATGCTGCCTTCTGTTTTAGGATGATAGTTGGGAAACTTAGCATTTTCTGTGGAGAGAGTGACATGCCCAGGGATATTTAGGTTCATGGTAACCTACTTTGGAAAAAGGCACTGTGGGAGAACTCTCAGGCTGGAAATCTGTAAATTACTTTCCCCAGCCTTAAGCAAGCAAACTACTTAAGAACATGTTTAACTTGGAGCAAGTGAAAGGTCCCACTGATGTCGGAATGAACCTATCCAACGTGACGCTGAGGTCATACAAAGCACAAGAGCGTGACGGAGATTTTGTGGAAAGCAGCCCCAAGTATCATCGTCTTCCTCTGCACAACTAACTTGCTGGTCTGCTTAGGCTGTGTGAGGTCTTCCTAAGGTAGAGTTCTCCACAGGATTCATCACAGGCCACCACACAGCCACCTCTGGTTACAGTCACCAGGATGACACCTTGCTCTCCTTAGAGGTGCTGCCCTTTGCTGGTTTGTGTGGGTTTTAAAAACTGTGCTGAAGTGGAGTTGTCTGTCTCCAACGCTGCTAAATCTCGTATGAGAGAGATGCCGAGACCCTGACATGAGGAGCATCCAGTGTCTCTTGAGGTGGCATATGCTCTCACTCCCTTCTCCTACATGTATTAGTCTTGCCATAGTCTTTCCTACTTTACTTTTTTTAGGTTGCTGGTACACAGTGGTGGAGCATCACAGGTCCATTGTATGGCAGTGGCAGTGGAGGAATCCTCATCCTGTCCATGTTGGCTGTTGTCTGGCTTCGTTGCACTTCGCAGGCTTTATTTCATTTTGTGAATACTTGCACCTTGCTTGTCCTCCCTGTGTTCAGAGCTGTTTCTGAGAGCTGTGTGGATGTGTTTTGCATGCCTTTGCCAAGCTGCATTAGTTTGTGATTGTCATGTTGACTCTCCAGTGGTGTTTTCTAATCCCAGATGCTTTCAATATTTAGTTTCTTCTGTCCTCACTGGTGTTTTGATCACCTTCCAGATTAGTACCTCGTAATTTTGTTAACATTTAATTTAACTCTTTTTATAGATCATTAAGGAAGCACTCAATAAGACCAGAACTAAGAAAATCCACTCAGCATTTTACTAAATAACAACTTCCCCGCTTCCTGCTTAGTACAATGCCATTTGTTATGGCTTTATTTATAGCTCTGAAGCCAGTTTTTCAGTTCACGTAGTTTCTCCAGGTCATCTGAATTAATATTAGAACTAAGATTTTATGAGACATTGCACATATGTCAAAACAGCAAATATTTCCTCATTTCTTTTTGTTCAAAGCTGATTGTTGGGCTATGTTTAAGCATTTAGTTCAGTGATATGCATTTAACTATTATCTTCCCATCTCAGATTTTTCATGGTTTTGACATAGTAAGTGTTTATCTCGTATAACAAAATAATGCAATGTTCCTAGTGCTGTCCACCACTAGAGTAGATCTAAAGCAATGCTGAAAGCTTAAATGCCCTCATCTATCCAAGTCCTAGTTCTTGTATATTTTATGGGAGCCATTAAATTTGGGTTATACCTAATTTCAGGTGAAGGGCAGAGAGATATTAATCCTGAACCAGAAGATTCTTTACAGGGTATTCCCCACTGACTGTAAATACAGCAAGTCTAAAATTTCCTGTTTTCAGTGGGGATGGAGGAGAAGCAGGTACAGCTGTTGAGGGACAGATAGTGAAATCCCCAATGCGCACGGTGGGGAGCTGCCCACCAGGCTCTCAGCAGTGCAGCATCAGCTCTGCTTATCTCTGTTCCCCTCGTGCCTCTCCATGCACTGCTTAGAGTGTTTATGAGGAGGGATTACACCCTGAGGAGGGAATGTCAAGAGCAGCTGATTGAAATTGCAGGGGAATTAATTTAGGAAGGTAATTACAAGAACTGGAATTTGCTCTTCTACCTTTGCTAACACTGCTGCTGTGAGACGTGCTGGAAGAATTTCAATGCACACAACTGGTTGAGGCTCTCTGATCAGACCTCAGACACTGTCTGTGCAATGACACCAGATGCATAGGGTCACTGCTCGGGACCATCCTTGCACTGCAGATATGGTGGCAGCTTTTCTCATGCTTAGGGTAGTCATTAACTACATCTAGAGTAATTGGGAGAACCATGCCGGGGATGTTCCCCAGCAGTGGCACACACTGGCCAATAACACTGTGGAGTTGCTGGATGACCTGTGCCATGGTTTTAGTCTGAGACAACTAAGTGACCAGGCACAGATCAGGTGTTGCCACAGACCTGGGACCACTCCCAGTAGGAGTCTGCATTTGGCTCCCTGCTTTGCAGGCAAGTGATGTGGACACTGGTCACACCAGCTGGCTTCATGGACAGTGAGCAGGACTGAGCATCTCTGGGTTACTAGAATAGACATAATCGTTATATATGAGATCTTGGCATTTTGAGGATATCCTCCCAGGCCTATGGAAAAAGCCACTTTGCTTTGGGACAACACCTTTCACTTAGATAAAACCTCAAGAAATCCTACCCCATTGAAATAATATGTTTCATCCTATGTGTGTGTCCAATAACACATTTTATTTTCTATATCTTTTCCTCTTCCTGTTCATGGGACTTTGCCAAGGCTTTTGCTTTCTCTGTTTCAACTTTCCTTGTGCAGATCAAACTCCCATGGAGGCTCAAATACTTCATCTCCACATCTTGACATATTAAGAAAAGAATAGCTTTTGTGGTACTAAGCACGAGGAAGAGCCCACTGACCATTCATTACCAAACTTCTTATGATTTTTGTAAAACACAAAAGAAGAGATTGCTAGTTGCATTGTTGCTGATATTTGGGCATTTCTGCTGATTTTTTCTCACTTGTTATTGTAGATGTTGCTTCATTATCTTGTCAAGTCCTGAGTGCAATGACACTGTGCAGAGATGGGGTCTGGCAGATGCACGCTCATGGCAGTTTCTGCTCTCAGAATATGGCATTATCGCATACTAAATTCTCAAATATGCTACTCTCTTCAGTGCTAAATTACTTAAAACAACTGTATTTCCCTGCTTTTCCTCAGGGCTTGAGAGGCTGTCTCTCAACATTCACAATGGGATCCATCCATCTAACACCTTATCTGAGGTAGTTGTCTGGACTCCTTTTATAGCTGCTGAAGAAAAACAGAAAATAGAAATTTCTGGAGTGCAATTAATCATCCTAAGGATGATTCTAAAATAGGTGAGATTAATGACCTTTTGCAGTGAAACTTTCCGCTGACTACAAAGGAGACCTCGGGTGATTAACTTGAATATAGATACTTAAACTGAATATAGATATTGAAACCTGAGGGATCGGAAACTTTTTGCCTGACCTTCCTGAGAGGCAGGACTCAAAGCCACATTAAAGTAACTAAATTTAGATACGCTCATGTATGGTTCTGTGTTTGCAATAGGCATTTGAGTTCTCTTTATAGTCAGTAGAGATCTAGTCAATACAGTCAATAGATTTTATGGTGCAATTCATCCAACCAGATGTAAGGGTCTGCTTTACATGAAAATAAATCACAGCTTCAGCTCCATTGAGCAGCTCTTCATTGTCTGTAGCAGGAGCTGAGGTGACTTGATCTCTAGTAAATGAGTGCAGTAAAATCCACTTTCAGACAGATGAGTCCTACCTTTAAAGGTAGGAGGAGTATGAGTCTTACTGTTACACAGGCTTTTATTGATACTAGGCTCAACATAATATTTTAATTTCCTTTCCTCAAAGGAAAGCTGTACATATGTGGCTGCCTATTATCCCATGCTGTGATGGGCCTACAGTCATCCCTGGCATTAGGCCAAAGAAAAATATGGTGGAGTAGTTGATGTCCTCAGTTTTATCATCGTTCTTATGCTGTTGATCTCAGTAGCTTATGAGCTTTCCCTAGTTGGGAAGTCTTGAGTTTAACTCTCCACCTTCCCTTTGTTCTGGGGTTTTCTATGGGGTCTGTCTCCCTGTGCCCTCCCAGAAATGTTCTCTTGATTTGTAATCATAGTTGCACTCGATCTTGAGGTCATACTCAATCCCAGACTTAACTACCTGTTGCACTGAGCTTCAAATCCAAAAGCTGTGATTGACTCGGTTCTCCCTGTATCTTCTTGTGGACATTTGTGATTTACCTGGGCACAGGAGCTACTGTGGTGGGAGTTTCCCAGCAGGAGTCCTGCTTCTTCTTATTCCTGAATTTCTGTCCAGTTGCATTGCTCCCTTTGTCTCCACCAATCAAAATTAACTCCCCAAATAAATGAACAGGTGACACAACTTTCTAGAAGGTGTCTTTTAAGGACCGGAAAGCGCTTTGTGAGTGGCTTGTCCTTTTGAAGCCTGTATCAAATGTAGAAGTTCGATTTGAATGGCCTGGGATGAATGAGGTTGATCGTGGGGGACATTCGTAGGCTTAGACTGTATTTTATGTGCTATAGTTTTCTCTGTAAAGCTGGAGTCTTGGTAAATATGTAAGCACCATTCAATATTTTAGAGGACACACTTATTTTCAACACACCAGCTGAATTAGTAAATGAACATAATTGAACCTAATACTGAAATCATCAGAGAACTGTACAAAATTTGAATGCGTGAAGTTGCCCTGTCATAAGGAATTGGTTTTGGGTGGTGGTGTATTCCTTTAACAGCTGCTAGTTTGCGTTTTGCTTGTTTTTACAGAAATACTGAGCCAGCAACCTCTTTTAGTCATGTCAGTGCAAATGTAGAGTAAATCTATTAAAGTTAGAACAATTGGATTTGGCTGCTGCACTGCGAGCATGTTCTGGACCCGCTACAAAATCTTTTCATTTTTTTTACTGATATTCTGCTAGTGCCAGGGGCCAAGGTCAAGGTCCTGGACCTCTGGTGAGGTACTTCCCTGCCACCACAAACTTGCCTTCCCAATAAGGTAAGACACTTTGAGGAATGGGGCAAATAGGAGAGATGGAGATCCCTTGGCAAGACAAGAAGCGAACACCAGTCTGTCCCAGAATTGCCAGTAATCACACCGTGATGTTTGCAGCTTGTTTTCTTCACTTTGGGAGTTGGCTTATACAGGCATGGAGTCTTTCCTTCTCTCCCTGCTCTCCAAAGTGGAGAGAGGTTTTTTCTTCCCTCATAAATGCAGTTATTTAGTTAACAAATACAGTTAACAAATGCAGTGCAGATAAGCTCGAGAAGTTGAGCAAGCAAAGCATTGTCTGCCCATTTCTTGGTGTAGGTCCTCTTTGCTGTTGGGGCTGCAAGAGGGAGTTGACAATTGCCACCATAAAACCATTTAGTTTGGAAGGGTTTAGAGATCTCTAGTCCAGCCCACAGAGCAGGGCTAACTTCAGAGTCAAATCAGGTGGCTCAGAGCCATGTCCACTTAAGTTTTGTGCATCTCTAAGATTTGAACATCTTTATATTGTGAGGAGCAATAGATTTTGTTGCACTTCACAAAATATGCTGTTTATATATTTTTCATAAGAGGCAGACTTCCGGGCCGAGAGCCACGGAGAGTCTTCTTCCCTCCCCACTCCGTTCAATCCTAAATATGCATGGACAGAAATGAGATGTAACATGTGGACAGAGATGCTGGGCAGGTCAGCCCACGGTGGAGGAAAGAATGCTCATATTATTAACCACAGAGAAAGCTGCTGGCCGCAAGGCTAACTAGCACCAGCGTTGCCTGTGTTTGGAGTACTGACACTGGGAAAAGCTAGGGATAATCTTTAGTGAAGTCAGTAGAGTTCACTGAAAATAGGAAACCTTTCCCAATGACTTCTCAGCTTTTTTACTGATGTTGTAATTTGACTTTTGCACCAATTTTTCATCATTCAGAAAACCCATTTGGTCTCCAGTAATTTATCCCCACTCTACAGCTCCTCCTGACTTTCCCATCTCTTTCTCCCTGGCACTGGATCATCCAACAGTGCTTTTTGTGTGACCTCTCAGCCTTTCATACTTTATGTCACTATGACAGGAGTTCAGTCTGACTTCAATTCAGTTGGCCTAAGCGTTGATAGCAGGTTGATGGAGCTGACATGACAAATTGTCTTTTACCCAGACATAATTGTATTTACCTTTTGGTCTTTTTTATACTTTTTTTTTTTAACTTACTGGACTTTGACATTGACTTCACCTATGTCAGGATTAAAATTGTTCCTCTAATTCTCTCTGAGTAGGGATTCAATAGGAATTACTTTGGCCATATGGTGTTAGGTGCAGGAATTATCTCTGAATCACCTCGTGTTTCATGACCATTAGTGTTTCTTTTTTGGTTGCACAGCTCCTTGATGTTCAATTCAGCATCTGGTGGTAAGGTGTTCCTGCTGGACCAGCCTGTTGCTTTGGCCCAAAGTTGGAGTCCCTACGCAAACAGGATCAACACAGAAGAGGCTCTTAGTGTCTTGTGATTCAGACCCACACACTTCTGAGTCACTGCTCCTGATCACTCTTTGCTCTAGGGGTGTTGGTGGCGGTAGGGAAAGAGCGATTTATTGATGACCTGTGTAGATACCAGTTTTCTTGCAGTGACTCAGCTGTTCTCTCCAGAAAAAGGGAACATGAAGTGGAGGTGGACATCCATCTCTCTTCCCAGAAAGGAAAAAGACTGAGCTAATGTCTGCCCTTTGAATTTCTCCACATTCCTGGTTTCAGTGGTAGGAGGAAAAGCTTTAGGAGCACCACATAGAGCCTAATCCAAGATTTGCATGCTACCTCATACACAGCCTGAACCACACCTGCAGCTGCTGCTCCCAGAGTCAAGATGATAATCCAAGGTCCTGGTGTGCAGCTCCGTTTGCTGCCAGTGATGTTAACAAAGAAAGATAAAGGATGAGAGCTCCTGGTGTAACAATAAATTGACAGCAGCTTTCTCTAGTGAGTGAGCAGCTAGGCAGGACCGAATGCTGTGTCTTACTGCCCGAATCACAATGTTCCCCAGAAAATGGGATGAAAACACAACATTGCTCCCAGAGACCAAAGCAGGACATTATTTCCTCCAAAGCAACGTTTTGCTGGGTACCATAGAAAAGCTCTTCTATTGTAAAGCAATGTCTTATATTTTTCTGGAAACAGTAACTCTAAAGAAAATATTATTAGGATGAGTGAAGAAAAGAGACTTTGGGCAGATGGAAATGTGTCAGTGCTCATCTTCATTGGCAGCTCTTGTTTTCACTTATTCTACCACGAGTTAATTTCCAAGCAACTTGAAGTAGATAATGTGTTTATAAGCGTTAATCTGAGTGCTCCATCAGTGTTTGTTCCAGGCTATGAAGGCACAGGGTTTCTGTTACAGTAGAGGGCTTTTTAGTTGCATAAATGATGATATAGCAATGGTTGGAAGATGATGCAAGATAAATTCAGGCTATAGATAAGGTCTAATAGGGGAGCATATATCTGCTGGAAGAATTTGCACAAGAAATTATCAATTTTCCACTTGTCATTTTTAAACCAAAC
This sequence comes from Tringa solitaria, assembly GCA_026413425.1. Taxonomy (NCBI): domain Eukaryota; kingdom Metazoa; phylum Chordata; class Aves; order Charadriiformes; family Scolopacidae; genus Tringa; species Tringa solitaria. The sequence goes on along the minus strand of JAOXJM010000012.1, from coordinate 149,298,052 downwards.
TTGGAGAATTTTGCAAAAGGCAGCCACAGGCTGTAGTTTAGCTGCAAAATATGGGCTTAAATCAATAATTCTGTGTATTCTTGGCTGGTGATTAAGCAGGACTTCAAGTTATAACCAGGAATACGTTGTGTTTGGGATTTGGTTTTTTATTTAAATTTAGCAACAGATAAGCAAATGAGATGAAGTAACTCAGGAAAAAGTGATTCAATTGTTTCTTAACTGGATTGTTAACATCAAAATGTAGCATAGCATAAGTAGCAGCAGTAATAGGAGTTGGGCTGGGATTCTTGGGACTAGATGTAGGTGTTTTCCTTGTAAATGTCTAAACATGAGGAAGTCATTCCACTCTACCCAGTAGCCAGTATAGACAACTGCTATAGGAGTATTGGTGATTGTTCAACTCATCCTGAATAAGCAGTGACACTAATAAATTGCATCCTGATTACTGGAGATAATACCAAAGCAAGAAAAGTTATATCCCTTGACTATAATGAGATCTTCAATACGTGGCTTTGATGTAGACACCTATGTTACAAATGTTAACTTTAAGTGAGATGAATTTTATCCTAATCACATTGTTGAAGGCCTTGTGGGGATAATAACTCTACAAAGTACTCTGGACTAGAAGTTAAAACAGAGCCTTCCCTTCTGGCCTTGAGATAGTTCCCCAAATATTAAAATCTCATGCAATCTTAAATCTGGAACACCTTTCTCAGAGCACGTAAATACATGAACTAAGATCACCAAATTTCTGCAGTGCTGGATTCTGATTCAGTCTTGTACCTAAATCTTGTGGTTGTCTCTTAGGTTGACCTCATGCTCCTGTGGGACACTGCTGATGTCCCCCAGGCTCCACATGCATGCAGAAATGAAAGCTCATGTAGCATAGCTTTGCAGGACTGGCATCAGAAATTGTTGCTGGTCCCTCTGGGCAATATAGTCCCTACATTAATAGCCAAATAATAATTGCCAGATTTTTTTTTTTTTTTTGTGTGTGTGTGTGTGTCTGGAAAGGTCCCCAAGTCAATGTTATCCTTTCCAGGTCTCTGTATCTCTGTATCCAGAGAGCTGTGTCTCTGAGTTATTTTAAAAAGTAAATACAATATGGTCATTCCTTCAGAGCTGACAGCTCTGTTGAAGAGTGGGATGTAATTTTTGGGTGTCCATGCAGTCTCTTTGCCACTGATCCTGCAATGAGAACAGATGGACCTGTCTGGTTTCTGCCTTGTCCAGAGGAAAAAAAGAATGGCTTTCAGCCCACTCGGTTAAAAAAAAAAAAAAAAAAAAAAAAAAAAAAAAAAAAAAGAAAGGAAGGAAGGGGGGAAATAACAAAGCCAGTGTTTTTTTAGAGTAAGGTAAGAGTAGAAAGGGTGCAGGGAAGAAACCAGCAGCTGGGAATGCAGTTCCAGTGACAATGATAAACCAGCAACCAAGCTGGAGAAGGAGGCAAGGGAGATGTAGGAAATAAAGCTGTGAAAGGGAGAAGGAAGGAGGAGGAGAATTTAAGCTACTCTTGTAGGTGAACGTATTAAGAGCTATTTAATGGAGGTGTTGCTTGTATAGAGAAAACAACTTAATTGCCCTCCTGGTGCTTTGGTGCCTGTTTCAGGCAAGTTGCCTCTTTTCCTCTAATTGCAAATTGTCTTCAGTGTAAAACTGAAGATACTTGTTGCTTTTGACCTACATGGGAGACTCTGTGTGCTCTGGGTGGACTGAGGACAAGCCCAAGACCTGGTCAGCGGTGCAGCATCTTGTCCAGGTAGTGGTGGAAAATAGCTGTTTGTTGCTTGACCTATTCCTGCTCTGGAGCCAGCCAGGGGACTGTAATTTCTCAGGTGTATCCATCTCCTTCATACATGTCATGGTTGTCCCCTTCACTTGGCAGCACAGAGCTATGAGTTACATCCTGGCACCTGAACAGCAGGAGAGCAAGTTAAACTTCATTATTTTAGTGCAGAGAGCAGCCCTCAGAGCTGAAATCCAAGGAGAGTGTGCTTTGTGGTGTTTTGGGGCTGATCCTGGGGCAGCAAACATCCCCCTCTCCCCTACACGCTCATGCTTTGGCTGCAAAACCTGAAGATGGTGTAAATAATAAAGTCAGAAACTAAAAGAGCCATATATTTAAGGCATGGGAAAGCAGTCTCATGTCAAGCCAGGCCTGAATACATGTCTGCTTTAGACGTTGCTGGTTGAAATGACTGCCTTTGAGGGGGTTTCCTTTACCGGTTTGATTGGGGTTCTTCAGGCTGGTACAATATCACCAGGTTTTCCAGATTTCCTTTGTGTCTGCCATGACATATCCTGGCTCCACAAGCTGGGGATTAAGAGAAACAATAAGAGTTTGCAGCACTGTGAAAGGCACTCGGTGAGGTGATGATTTTAGCCATTATCTCTGTTCTCATGGCCTGACAGCACCTCTCTTCTCTAAGTTCCTCTTCTTTTGTGACTCATGTAATGCCTTACCCTGCAACATGGTATCGAGGTGCAAGACCTTTTGTAATTCTCTGTCTATGGTTTTATATCATCTACAGGACGTTCCCTGCAGGTTGATGGTTTGCTGGTTTTTTTTTCCTAAGATTAGGGACTGCAAAGTCACTGGCCCCATCCTGAGTCAGAAGATCTAGCATATAATCAGGTTTTTAGTTGGAGATTAATCTTCTTGTCATGGCACTCTTTCTAAGCCCCCGAATCATTTTTAGTGGAGATAAGGAAATTATTAGCAGTGTGCAGTCATGTGATAAGCTGAAATGAACGGGAGGTGAATGTGAGGGCAAAGGCTATGGCTGACATACCTATGAATGTGTGTCTGAAATGGCACAGGACCACACAGTCACTGCAGCTCCTATTCCTATTTGGAGGCAGCAAATACCTTTGTGCTAACCCAGAAATTATTTATAATATATTTATACATTCTATAGAAGTACCTTCAGGGACAAACAGAGATGAAAGCTCTTTGGGCTATCCTCGTACCTCCCACAATATCCCAGGCTCCTTCCAGCACTGCTGGGTCCCATCACATTGCTTCCATAACACCTCCAACCTTCTCCTGAGAAGCAGACACACCTGACATCCTCAGCAAGATGCAGACCACCCTGCCCAGCTGTGTCTCTTATGCCCATACATAGCAAGGAGGATCCTTGCCCCAGGATGTGTCCAGGTTTCTACACAATGAGACATGGAAAATGAATCATGGAATCATAGACTGTTTAGAGTTGGAAGGGACCTTAAAGATCACCTATTTCCAACCCCCCTGCCGTGGGCAGGGACATCTCCCACTAGACCAGGTTACTCAAAACCCCATCCAGCCTGGTCTTGAACACTTCCAGGGATGGAGCATCCAGAACTTCCCTGGGCAACCTGTTCCAGTGTAAAGACCTCAGCGTAAAGAGTTTCTTCCTAATATCTAGTCTAAATCTCCCCTCTTTCAGTTTAAAACCATTACCTGTCTTCCTGTCACTGCATTCCCTGCAGTCCCCCCTCACCTTTACTGTAGGTCCCCTATGATACTGAAAAGCTACTGTAAGGCCTCCCCAGAGCCTTCTCTTCTCCGGGCTGAACAATCCAAAGTCTCAGCTTGTATTCATAGGAGAGGTGCTCCAACCCTTTGATCATATTCATAGCCCTCCTCTGGAGCTGCTCCAACAGGTGCTTGTTCTTCTTATGTTGGGGGCCCCAGAGCTGGACACTCTACTCCAGAGTGGAGTAGAGGGGCAGAATCACCTCCCTCCACCTGCTGGTCATGCTTCTTTTAATGCCACCCAAGATGCAGTTGGATTTCTGGGCTGCCAGTGCACATTGCTGGCTCATGTTGAGCTTTTCATCCACCAACATCCCCAAATCCTTCTTGGCAGGGCTGCTCTCAATCCATTCTCTGCCCAGCCTGTATTTGTGCTTGGGATTACCCTGCCCAGGAACTTGCGTTTGGCCTTGTTAGGCTTGTTATGACTATGACTACTAGCTGGGGCAGATATAACTTAACAAGAAAACAGTTATGATATCTGTAATAATCAGTAGTCTCAGTGCACCAGAATTATTAGTGTTTTGCATGTGTGGCACAGACACAAGCTCCTGCAAGGGAAGACTGGAAGGAGCGTAGCGCTGGATTTGCTGATTCTCACAGACCTCTCCTTGCTTGCACAGGGGACAGAGAGTGAAAAGCAGAGTGTGAAAAAAAGTGGGCTAGTAAGTAGGAGAAGTTGGTATCACTGGTGGAATAGAGTGGTGTCACTCCAGGGATAGCAATGGTTCGACATTAGTAAATGCTCTCCAAGAACTGGGGTTTCAACCCTCCATGGTGTGTTCTGGGAAAACATTGGGAGTTCAGGGAATACTGGAGCGACTGCTCCCTCTAACTGGCCTTGAAACAGTATGCAAAAGACATCCCCAAAGCTGACGTCCTCACTGCGGTATCTTTGGTTATGCAACAGATGCAATTACTTTCTTAAGCTACCTCTGCTTTGTCACGGATCCTGAGAGGGTGGACTCCAAGCCCAGGTGGGGTGCGTTGGTAGTGAAAGGCATGGACAGACAAACTGTTGTTGATCTTGCTACTTTCACTCCCAGGGAGAGAAGACAAACCAATTAAAGGCTGATGTGTTTCAGGGCTGCTAATTCAGCTTCTTTTATATCAATTCAGCTCACCAGGGATGAGGGAGCCACTGACTTCAGGACTTGGGGACTATTCTGCTCATAGTGCTGGAGAGTGTGAAGTTGAAGAAGTGATGGCATTCATTCAAGAACATATATTGGTTTATGGCTGATGTCTCATACATGGTCATGCCACTTCTCCTACACAACATGTAACGGGATAGAATATTTACACCTAATATATCTGCTTGCCAGGACCAGTTGGATTTGTGTTTCTGACTGGTCTGGAGGTCCCACAGTTTGCATTCTCCAACCATCAGCCACAACTCAGACACACATATAAGCTCCAAATGGCTTAGGCAAATTTGTTTAATTCACTTAATTGAAATCTGCTGTTCCTTCATGTTTCCCTGGGTCTACTGACTCTGGGGACCTGGAGAATTCATGAAATGCAGCCTCTGTGCATTGTCTGCTCCTACCTGTGGTCTGTCTCATCTCTGCCCTTCCTGGGTTGCAGTGGCCCATCTTTGACAGACATGCAGAGGATTTAAGAAGGTGATTGAGAACAGAGAATTTTGTAACGCTGAGATTTTCTTCCTTTTCTGGGCCACCGTGAACTGATGAGCAATAGCATTTCATGGCAGCTGCTGCAGCATTTTGGGAGATGTAGGGGCTAAATCCCAGGCACAAATCTCAAGGTGGGTTATGATCCTTCTCGTGGCAAGCGCTCAGCTCATGTACATTGTTTATGTTGTTGATTTATGCAGATAAGGCTGCGGTTGGCTTTGTTTCTGGCAACTCTGGAAAGCAAAGCCTGTTTTTGAATGTCTGGATGCCATGTGTGGTGCTGCTGTGTGCAGGCAGCGTGGGCAGTATTTACACAGGTGCTGGGTTACACCTGCCTGTCTCGCTCCCGCAGGCAGCAATCTGCATCTTCTCAACAAGCGGGTCTTGTGAGGCGTCTGTTTTAACTGGGGAGGAAAGCTCCAGTGAGGAGAGATGGGCCAGAAGGGCTGGCAGGAGAAGGCAGTGGATTGACTTTGTCATTTCAATGGCCAAAACCTGTTACAGTGGAATGACACTGATAATTGGGGTATGGAGGGTCAATGGTTGAACTTCGCTAATTTATCAGTAATTAGGGGAGTGGAAGCAAGGAAGGAAAATGAAAATCTAGTAGAAGTAGGACTTTAATTAAAAATATTTGTGTTGCAGCAGCAGCAAGAACCTAGTTACAGTCTGTTATCTCACTTGGCTAAAAGCTTTTCAAACTCAGAATAACAAACAGGTCTTTGCTCCAAAGACCTTACAATTTCAGTGTAATAGAGGAATTAAAGGGAGATCCTGGGGAAGAGGGGTGAAACAAGAACCGCTGGCAGTACTCCCAGTTTGCCCTCAATATAAGCTGGTATTAATGCTGTACATACCACAGGAATGGATAATTTGAAGAAAGGCTATTAGAAAAGTCAGTGAGGTAGCTTCATGCATCTTTGTGTCTTCCAGCCTATGCCAGAGCAACTAATGCATTTGGGGTGTGTGCAATAAAAATCTGAGACGTGATAGTAAGGGCTGGCACAGATCTGGGAGAAACTGCTATTCCCAGAAAAAGGCAAGAGAAAGCGCAGGAGGAATCGTGACTCAGAGGTACATTTCTCAGTCAGGTTGGTCTCCTAGAATTTGGGCCATACTCTGGCATCAGTGCTGAAGCTCAGCCCTTAATGGCAAAGCTCTCCTAAGGACAGCGTGCCGTGCTTTGTAAAACATAGTGGAGTGCTTCTAGTGGGGCATCTCCACTCAGCATCTGCTCCTCAGTCTTAGCTGTGAAGTATGGGGAGATCCTGGATGAACCTTGCAGGGCTCTGAAGGGCTCGCTTCAGTAGTGTATGAATTAGCACTTTCTGCTGTAAGATGTTTGTTGTGTCTCAGGAAAAAAAAGAAAAAAAGCCCCAGTACCTCTCTTGATTCAACTGCAGATGGTTTTTCCAGAAGGATCCTTGTCTAGTCTGTTAGCGCATTGGAGGTTATCATTGACACCATGAACGGAAGGAAAAATGAGTTAACAGCTCTGAATAGCACATGGAAGAGGTCTCAGAAGAAACAGTGGCGTTTCCATGTACCATAAACTGAGCTGGAAATTGGCTGGGTCTTCTGGTGAAAATGGAGTGAACCAAGAAATGAACTCACTGCAGAGGCCTGAAGTAGCATAAATGCAAAAATGTTTCTAACAAAGCCATAAGATATTCTTCCTGTCAACATCTTTCAGAGCCATGTCCGTTGTATTTGTAGTCTGACTGCCACAGGGAGGAGAAGAGGTTGGAAATCAGAATTATCAGTGTGCAACTAATTTTAGAAATGCCAATATGGCACACCGCTGCTCATGGGTTTATTTAAATCTCTGGCTAGAAAATTGCTGGTTGTGGAGGAATTAATAAAGAGAGCTTGTTCTGGAGACAAGAGTTGAAAAACATTAAAAGTGAGCGAGATAAAATGTCCTTTGGATTTCCAGCATTTCTTGTAGTAGTTAGCTATTAAAAAAACCCCAAAAAACTCCCTCTGAAAAAAGCCCAAAAGTCTTCCAAGGTACATAAAACTTCTACGCCACACTTCTGACTTGGCAAAGTGCGAAGGCACCAGGAGGACCTGCTCAGTGTATCTACGCACGACTTTAACTTGGAAGTGTAGCCATTTTGAATGTCACCATCGATTTCACAAATGACTCTCTTGGTGTTGAACAATGCGGCTGGATAACACACATGTCATAGTAAAGTAAAATATGGTGTGTGTTTTTTTTTTTTTTTTCTCTATTTTGGTGTGTTAAGGCAATGCCATTAAAGCAACCATTATCTTCCACTACTAAACACGATGGAGGTAAAAGTTTCCAGGACTATAGTTCAATGCCAATATCTCACTGTGGATAGTAACTGTCAAACGTATTTCCTGGTGTGCAAGGTACTCGTACGGGCACTGCCACGGACAGAAACAGGGAGGCCCCTGTAAGCTCACAGACCTGCAGGGCCCAGACTGAGCCCTTTCCATCTCAGATGGGAGAGGTGTTTGCAGGTTGTCATCTCCCCTTACGTGCTTCTTTTAGTCACCTCCAGCTACCTATATGACTGTACTCCCATCATCTCTTGGGACCCTTTCTGGCTGTGGTGTGGGTGAAGGAGGGACGATGGCTGAGCCAAAGCAGGGGACGGTCCCTCTGAGCAGTGCCACAGCCCTGGAGCACCTCGCTGTGGCTGCTCTTCCTGTGACCCCACTTGCTCTCCACGGGCCTCTGGTGCAACCCCGGGTGGTGCTTCCTCACGAGCTTCTTCTGTTTGACAGGTTAATTTAATGACACTGTTGCCATGGCATGAAGAGCTGAATGGGTGGTTGTGTGAATAGTGAGGATTTGCTAGCTGTTTCCACTGTAGGAGTGGTAAGCCTCCAATCCAAAGAATATTTTACCCAGAATTTTTATTTCCTGCTTGAAATTACCAGTGTTTTTTCAAACATATTGTTTTCTATAAATCAATTTTTTCTGGATATAAAGTGTTCTTGGGCATGAGGTATTTTCTTTGGGGAGGGATCTTTCCTTGTTGTTTTAGACGGCATAAATCCTTTGATATATGAGCACCTAAATTCAATGTAAGGTAGAATATTGTTAGCAAAAGAGGTTGATAATCCAAATTTGCTAGACTACCTGGGGAACAGTAGTGAGTAAAAAATACAGTTACCAGAGAGAGGGAAAGGAGAGCATGTGATGGAGTACGTATCTTTCACCGTTGTGAACCGAGTGATTATTAGGCAGGTAGAGGCTGGAAACAATTGACTGTAATTGGCCTGTTGGGATTTTAATAAAACCTTTAAAGCAATTAAAATGCTTTTATTGAAAACAGGTTTGGGCATCTTTTCTAAGGAGGTCTTGACTGTAACTGCTGTTTTAAATGCCAATTATGGCTTTGTGAAAAGTCTCTTCGCAGCAAGCTACACCCGTGCCTGCGAGATCTCTGCCCTTTGGAGCACATCATTCCTCCATGGTTTCTTCTTCTCCATGCCCATGTGCGTGCCCCCTGTTCTTCTTGAAACTCGGGTAGCTCAGGAACGATTTGTAAACCGCTCCCGCAGACTCCTTTGGGTATCTAGAGGCAAGGGATCTGTGGGTACGCTGTGTCATGTGAGGGAGGACTATTTATAGCCAGGAAAGCTGAAAAGGTAGGTATTGAAAATAAGTAGATTATATAAAGATCAGTCAAATATTTCAGTTTTCCTCTGCGTTATAAAACAGCCTTTGTTAAAATAGAAAAGCACAGGCTTTGAAATATTTTTATATTCTGCTGGTATGTCCTGTATCTTAGTGTTTGGAGAAAGCACGGGATCCTTCTACAAAAAAAATTAGTTTCATAGCTGTTGATGCTAGCACTAATTTAGGAGTTAAAAGTTGCAAAGCCATTTCCAGATGAATCTTTCTTTTGTATGAGCTCCCAATTAGAAAAAAATATATATCCCTTTAGACCTATAGTGTCTCTATTTTACCACCATTAGGTATACACAGTTTAAAAGAAATTTCAACACATTTGTTTATTGAATTTTGAATTACAGTTGACCTGCCTATATTTTAAAAAATATCTCTTAGTGGTGCTGACTCCCAGTTTTAGTACAGATCCCAAGATACTTGCAGTGTTTCTTGCAGTCCAAACCACAAGAGCCCTTTTGTGATAATTATAGCAACTTTTTACATATATGCTAATCTTCTTTATTTATTCTTTTTGCCTTTGGAAGGTTTACATTTCCAAGCAGTCACAGAGATGTATGTATAAGCTTTCCAAGATACAAAACTGGGAAATGAATACATCCAGCTCTCTCGAATATGTTTTTTTCCTAAAAAAAAAAAGAAAACCAAAACCAAAAACTTTGATAAAAAAGAAATCATAATCTTCTAATTTCTCC
>JAOXJM010000012.1:149264242-149277921 GCA_026413425.1 Tringa solitaria | reverse complement strand
AAAAGATGGGTAGATGTGGTGCTGAGGGACATGGTTTAGTGGTGGACTTGGCAGTTCTAGGTTAGTTGTTGGACTTGATCTGAAAGGTCCCTTCCAACCTAGATGATTCTATGATTTTACCATGTTGTGGTGCAACAACTATACTAACTGACTTAAAAGTTTTTGGCTTCCATCAGTGCCCAAATGTTGTTTTCCTTTGCATTTTTTTTTGCTTGAAGTTTTTCTTCTGTCTTTCTGCAGTTGGTATGTCATTTCCACCAGTAAGTGGAGAAGTACCATGCTGCAGTAAAATTAGAATAGAAGTGCGGAGTGAGGCCCTTGTATACAGGGACAGGCAAAGTCATCTCAACAGTTTGAACTGAAGGAAAGGTCTATGTATTTAGAGGGTGAGTGATTAACTGCTATAACAGATTAACCGAGGAGATGCACCCAAATGCTGTCTGCCAGCAAGTCTCTTCGCTGAGAATAGCTCTCTTTGGCGTAACCAAAAATAACTGAATGGATTCCAGAAAAAATGTGTGTTAATTGCTGCATTACACCACAAAATCAGGGCAGATGATCCTAATAGTCCCTCAGAGATTTTCCTGCATTTCCCCCATTACGATCAATTAGTCTGACCTCTCACGTTGCGTGGATCAGGGATTTCACTGCAGAGCTTTTCCAGCTTCAACCCAGTCCCTTCTGATCTCCAAATCGATGCCTCTGAGTCTCCCAGGCTGACACACGGAGACAGTTGGTGCTTGGAACAGAGTAATCCAGATCTCCCCACTCCCACACCCCTGCTGTGGTGCTGCCTTTGCCATCCCTCATATAGAGCAGAGCTATAGGCAGCAGAGCGAACGCACCGATCAGCTCTTCTGGCTCCAGGGAGCTGGTGGTTCCTCTTTGGCTGCACAGGCTTAGAAGAGCCAGGGTGAATTTTTCACAATGAATAATTTAAAGTGAGCCTTTTTGACCCCATTTTCTATATGCATCTCCTAGCAGAAAGTTGAAGCTGAAGTCATTTGTCACGGCTGAGTGTAAATCCAAGGGGAGCAGATGGGGGTTTCCCTGCCATGTAGCTCCGCAGACACTGTGTGCATGAAAATGGACTGCCTGGGACGAGGCAGGCAAAAATGCCACAGAGAAAAAAATGTATCTGCAGCTAAATTTTTCAAAATCAATCCCCTGAGTTTGCTGGTGGGGCTTTGTTCTCCTGTGAACCTAGTCTAGGTTTGTTCGCTAGAAGGCAATGTCTTCATCAACTAATTCAACCTGATTTTTTTTTTTCTTTTTGCTTTAAATGTGTATTGCTGTCCATTAAGCTGTTTTTCTTTCTGGGATGTGCTGGTAAGAGCTTTGTGGCACAAGATGGAAAGGGCTGAGGATACAGCCCAGGTAGTACTTATCATTCCCTCCACAGCTGCATCACTAAAAGATGCTGAAGAGATCTGGGTGGTTTTCGAGGGAGCAGAGAGTGCAGCGCCACATACAGAATTGCTGGGCGTGTTTGAATGCTTGGTTAGAAACAGGACCTAGGCGGAGAACATCTTTCTTCCCCCATCATGTACTCTTTGTGACCTTCAAAAGTTGCTTGACTCTGAACATAGTCATTTGTGAAATGGGTGCAATGCAGCTGGTCTGGCTGCAAGTGTCAAAGTGGCTTAGTAAGGGTGGGGCAGATTGTCCATCGTTTGAAATCCTTATGTCCAGTCTACTGTCATCTCAAAAAAATGTGTTGTAGCTCCATTTACAGACTCGGTGAAGAAATTATTATCATATTGTTAACAGCCCCTTACCAGTGGGAGATAGAATAGCTTTCTGTTTTCCTGGGAAGCCCCAGCTATCTTCTTTTAGCTTTCATTACTGCGCATCACTGCGTAGCCTGCCAAAGCGCAGTATCGATTCCAGCGCATCGAGCAGCTCGGGGCTCTGTTTGTTGTGCAAATAGCAAGACAGCAGCAGCACCGCAGACGGCAGGAGCGGGATGAGACAAGGGCCTGTCTCAGGCGTTTGGATTTATTCGTTGTGCCTGGTGTTTGCCACGCGGTGGGACGAGCTGCCTCAGCCTCGATGCGCGTTTTCAACGCAAGCTGGAGGCTGCCTTCTGCGCCGTGGGGACGTCTGGCCGTGAGCTGCAGGAGGCAGCTCTCGCTGGAGCCTGCCCTTGGAAAGGCTGACATGAGCTCTCGGAGATGAATTATTTAGACAGCCTCACGAGCATCCTCTAGCCAGAGCTAAAGATACGTCTGCTTGTCGCGGGCAGCCGTAAATCTGTGACGAGAGCAGAGGGGTTTCCCCGTGACACAGCCCAGCCTGTTGCTCGCTGCTGCAGTGCTGCACAGCGTGTGGATAACAGGGACGGTGAGAAAAGGAACGCTTTCCCCATCCCGGGGACTTGCTTTGCATCACTCGGTTACAACAGGATGTATCGCCACATGAGCTTCAGCTGAATCAACATCTCACCCAATTAGCCCAGGATTTTGCTGAGATTCTGGCCGATCAAGCACGGGACTGAGGTCTGCTGAGGGTCTGAGAAAAAGGTGCTGGTGCTGGGAGTTGTCACTTGTGCCACCCCTAAGGCAGTTTGTATACGTAGGTGATGTCTTTTAATCTGAAAATAGACTCGAGTGGGGTTTGCAGCAGTTTAAGCCCTGCCCTGAGCCAGCGCAGAGGACCGCATTACAGATTTTCCACTGATGAGGTCACGTTGTAGGGAGTTTCCTCAATATAAACATGGCCAGAATGCCTCAGGCAAATAATTTACCATCCCTGACTCCTTTAGCTGTCAGATCCACAAGGTACTGCCTGTCTGCCTTGGGTGAGGACCAATGCCTCATCATTTTAGCTTTAGCTTCTGAATAACATGAGGTTAGAAAGAGAATTTCCTTGAGGTTAGATTCCCGTGTTCTGGGTAGCTGTGAGATTTCTTATACCTTCCTCTGAACCCTCCTGTGGGAGATGAAATGCTGTAACTACGGAGACCTAAGGGCTGATCTGAACTGGCAGTTCCTCCCCTCCTGCTGGTGTGGGAATTAATTAATATTTTTTGTGCTACATGCGATCATGAAGTGGTAAAGCAAAATGTGACAGGTTGGTGTTTCATCGCTGAGCTTGTTTTAAGGACATTTCTTGGTGTAAAACCTCTTTTTGACTGCTCAGTGCTGTATTGTGCAGTGCTATCAAGCCTGTCTGGAGGATTTCCAGTAGTAATAACAATAATAATAATTTCTAGCTCTTATATAACCCTCCTTTGCAAGGTTTTTCCAATGGGCATTTCATAGGAGAGTAGTGTGTAACAGAAAGAGAAGATTCACCCAAGCTTCCTCGGGTGCCTCCAAGCTTGTGAGATGCAGGTAGGAGTGGAAGTGAATTTTTCAAGCTCTGCATCGTGGCAGACACCGCCTCTCAGGACACCAGCTAACGTCAGTTAACTCTAGAAATTGAAACTAGGTATTGCTTGTACTCGCTTGTACAGTGGGTTTGGGCAGTTTGTGTAGGCTGCAGCTTTGAAAGGGACTATGGCTTTTGGGAAAAGATCAGCAGTCTTTCTTATGCCTCTTTGCACATCTCAGTCTCTGTGCCCCAATTTTGTTCCTTATTGCATGGGTACTTCCATAGCTTCAGTCATTAGCATCCTGGGTGGGAGGCATTAAGTAGAGCAATAATGACTCTGATGGCTGACTCAGTTTGATATTGGGTGTCAGGAAATGGTGTATTTCTATTGGGAAATAATGCATTCTTAGTCAAAGTTAGTCTTAAGTAGGATTAACTACGAGACCACGTTGCCACCGGTACAAGGATTGTGCAGAGCAGGCAGAGGGCTCAGCCCTGCCCGTGCTCCTCGACTGAACAGGCCGGTACGTTTCAGGAATATTTGTAGACAAAAAAAATATCAGAGGAAGGATCAGGGCTAATCCTCATCCCAGAGGTAAAAGCTTTATCCCAGAGGCAAAATACCTTCAAAGTAGAGACCGTGAGCAAAAGAACTCCATTCCTTAAGGTCCAAAAAAGGGGCTTTTCACAAAGCTGTTGGGAGCCTTGAAACCACAACTATGAGTGAGGTTATGAAGTTCCCTATATGATGTCTAGAGATGTGCCCTCCCAAGGGCTTTGATGCTCAACTTCGAGCTGCCAAAATACACCCCATTTTGTTTTAATTTAAAAAGTAGAGAAATCATCAGTCTTATTTGGGGAGATGACGTTTTTTCACTCATCATGGCTCAACAGGGATATATTGCTGGTGTGGGTTATGGGAAAAGAAGGATCCATGTAGGTGGGAAGAGTGACAGCAGACAAGGGAAGAGGGGGCATATATGGACAAGCCCAGGAGGAGTTCTCGGACCCAAACTGTTGGCACATACCTCACTTGGACTGTTGCAGTACCCTAGTGTTTCACCCAAAGGAGGGATACTTGAGCTGATGACTCTCTAGAGGACAATCAGGACCTTCTGGACACGATCAAAGTTAAGCAGGAGTTTAATCTTTTGGAGAAATATATTGCTGAAAAGCAATGAGACTGAATTCCCCGTGCTTGCAGTGACATACTGAAATTCTTTTAGGGGATTTTACTCTGGGTACATTCTGACAAGAATATCTGAATTCAGCTTTCAGTCAGATGTTTCATTTTTCCTTTTTATTGAACATACATGTTGGTACTTTGAATGTTGCATATTAAATGCTATGTACATGGCTTGTAAATACATCATGAGTCAGCATTACCAATAGATATGTTGGAGAATTCATGTGGAGCTCATTGGTTTTTTAAGAGCCGTTCCTTCTTCCTTGAGTAGCACATTCTGGTGAGATACATTTCCTGGCTGTTCACAGAGGAAAGGAAGAAGAGTACATTTAAGAATTCTAATTTTTTAGGAAGATAAACAGGTTATAGCTAGTATCTTAGAGTTTCTTTCCCCATTCAAAAGGAAAACACATATGCCAGCTCTTGTTGTTTAGAACAAAAGATGAAATAGTTTTTGTGAAGATTGAATATATTATTTTAAAAACCATTTGGTTTTGATCTTTTGAGGAACAAGGATTGTACTTTTGAGAAGGGTTTAATTTTGTTAAAGAATATTTTTGTTTGTTTGATCTTGCTTTTTTGTATTAGGATATTGCCAATCCCTTGTTATGCATTATTAAAACAGATAATGAGATACAATTCTTGCTCTGGGGAATTTTCAGTCCTCACAACTGAAGACTTTACAGCCAAAGAAACTGCAATTAACAAGACAGACAAATGGTGGAAGGAAGGAAAATGTTATTGTCTCCGGTCTTGAGGTGGGGAGTGAGCTACAAGGAGATTAAAGCTTTAGGTTAGCTAAACTCTTAAATGCATGTAACGTGTGCTTAGATCCAGCCCACAGAGGAAATGAGGATGTCTTTAAGTCTTGCTAACCTTGGGGGCCATGGAATCCAAATAACACAGTCAGACATGCAATTGTTGGTTAAAGAGATGCTTTTAGACATCTGAATTTAAATGCTTTAATATTTAAGCTGTGTTTAAGCACCCGCTTGAGCTTGGACTAGATTGTTTCAAAGACATTTTGGGCAGGGATTAGATGGAAGTCAATGGGAGATTTCAAGTTCTGATTCTGTTTCAGTTAGTGACCTTGTGAGTGCTTCTGCTGGTATCTCTTGTTTTCCAGGCTCATCTGCCAATGAACTGGACAAGTGTCCACCTCATTAATGTGTTTATTCTGATATAACAATTCCTGTTTCCCCTTTGTCCATGGAAGGATGCAGTTTCATAATTTTGAGATTTGATCCACTGTGACCTTAAAATCTCTGCTGAAGCAGTAGTCTTTCCCAGGCGTGCAAAGAACATGGCTGTCCACATCAAAAGGTCTGCTTCTCAGAAAAAAACTATTCACCTGCAGTCTCTTCTCCAAGCACCCAAAACGTAGGTCCAGTTTACTGATCTTTTCAGTTTGTGAATCCTGGGTATGCATTGTGTCTACTCCCCTCTTCCAAAGCCTTTAAATCTCTATGAAAATGGCTCCAAAAAGAGTAGATTACTCATTTTTTCCATCCATCAAATGATAAAATTTCGTCTGGATCCTTTCTGGTCTTGCAGACAGAGTTTGCACTGGATTTTGCCTTTGTCATTTGATCTGTAGGCTTTCTTCTCATGTTTATCTTCTATGTAAAGGATATATCAGCTGCACAGCCTCTGCTGTGGGACTGACTGAGTCATTCCTGCATTCACAAATAATCTCAGACATGCTCTGCATTGATAATATCCGTGTTCATTGATGACCATAGCTGGAGCCCCTGTATCTGTCTCCTACTGGTGTTGTCCCTCTTCCCTTTCAGACACTGCACAACATGTCCAAATTTTCCTCTCCTTATGCACTTTGGGGTCTGACCTCTGAAGGATATTCTTCTCCAGGGGATAGGACTGCCGTGGTCCCTCTGTGGGACCCATGTATAGCCAGATAATTGTGGGGTGTTGACATTGCTAACGTGCCACTGGGAGGTGACATTAAATTGGGGGAAATGGTTTACCTAGGAGGCATCTTTTGAACATCAGGTCTTGTTATGTGCCATGCTCGCTCTTCTCTTGCCACAAACTCCACTTCCCTTGAGGTCTTTTCCCTGATGCACATACCCCTCACAGTTCCCTTTGGGGCTCAGTTTGATCAATGCAACTCTTGCTTGAGATCCGTTCTGATGGTCCCCTTGCTGTTGTTACCTCTGCTGCTCTGAGTTAAGCTCCTGCTGCCAGTGACAGTTCCCAAATTCCCTTGTTAGCCCAGAGGAATCTGCTCTTCAGCATATCCCTTAAGATACTGCCTCAGGAGCAATTATCCAGCAATCTTTCTAGCTTTGCCTTTTGTGTAGCTATCCTTCACCTTGTTTTTTCACCCTATGCAACTTGAGAGCTTGTATCATAGTACATGACTTGGGCTTGTGGCCCAATGTCTTCTGTAGTTTTCACAGGCTTTTATCTCCTGCCTTCTGGACTGGTAATTAATTCCTAAAGATGGAGTAAGTGAAGAAAGTTAATTTCAGTGTGTCCTTCCCAATAACCTCATTTGCAAGAAAATAGCTCAAATATTGTCATTAATCATTCTTTTACGCAATCAGTTAGCCAGCTGACTTTCTTCTGTTTTCCTGGTCAACAATTTTACAACAGGACTGCTTTCACCCAAGAGCTGTTTTACCACAGACTGCAATATTTGGGTGGTGGGTACAGGAATAAGTTGTCCTGTTAACCAAAGAATGGGATGGAGAGGGGGGTGGTAAAGGGCCGGAGTGAAGCTCCACCCTGTAATACTCCAGTGAATGCTGTTCACTTGATAATGAGCATTTCCTACATGCGGATCAGGCACCTGAAGAAATATTTGGTAATCAGTTGTGGAGGATTTGCCTCTCCAGCTGGAGTGACACCATTGCAATTATTGATATTAGGCTTGGGTAAACTGATTGTAAAGTGTGAAGAGATCTGGACCAGCAGCGGTCCTTGCACAGAGCATCTGGGGCCAGGGGAACTGGCAGTAAATAGGCAGCTTTTTGTTATTTTCCCAAGTGCAAACACAGAGGTTTGTTTTCTCTCATTGTTTACGTAATTCCAGCACATATTTTGAGAATGTCTTTCCCTTTTCCTCTCATTTTAATTAGCTTCTTGGTGGGAAATGCAGACGATTTCCCAATTTGTTGTCATATGACGTATGAAAGGGATAACCTCTGTATCTCAGTTTTTCTATTCATGTTTGAAGCTGCTTGCTGGTTTCCATTCAGCCACAGATACAATTAATTCTTAGCATCTGGCTGTAAACAGTGTTATGTCTTGCTGTGTCAGGGAGACAGGGAGCCCAATTAACACAGCCTTGAATATCGGCTAGTTTGCTTTCTGGACCCATTTATATATTTTTTTATAAGGCTTAAAGCATAGAGGAAAAAGAGGAGCAAAAGAAATTTTAGATGTGGTCTTGTCTCATTTAATATTAATTTGGTGAATACAGTATGATAAATATTGTTGAATTCATAAAATGTCTCTTTCCCTTCTCAGTAATATGATGATGGTAATTCCATGTGTGAATGTAATAAAATAGGACTTCCTCCACCAAATTACTTTCAGAGTCATTTGCTGGGGATTCTTAGTCAATCAATTGATAACAGGCAGAACAGGATCCTGACTGTATGAGTAGGAGATAATCAAGGAGACAGCTTAATTTGGTGGAAACTGTACTGTGTCCAACTTTAATAGAGGTTGTTAAAAAAAAAAGAAAGATAGGTTTTGGCGAAGTGTAACGAGACATATCTGAGGTTTTGAGAATGTTCTTTTTGAGTAAGAGACCAAGAAGATGCAATTATTTAATTTACCCAGTGAAATCACGGAATCATGGAATGTTCCCTTTATCTCTGAATTTTGTTTAAGAGGAGTTTGTAGAAAACTACATGGGGAAGACATTGCTGGGAATATACTGCTGTACCAGAAAAAGCAAAAAGAAAAAAGAGCCAGTGGGTAGAAACTGAGGCAGCTGCTATTAAAAAATAAATAGAAAAGCTATTTTGGCACCGATATAACTTAGTGGATATGATACTAATAGGTTCTCCACTTGTTTTAAAGTCAGTTTAACATATTTGTCTTCCACAATGACATGCAAAATGTCCAGCAGAAGTTGTGTGTTTGAAGCAAGCTCTGTGGGGAGAATCTATGGCCTGTGATGCAGGAGATCAGAATACCCTACAGACCATAAGGGCTCCCTCAAGGCTTAAAAACTCCGTGTATCCAAAATAAGATTTTGTTTCTCCCAGAATGTGTGTTATAACAGACCAAAGCAGCATTTTTGGTCATGGTGCCCTCAGGAGAGCATCTATGGAAATAGAAACTTCCTTCTTTTCCACTCTTCTATATTTTAATGAATGAATCACACCAGTTTTGGATGATAGTATCTCCACTTCAGCCACTTAAAAGCCACCATTCTGTGAGCAAAAGGACACCCTTTGCACCATACTTGTTTTTAGACTATTTAAGATGTGTTAGCTCATGTTTTCCAAGATTGATGCATAAACATAAGGATCAAAAAATGAGGATGGGATTCAGTTTAAAATTAAGACACCTACGTGAAAGTGCCTACTAGTCTCAGCTCCCATTTTAGTCGGTGGTTATCTGGGACTTCTTTCTGGGCCCATATGTGGGCATTTCAGTGTATGAGATATCCCCATGGAGTGGGCAGGTGCAGGCCTTGGGACCTGCAGGAAACCCAAAGCTTTCTGGACTGGAAGCTGGAGGCCAGATGGGATGCCAGAGAAGCTCGAAGGGCATTGAATGATTAGGTGTGAACACAGCATAGGCAATGAAGTCCAGAGTGTGACTCAGCTCATCCCACAGCAGAAGCCTACTGACCTCAAGAAAGGGCAGGAGGTGGGTTTGCTCAGCCTGAGACTGTACTTCAGGGTGTGATGATACGATTCATGGATTTGCGTCATTCAGACTGATGCAGATGGAGGGACTTTGAACCTGGGGTTGATGGTTCCAAGGAGAAGGGGGTGATGAAGCCAGGAAACTTATTGAGATCCCTGATTTCAGCTGCAGGTCAGCATCAGAAAGCGTGCGGTTGGGAAGGACATTTCATTATTCTGTTTTTTGCTTCCCAGCCCCAAAACTCTCCTGTGACAGGAGAACACTGGCAAACATTGTCTACCTTTCAGTCTTTCTCAAATATTATGCAAATATTCAAATATATTCAAATATATTCAAATATCATAAACAAGACTGTTATTCCAATAGTCCCAGTGACTCTCCTGAGGGGGATTTTCAGGATCTGGATTAAAAGGGCTCCAAGAATGAGCCCTTCAAAAGGAAGTCCCACCACAGTAAAATGTTTCAGGACCATCATAAGGTCTCAGAAGAAACCTCTTGGACTTTGGGAAGTAAGGTCCCAAGTCCATAAATATCACAAGACATCCAAAACTCAGGAGATAACAAAATGTGTGATAATTCTCTACCAGTATTTGAGCCATTAGGCTGCATGGGCTTCCTGTTTTCTGGAAGCTGTGACAGTAGCAGCACAGTGCAGATTAATCTCAGAGCAAGGGTCATCCTCATATATTTTCCTCGCGATCAGAAATTATAAAATGTAATGGAAAGTGCTAATGTCACCTCTTTGGCATGAGTAAGAAACTGTCTGTGCTGCAGGATCAGGCTCTTCAATTGCAATTTTAAGTCGCAGAGACATTTTTCCATTTTGGACATGTATTGCATTTATAGCATGACCCTGAATACTCTCTGTTAAGTTTTGTGACACAGATAGACCTAGTGGGGATATTTCTGAAATGAGCAATTTTCATGCAGCAGAAGGAATGTTTCATGGAACATTTCATATTGAAGGAATCAAATCTGGTTTGAACCTTTCCCGGCTGCAGGTGAAAACAACAGCTTTCTGCAAGATGGTTACACAAAAGTGGCCCTTGCAGGAATTAAATAGTCATACTGTAACATCTGCCTCAATTCCCCTCTGCTGTCTGAAAGCTTCTTACTAAAGACTGGGAACTGAGTCTTTTCTAGGTGACTCTTGTTGGGAGAGGGGGTAAATGCATCCTTAGTCACAACTGAGTGTCAGCAGTAGTATTATGAGAAAAATAAAAGAATTTGAAAGTACAAGTTGCTTTGTATGTTCTGAGATTGGTAAGTTCTCCATCATCTTCTCTGCCAATTACTAATTATTTTTCTAGGCCTGTTAACCCTTCCTCAGTCAATTAATAAAGTTCATTTACCTAAGCAAGAAAACTGCACAATCCTCACTGATAGCAGATTATATCAGCAGCTGAGCTGAAAAACAAAATATGCAAAACTTGTTCACTATGACAAGTTTCAATGTTTTTGTGCATTTGTCCATAACTGGAACTCAAAGTTAAAATCTTTTTTTCATTTTAGAAAGAGTTCAGGAACATCTTGAATGGGAAACAAAACCAAGAATTATCAAGCTCTTGGACCAAACCGAAAAATATTGTTGACTCATCACTGAGCATTTCAGATACAGCTTTGAAAATGATTTTTAGCTGAAACTGACATTCCTGAATTTAAATTTCTTTGGATAACTTGAGGGAAGAGCATTTGAGGGAAGAATAAACTGCTGTCATATCAATCTTATTTTGCTTGTGTCAGTGTTCCCAAAGCAAAGGTTTTGTCTTAAATTTCCTCTTAAGACCTTAGAAACAGGTCATGCAGAGTCTCACCAGTATCCAGCTGGGAATTCCCAAAGTTACCCAAACCGCAGCTGAAGTTAAAGATGCCAACTGGTACATCATCACTGCTATTGGGTTTCAAGCTGTGGTCAAGACCTCTAAAATTTGATCTTTGGCTGAAAAAGCAAATCACAGAAAATAACTGAAACACCTTGGCTGTGGGTTTTTTTGCTGGCAGGAGGGAAACTTTCCTAGTGTGAACCAGTTCACTGATGTTGTATTATTTCCATGCAGCTTGAGAGATCCTGACAGAGATATGTAGGGTGGAATGACTGTATTTATGTCAGATTTTACTCACATACACTGTCATATCGATTTCCCGTGTCAACAAATATAATATACAACATTTAATGTCTCATTTTGGCATCCCTAACTGACTGTAGCCGAGAGAGTAGTACTGAATATTTCTTTTCTGAGTGAAGAAGGAGCCCACAGACATGCCATAAAAGTTCTGCCCTGGAGAAGGAAAGCCCAAAGATCTCAGAGACCAAAGTTGAACCAACTTTAAGGGCTACATCTACCCTGCTGTTCCAGATAGTGGTCACCTGGGCGGTGCTAAGCTGCCTGACAATATAAATGTACTGAAAGCAGCCAACAGAACAAGAACATTGAATTTTCTGGAAGTACAAGCTGCTTTTTGCACATCAGTTGTGTAAGAGTAATACCCACCTCCCTCCTCACCCATTGTCTACCTTCCTGCTCCATTCAGCCATGAATAGGACATTGTGCAGATGCAAACAACTGCCTACACACACATCCTGTTCAAGGTTTACAGTATAAAGCATTAACATATTTTAATAAATCAGCAGATTAGACTTTTCTTCCCACCTCTTCCCAATGACTGACACTTAGATCCAGCACTTAGCTCTGAGGTGATGGAGATAAAAACCTTAGTGTACAAAACGAAGGACTAAGTCTGAGATGTTACACTGGCACATTTTTTCCCTTTCTGTTTGGGTACCCTGCTCTCTTCACTGCCTGTGAAAAGCCCCAAGTCTTAAAACAAACAGAGGTAAGAGTAAATGGAAGGTCCTTGCTGGTATCAACCACAGTACAGTGGAGGCACAGTGAAATCAATAAAACCAAACCACTCTATTTTAAATGAGTCTCCTTCCACAGTATTATTTATCCCTCAATATCTAGAAATGCTGTTTCCCTGAATATTTCTCCCATCTTTTCTTAGAGCTACCCGATGCCACCTGCCTTCTCCTGGTGACACAAGTGGAGAGGCAAACCTTTGAAATGTTAACATGAGGGGGGCAAGTTATAGTGCAAAAGGATGCACATGGGATTGACTTTTAATTCCTAAGAGGTGAGAAGAATGTGCTTTGAAGGATGAACAGCAAAGAACACTGCAAAATGGGTTCATTCTTATTGAGATATCCTGTTCATTTGAATGTTGACGTTTAAATATGATGCAGAGTAGCCTTTAATGCAAACCCAGGGGGTCTTTGGGCACATTAGCAAAAAAAAAGCACAGTTAAAAAATATTGCCAGCCAAGCACTGTGGCAGTACAGCACAGTTTGGTACTCTTGCCTTCAGCCTGGAAGAACAGCTTTCAATGTTCAGCTTTGATGCTGCCTTGCTGGCTCGCCCAGAGCATGTCTTGGCTTCATCAATGTAGGTGGGATATTGAGCCTTCCTTTCCTAGATGCTTCAGATGTGCTGATGAAAAGAGCAGTACAAGAGCCCACAGAGGAAGCCTTGGCCCACTGCAGGAAGGTGGGAGTTGTTTGCTGAGCCCGAGCTGACTGTGCACCAGCCCCTGTTTAATGCACCCATCTCAGGAGGCTTCTTGGCTCAGGTTTGGTGCCATGCTAGCTGCTGCTAGCTACTGCCAGTCAGCTTATGCTGGCCTCAGGGTGAGCAGAATAATGTTTTACCTAACTGGAAAAACTATTGGGAATGGAAAAACTATTGGGAAAGACGTACCTGCTTTGGCTCACACACCTCTCCATCTTACCTTTCCCTAGAATATTAGGAATGCACAGCAACCTGCAAACCACCAAACGTTAAGTTTTGTCCAAACTCTCAGAACAGATGATTTCCTTTCAGAGTAACCCACAACCAGATATGCTGTCATGATAATATTTTTTGTGTATGTTACTTCTGCAGTCCCCTTTTCTCCTAGAAAATGTGGCTGAGGGCATGCCCTTCCTGACCCCAGCTCTGCTTCCATGCACAACCAAGGAGAGAATTGCCTTTTCTTGAAGTGGCAGCTGGAAGCAACGCTGTAACAGTTAATTAATGAGCCGAGTCTTGACTGCCTGAAGAAAATGTCACACATCGTATTTTGGGGCGATGGCACCAGCACGAGCAGTAAGAGCACACGGAGCAGGGCTGCAGCGAGGCGGGAGGCAGTGGTGGGAACACGGGGCTCACACAGCCCTTAAGTCCCTGGTGCCTTGAGACCTCAAATCTCAACTGTTCTCCTGCTTCTTAAAAGTTGGGTAGCAGGAGAAACAAGAGGCTCAATGAATATAGGAATCTGATTATTTCCCCC
>JAOXJM010000012.1:149213888-149253639 GCA_026413425.1 Tringa solitaria | reverse complement strand
GGTTGCTTTTTATTCTTCCTCATCAAGAATTCAGTGGAGAGGAGAGCTAGTGTCCACTTTTTTCATTCACTAAGTTGGTTACTGGGCTTGTGCAGATCACAGACATTTTCATCATCCCGTGGACCATGGCTGACCTTCATGTGCTTGTTTCCTTCCTGGGCTGACTCTGTTCATTTGCTTCCCACAGTTTGATTTCCTTGGGAAGTGTGGAAACTTTCTACTTCCTTTTACTACTGCCCCAGTGAGCAACATCTGATGAGCTGTGTGCATCTGCCAGCTGGAGCTGCTGGCACAGATCTCTGCTGGGCAGGTGTCTTCATTGCACTTCCAGGTAACAGCTGAACACCTGTGTAGCATAAGACATTCAAGGATTTATGGAAAGCAGGGCTATATTTGTGTGGGAAAACACCTCTGGTTTCAGACTTCTCTAAAGCTAGCTTTAATTTTTGATGGGAGATGTTGAAACAGAATTTGGATGTCGCGTGTAAGGTTTGTTTCTCAGCAGGGCTTTTCTTTTGTTCCAGAACATCCTTAGTAGCAAAGTGATTGCCTAACTAAAACAACTGGAGTTTGTGACTACAGCAGATTGGGAAACACACAGACCAGTAGGATGAGCGGTGCTGATGGAATTTCTTGTATCTTTTTATAAAGGGCTCATTATACACCGTAATTCAGACTTGATTCTCCATACAGAGTGCAACTTGACCACAGACAACCTATAACATAGAACAGAATGCAAAGATGTACTCCTATTTGATGCTAGAGAAACAAAATTTAACAATAGCAATCAAGGCAGCTAATTGAGAGATAAAAATACAGAAAACCTACGCTGAATTTTAGCAATGCTGAAAACTCTTACTATTATGTCTTCCATTTTCCTGTCAATATTTGTATTGTTGAATTCTCTTAATATATAACTGCATAGAAAACCTCATATTTTAGGCTGGCTTAAAAGAGAAGTAACCTTGTAAACATCTTGCTGGAGGTTTTAAATGTTAATGAGCCAGAGTGAAGTTCTTGCTGTGGGCAACCCACGCATCTCAGAAAGCTGTAAACAGCAAGGTGGAAGGGGAATTACAGAGGATGGTACAAGGTGGTATAATTATCTATAATGGTCTGGAATTATTGAAGGGAAGATTTAGGCAGGTTGTAGGGGAATGGCTGTGAGCAGCGGTAGGATGAAACTCTGGAGCAGTCCCCTGGTTTACTTGGTCTAGTGTTGTTGCAATGGACAACAGAGGACCTTGATAAAGGACAAGAAATTGTCTGTTAAGAAAAATCTGTGCAGCAACAAAGGGCTATGTTTAAATGGTGGGTCTACGCATCTAGCCTTCTTTGTTTGGTCCCATCCTTCCGTGTGAGAGTACGTCTAGCAAAATGGAAAAAGAGAAGTGAGGAGCTGGTTACCACCATTGGAACAATTCGTTTCACCTACTGCTCTCTGCCTCACCCCAAAATACTCTGAAGAACAAGATTAACTGTTCATTTTTGCTCCTGAGGTCAAACCAGGACTGTTGTTGCATATGCAATGCAAACAATGTCCATTGGATGTCCAGTAAATTCAGCTCTTCCAGGAATCCTTAGATTCACTTAACAGATTCACTGTGTTGTCCATATGCCAGAGACCTAAGCTACCTGTTAGAGGAGGAGCTATAGCTTCCAGACCTTTCATGCCAATGCAACTTGATGAGCAACCCTTTCCAGACCAAAAAAAAGTGAAGCATCATTGCTCAAGAATAGATTTTTTTTTTAAAGAAAGTCCTTGATCCTTTTGATGTTTCGCTGTCATGAGGAGAAAAGAAACTATATGATTTTCATGCAAATTTGTTAAATTTGTTAAAGAGAAATTGTAATGGCTATTACTAGAGTAAAACAAGTGGTTGTGCTCCTATAAAGTTATAAAATACTGGAAAGGACACCTTGAATCTCAAGTCAGACTACACTGGAATCTAATTGCTAATGTCACTCTAGAAGGAATTAAAGCTGTTACAGAAATGTTTTCCCATTTGGGAATGTCTGTGGGAAGCCAGATTTCTCTGCCTCTCATCAGAAATAACAAAGCTTTTCAGAGAGGGAGTCTTCTCAGGTGATTGGGTAATTATAGGAGAGGGGACCTGAAATTCTGCTTCCTGCTCTTTCTGGTTCAAATCATGGACCTGACCTTCAGGCTGTAATTTCTTAGCTAAAACTAAAGAACCACAAAAGCAGGGCAAAAATAACTGTAAGCTAAACATGGGAACCATGGAATCCCGTCACGGGTGGTGGGCATGCGTGACAGTACCTGGTGCTGATTAAGAATGAAAGAGGCAACGGTAGTAAATGCTCAGCATCTCTCTCTCTCTTCTTTGGGCTGACAATGATTATTTATGCAAAGTGGAGCAATTCCCACAGGAAGTTGAAGAGACCGAGGAGAGCCTGGCTGGTGGAGGGGCTTATAAACCAATCTCTTTATGCTGTCGCTCTCTGCCTTCTTCATTTTAATTGTCTGCTTTGTTTCTGTTGAAATTGGTACAGGCACCCCTTAAAAATGGCTCCATTGTGAATGATTCTCATTTTCCTGCCAAAAGTCATTTTAGTGGGAAATGCTGGAAAATCCTCTTGTTTGCTGGCAACCCCTCCTCGTGGAAGACCAGCTGCTCATTTATGTTAACAGAGCAGGTCGTGATTCCTCAAGGGAAATACACTGTACCAGCAAAGCCTGCCCAGATGCAAGTGCAAAAGCATAGGAAAGCCATTGGGGAAGAAGACAAAAGATACAAAGATGTTTTTTGGCTGCAAGAGTGGCTTTGCTTTTGGCTTTGCTTAGGGAAAGATTCACGACCTTGGGAAAGTGTGTGCAGCAGCGCTTCCTCTTGTTAAGAACGTTTTTGGCCCAGCTGGGCACATCATGCCAATCTGTACTAATTCTTCTGGCTTTTGATCTTTCCCCTCCAAGTTAGGAGCTTCCGACTGACACCCAGTTTGCCCATCTCCTTAGAAAGGGTTGTGGGAAACGCACCTGGACCAGCTGGCCTCGTAGGGAGAGAGAGAGGTGGTTGATGCCATCTGTCAGGAAATCAGTCAGTAATACACAAAACTGTGAATACTGCAGACTTATTGGCAGAAGGTTTAGATACAGGTATCACACAGGCACCAACGAACCCATGACACCTAATGAGGCAATTTTCTCACCAGGGGCTATTCCATTCCTTTTGTCTAGTGTCTGTATTCCTGTCTGCTCTTCACTTCCTACTTCCCTCCTCTCCCTTTAGTCAAAATAACCAGAATTAATTTCTTTTCTTTAATGTAGATGTTGCATGTCTTGGGGAAAACCTATTTCATCTGTCACGGTAATGAACACTCCGTTAAGAGCTATGGTATTTTTAGGAGTTACTTGCATATATAATCATGCTTTGCATTGCCAGGTATTTTATAGCACACCAGATTTTCCAACGTTGTCAGACTCTCTTTATTTCTTTACTGACAAATAGGCATATATCTCATTCCCAGTGATGATAAGCTTAGCTGCAGGAGCTAAAAGAGTGGAAATCAGAGAACAAATATGGCTTTTTTTGGTACCAGTTATCCTATTCTGCTAATGCTGGTAGAGAGGCTCTAGACTTACACACGGGAATTTAAAGATTTTAGATTCCTGGGAATCTAAAAAGTGTCACAGACAGTGGCAGAGCTAACCTACACTTAACTTGGTAAATGCTGGACTGCTTTGTTTCTTAGAGGAATTAGCTGTCTGCCCCTACGAAAATAAAGTCTAATACGCAATTAAAATGAAAGATTTTCCTTCTGAGGGTGTGGGGAGCTGTTAGATAAAATTATAGGAGGATCAGATGCGAAAAGTACTGTTGTTTCAGATATTTAAAAATGAAGATAATTAAAAGAAGTGAAACGTATAGAGTCTGGGGGAATGCATTTGTCAGCCCCCATGCTAGTATCTGTGTCATTAGGGAGAATGTGAGGACTAGTTATGGTATGTGGCAGATAGAAGACTAATTACAGAACACACACTTGGTTTTCCGTAATATAATAATGAGAGTTCATTAAACAGCGGCAAGAAACAGCAAGATCAGTGCTGCAATCTTATTATTATTTATTTCTATTACAGTGCTGCATGTAGGAATCAAATGAAATGGGAACTCCTATGGTGCTAGGTGCTGCACAAGCACAAATTAGGTGATTGACTCCTGCAGTTTAAACACCGCTCTCTGTAACCATTTTCTCTGGGGATTAGAGTCCAGTTCTGACCGTGTTGAAGCAAGTAGCTTTTTCACTTGAACTTGTGGGAATTAATTTTCCGCTAAACATGTCAAAGGTTTGCCCAGTTTAGCACTAGCAGGGGGATCATCTTGGGCTGAGGACGTATGTGAAAGGGCAGATGTGGAAGTAGCATTGGGTAAGCAGGATAGCAGCACAGGCATATAAATAGAATTATTTGTAACCATTGTAGGAAGAGCTTGGATTATTGCAAGAACTGCTTAATTTAGAAGAAAAAGGGGAAATAGATATATTCAAATTTCCTAGAGCTTCCTGTGTGTCCCAGAGACTATGAAACACCCAGCACAGTGTCTGCATGGTGTAACCAGTTCCTAATCCTCTCCCATTTGTAGGAATAGGATTTGTTTGCCTTCCTGGAGAAGAAAGGGATTCAAATAAAATGAGCCCCAGACCAGCCAAATCCCAGGTGTTGGGCAGAAGACTCACATGATTTTTCCCCAGCTCTGTCCTCTGCCTCAGCAGTACAATGCCATGTTCTCCCTGGTCTGCTGAAAGCCCTGCAGCAGGCTGGCTGGTCAAGACAGGTCAGGGGAGTCCCAGTGGTTAATGCATGTTCCCAGCTGCACCCCTGTGCTGTAATCCTTCTACTGTCACCTACGAAATGAGCCAACGTGTAAAATCTCACCTGTGAGGTCAGAAAAATATCAAGAAGTTTGTCTACAATTGAGACATCTATCAAAGAGAAAGAGATTGATGTGGATGGTGTTTTCTCACACTAAAATGTCTTATGTATTTTGTGCTCTTACTGATCTGCATCCTATGATGTAGATAACCTGGAGTAAAAAAGAAGAAAGGAAATCAGGACTCATTTAGGTCACTTCTGTCACCAGTATTTCTTCCTTCTCAATGAACACTTGCAGCATTTATTACACAAGCACTTTTCTAATATATGTCTTCGTTATCAGAAAAGACCTACTAGCTCAGGATCCTCTATCTGAACTGGATACAGAGAAAGAGATTAAGACTAGGATAACCATATCTTGATATTTCCCAAGAATACTTTCCCAGTTTCCTGAGACTTCTGGGTCAGGTATTTCTGGAGGTAAAGGTGCCTTCTGGATTCTTATGTTTGCAATGCCTATCTGGTTTCTCTTCCATTAAAGTCTAGTTAAGTTTTGAAATCATATAATGGCTTCTATCTACAGCTGCCGGTAAATATGGTATATAATGAATTAGCTCATGTTTTCTTTTCTTTTTTTTCCCAACTCGTACTTGCTACTTTTGTTATTCCTTCAATTTAGTTGGAAAAGATATCTGGCAGTTGTCCACCCTTTGACTGTTTTCATGCTCCTCATGACATCAGAGACCTTTTTCATATCAGTTATTTCATTTCCAGCCAAAGAAATAAAGTAATTCCTCAAATGGAGAACAAAACTGTACTTTGGGAGATACAATCCTATGTTGGATGAACCATGTTTGTTGGGGATATTATAGATTTCCTTTTGCAGTAATTTGAGTATATACATTATTATTTTTACTTTGAAAAAATTGTCTACAGTAATCAATTCCCTTGGCCAGGAACCAATACTAGTTTTCCAAAAGTCTTGAGCTATCAGTGTTCCCTGAAGATGCAGTGTTGTTTGATGGAAATGATTCAGTTGCCTAAACATGGATGTCTGCTATGAGCAGCTCTAGGTTATCCAAGATAACTACATAGGGTAGCAGAAGTTAGGTGGTATCTGAAAGGGACCTAAACTTTCTGGAATCTGATCTGGACTTCCTCAAGGCCAGATGAGAACTCGGGACGTGTCAGGTCCTATTTACTGCCTCTTTTTAGCCAGGTGATTCTTTTCTGTAGCAATGAAAGTTAACCCTTCTTTATGAAGGTACCCACATAAGAAATTAGGTGCTGGATTTCAGGTATTTCATTTTAATAAAGTTTTCACCATGTTTTTCACTTGCACACAATGATAATTTTTATTCTAATCTATATGAATAAAAAGGGAGCTCCAGCTGTGCTGTAAGCAACTGTTTAATGAATCCACATTTGGTTAGCATTACTATCATTTCTCTGGATGTTCTTGTGTGGCTTTATTTGTACATTCTAATTAAAAGAACTTAGAAGCTTTTGGATGTCTTCTTTATTTATGCTTTTTTTAATTAGAAAATTCAATAGTTAAGAATTGGGGCATGTGAAGATACAGCCATTTCATCTCCTGCTGTGATCTTGTTATATGTCCT
Organism: Tringa solitaria; assembly: GCA_026413425.1. Taxonomy (NCBI): domain Eukaryota; kingdom Metazoa; phylum Chordata; class Aves; order Charadriiformes; family Scolopacidae; genus Tringa; species Tringa solitaria. The sequence goes on along the minus strand of JAOXJM010000012.1, from coordinate 149,247,189 downwards.
AAATTAATTGATATCAAGCCAAGTTAGAACTTGGATAAAAATGCCTTTAGGGATTAATCCTGGGTGTATTTGCAGGTCAAGTTGATGATTTAATATGTGTCAGCTGTACAAGATCGCTGAGTCTTGCATTTGTTCTTGCCACATGGTGCCAGGCATCCTTGTACATTCTAGTACAATCACTAAAGATCCTGTGATGCATTTTCCAAAAAAGGAGGTTTCTTTTGGTCTGGATGGTCCAGTCCATTTCCAAAGGCCTTGTAACCTCCAGAGTTAAAATCACACCTGCATCAGTGGAGCGTGCTTTCATTCTTCACCTACAAGGCCAAATCCAGTGGGGCCAAGGGAACTCTTCCAGCTGAAACAGACACACAACCATCCAGTGTAGTTGGGCTCTACAGATCACTTCACAGGGGCCGTACAAAACTCCCTACAAATAAACGATTTATTAAAAAAAAAAATCTGCTTTTAAAATGTACACACATGAAGTCATTTTCTTATGGAAGAACCTGTGCCCCATTTTTGAGGTTGTGGGAATGACAAGATGCTTATAGCAGATATGGACACTTATATTTTTCTGTTGCCATGAATGAGTGAACCTTATGAACAGTTATCTCAGCTGCTACTGTTCGGCTGGAAAGAACAAAGATGTGGGCAAACGACTTGGCTGGTTGAGACCTGGAAGAGTAAAGAGAGGCAAAGGGCTGGGGACTCCCACAGGTTCCCAGTCTTTTTAGTTTTTCAATCTCTTCCTTCACTTGCAGAATGTGAAAAGGAAACACACTGATAAGTATCATGAAAGAGAGAGCATAACTTCAGAGCAGTTTTCCTACAGAGAGCTGAAATGAAAATTTTCAGCTTTTCTCTTGTGCTACCTCTGAAAACAAGGACAAAAGACCCATTGTTTTTGGCGAAGCCAAGATTTTCACCTGCATTCTCCTGACAGTCATTCTGTGTAGCACAAATAATAAGTTAGGCAAGAAGAATGTCTTGATACCATGCTATTTATATGTATGCAATGCAAAATGAATAAGACGCTATACATAAATTATTATAAGGTGTCAGTACTTAAGAACTGATAGAAGTAAATGACACCCTTGCTTATGGACACAATGCAGAGGCAAAGGCTTGAACATGCAAAAAACATTGGGTTATCGTTTTCCCATAAGGAGAGGAGGCTCACAGTAAAGTCCATGGAGCCAAATCTTGCATCATGATTACTACTGCTGTATCTGTTATAGAGCAGTGTAGCTATGTGGAGGAGGACTTGATTGCAAATATTATTTACTGTCAGATCCTTTTCCCTGGTATAATTCTGCTCAGAATATTCTTCTGAGTTCTGCTGTGGGTCAGGTCTTCATGCCATTAATTAAACAGTAAATCCAAGTAACCTCTCCCTGCTCTTGTGCAAATACATGCAAAAATGACAACTGAAATTTATCCGAAATCCATGGTCAGGCTCTCAGCTTTATCACACCACCAGTTTGCATTAGCTGAGAATCTGATCCTAGCACTGTTTTTTTCTGTCACCTAGATTTGATTAGAAATCCCTTTCTTAAAGCCTTTGTAAACATGTGTTCTTTAATTCTATTTTGAATTCTCAGTGCAAGAAGAATGTGTCGAATTTACCCCTGCAGAATGTGGCTGGAAGAATGCTTGTCAGTACTGAAACACTTATACAGAGCATCTTTAAAACACTTTATGGACACACTAATGGAATTTTCCTCCTTTCTACCCAGCATTCCCATTTCTAAAACTTCAAAAATATACCAGCAAGCATAATGCAGAACATGAATTGCTTAAATTCAGGCATCTTTCCTCTCCTTCCCTTCCCCCAAGTAAAGCAATTTTCTTTTTAAATGTTTCAAAATTTGCAGCTGTGCTACTGTAACAGGATGTTCCTAGCTATGGGAAACATACAAGCATCTGTATGCTTTCTGACTCAAATAGTTTTAATTCAATTTTAGTGTACACTTGATGTGATGAATTCAAGTCATGTAACTATTGAATAAGCATTGGGGAAGATGGATTGAGATGGGGACAAGTAATGTGTCATCAAATGACACATTTCCTTCCATCCTATCTCAGTTTCAAGGACACAAAAGAAAGGGGATGAATTAGTTTGAACAAATATACTTAGAGACGCGTATTCTGGTATCCATTGCCTTGCTCCCACTTTGAATTCAGACTGTCAGGGAAGCATTTGGGTACTGAACCGAAGGTTTACAAGGAAGAGGTAACAGCTCTAGGTAAGAGGTATGAAAAATGGAGCTCTTGGTGACCTCTTTGTAATGTTTTATACTCACTGGAGTTGCCAGTGTTTCCTCTGTCCAGGTTTCCTTTGGGGCGATTACAAACGACGAACGATCCCGTGATGAGAACTCTTTCACCAGGCAGGGAACTCCCGCAGCCCATTTGTTTTTCTGCCACAGAATTTCCATGTGATCTTGGGTTAACCACACAGCCGGGCTTGAGGCACGGTCACGGAAGAGGTGGGGAGTGAATTAGTGCAGGTTAACGAGCGCGGTGATGGCTGGTCGTGTCTGCGCTTTTGGCTGCCCCCAGCATGAGGGTGTCACTGCAGCCCCCAGGGAGCGGTGGGCAGGAGCAAAGTGCCTGTTTTGTGCACTGTCACCACCCAGCAGTCAGCTGTGATGCTGTGGTAAACAATAGCTGTGAATAATACGACAGTACAGATTACAACATATTGTCAAAATAGTTATCCATGGGTTTTAAAATGAAACCGACAGAAATACAGTAAAATTCATCCTGACTTATTAATGACTCAACGGCACACTTCAGTTCCAGGAAGTGAAGAGGCAGACAACCACATATTTCATCCTTTGAAGGACTGGGGTCTAAATTCTGGTTCAAGGAAGAGCCTGGTTATTTAATATTCCTCTTTAGTACCTAGTGCTGCTATAAATCCTTCCTATGTGGGTTAGTTAAATGGTATTTTATATTCCTGATATATTGATTAAGAGACTAAATTAAATACTTTCTGTTAGGTTAGCATATTCCTCTGGGAGCAGTTGAGCAGTGAAGGTTACATGACCTCTTCTGGACATCTTGGGGACACCCCCATTGGTCTGCAAAGGTAGACTTGGCCTTGTGGTGGCCTTGTGGTGGATATGGAGTGAATGGAAGAGCCTAACGTGTGCCTCAAAGTTTATATGGAAGATCTTCATAAGAAGGAAAGCATGGTAGGGTAAGAGCATGAATCCATACACAGTTTCTGCTTTCAGAGGGTTCAGGAAATCAGTCATGATATGGTAGATAACTACTAGATGATCGTAATGTATGACCACTGTCAAGAAACATCATCTCTCAACAGCTTTTTCCTCTATGAATTGCACTGATTGCCTTTCTGAATACGATGAGGCTTCATCTGTGTTTTGAAAAACGTTTTGCAGTCCTTCTCTGAGATATATGAAATGCCTGATATTTGCAGGTCATGTTGCTGCTTAGTAAAGATTTGTCCTTTTGTTAGCAACAGCTTTCACTCGTGGCCTCTATTCGCCGACAGCAGAAGTGACCTGATTCAAATGCACGCTTGGCTCAGATCGTGCTTTCCCTGTGATTTTTTTATTGTACCAGGTCCAGTGATTGTTTTGAGCAAGACTTCTCATGCCCTTCTGAAGCTGCCGGGCTTTTCGGTTTGTTGTGTTTTGTTTTATTAACAGTGACTGATGGGAGTTTTGAACAAAGCTGTTCACAGCAAATATTTCAAGTTTTCCTTTGCCAGCTGCTGTTCCTCAATGGAGACATGCCAGGAGACGTTGTTGGGAAAGTACCTCTGCCGAGATGCACATGTACATACAAACAATATCCAGTTAAAGAGGTGCTCCCAAACAGAGCCTTTCAATGTTGCTTTTAAGAAGCGTATTTTAATGCATGTGAATTGGGATATTACCTGGACTGAACATGTCACAAATTTCCCCTCCCTTTGTCTATACCTGAAGCCATATCTCATAAGCCAAATTTATCACTCCTCATAGTTCTTTTAAAGAAATTTCCATAGGTAAAGCCAAAACAAATTGCTCCCTGTGCAAAACGAATTGTTGTTCTTTTCAAAAAGATAAATATCTCACTCTAACTTTGAGTACTAAGCAGATAACCAAAGTTATAAGAAAATGTTTTTTTCCCAGAAAAGATATAGAAGAAAATTGCCTCCTTGTAACAGTGAAAAAAACAAACAAACAGAAAAAAATCTGAGATGTCCAAAGTGGAATTGGAATTTTAGATACATACTGTATTCAATGGATATGTAACTGAATCTTTAAGATCACTTTTGAAGTCTCATCCTCAAAATGTAAGCTGCACCTCTTACCTTTTTATGCAGCAAACTCTTTTTCAGGGAGAGCCTATTTCAACAGGTACTGCATATGGTTGAAATATTTGATGAATATGTAAGGATAGGAGGGAAGAGATATAAATCATTGCAAAGGAAGAGACCACACTAGAAGTATGATGCTTTTGTAGCTGATGATGTCGTCACAGACTTTGTGACTTGCTTTGCCTTAAACCAGCCCTTGGCAACTCTCTTCGTACCTTGGGTCTAAGGTAAGGATAGAAAATGGCTCTCTAAGCACAAATTATTATACAGCAGAGAATTCTTCTAGAGGTTCACTATTGAGATTAAAATCCATAGACAAGAGTGCTTTCCTAGCTCCTTAAAATTTTAGTTATCTGCTAAGTCAAAAAAATAGGGTCAAAATACACTTGAGGAGAACTTGCATTAATTGAAAGCCATGTTTTTTCAAGTCAAAATGACTAAAAATTTTTTTTATTACTGTTTTTTTCCCAGCATCTGGAAGGTAAAGACTGAAAAATGTGTCATGTATTCATCCAGGAAAACCTTACACTCTGCAAAAGCTTTATTTAACAGCTTACAAAGTGATAACTCTCTCTCTCTGGGCTTGTTATGCCATCAGATACTTTTCTATACCTCCCGTGATGGTGTCAGCATCTCTTACACAGGGTAGCAGTTTTGTCAAGATAAAATATATGATACCTTAGCAGCACCGTTGTGCTCTAAAGAAGTTCATAATGCTGTCTTGGATTCTCCCCACCAGGCACTGCTTCAGCAGTGAAATATAATGGATGATTTTACTGCTGTGAAGAGAAGTGCTCAAGCATAGAGCTGGCTTGCCTCACTGCTGAGGAAAGAGTGAGGTCCTGTTCCCCTGCCTCAACCTCAGCCTCCCCCCTGCCTTTCACACCCAGATGCCTGCTCTTGCTGCTTCCTATAGCACCCCCCAGAACTCTATGTGTCCCATTTAACTCACTGCACCTGCAAAAATTTCTTTCATTTTTTGCTGAGGTTCCCTTTTCATGCAGATGGCTCAGTGTTTATAGTCATTCATGGATGTCTCTACTGGGGTCAGGTTTGCTGAGGCGTTCCCTCTGTTGCCTCATTATAATTTTTTGAGTTTGGAGAGGAATAATTCAAAGTCTGAATTTTAGTGTTGTTTTTTTTTTTTCTATGTTGAGTTCTCTGTTATTCTAAGGACTTTCCACAAGACATTTGAGAAGGCAATGTACCTCTGTATGCTTTTTACCATGACCAATTGTCCCATGTGTTTCTTGTCAGCTGTTATGCCAGATCAAGTCCCCAAGGATTTCGCTGTTCCTGTTAGCGGCAAATGCTGAAAAGTTGCCTCAGTGATGTAACTTGATTTGCTGAGGAAGCTGGTAAGAATTGGAGTCATGTCTATTACGGAGACCATCCATCCTCTTTAATTTTACGAGGCAGTAGCATTTTGTTGTCAGCCTGTTTCATAAAAGTGTGCATGCCAAGGACGCTGGCTTGGTATAGGCTACAATAGTTGATTTAAATACCTTTTGACTTTTTGTGGAAATAGAAAACAGACTTCTGGGAAGGCATATAGCTTCCAGTGAAAGGTGGGGACTACAGAGGTTTTAGCCTTTTCTGCTTGCAAGAAAGTTTCGTTGTTTTCTGCTAAGTAGCGATGAAAGTTAATCCTAAAGGATATCAGGACATGATGGAAAAACCTGCTTTCATGCAATAGCATAATAGGCACGAAGGTCCACCCCCATAATGAGATAAAACTCCCTCCAGGCTGAAGTTTTAATTCCTAACAGTAACGAAATCCATCTTTAAATCTGTTGCAAGTTAGAAAAGAGTTGAAATGCATTGGGAGAAAAGGGTGGATGAGTTTCTGGGAGACATCATGTAATCTTTGGTTTCATAGGAAACCAGGCTGAGATGTGGGGATGTGCTACTGACAACAAAGAGGCTGATTTCATTGTACAAAATTGAAATATAGTTAAAAAGTAAAAATAAAATCAGAGTTATCTAAGCAAGGGTATTTGTTTTCAGTCTTTTATATGCTTGCAATCATCACAGCATTTTTTTATTTATTTTTCTCTCTTTTTGCATTGTTCTTTGCTTCTAGTCCATTTTTCTGAACAAGTTCTTGGTGTCTCACCTTTGCACCAGTTGCACTGTTCTTTTATTTTAGTAGGAAACAGACACACCAGTGCACAAGATGCTTCAGATGGACAGCACTGGACTTTGCTGTAGACATGAGTATTGCTGTCTCACCAGTCAGACACTACAAGTCTGACTTGCAAATACTTCAAAAGGAGGATGCAATGTGAAAGGAGCTGGTGGAAAAAAACCCAAACAAACATGTAAAAAGCATCAATGCCAAACTCTCCCTTTGCACCTTAAGAACCAAAGTTAACAGCATTAATGTGCTCCAGCCCATGGCTTTGCTTCAGGATCTGCCCAGGGCTACACAGGGGCACTGTCTCTGCTCCCCTGGCGAAAACAAGGCTGAATGTCACCTTCTGATTTCTCTTTCCTCTCCCTCTTGATAGCTTTTCTTTCAGTGCAGGCCTAACCCAATTCTGCTTAGTTTATAAAGCTTGACAAGATCACCGTTCAAGGTGCTAAGTTTTTAAGGTGCGTTCATTTTTCATTTCAAATTCTGTCTCTCAAGCTATCTATAGCTCAGCATTTAGCCTGCAAATAAAGCTGTAGCTGGTGAGCTGAGCAGAAAAAAGGGAATATGATAAATGAGTTAATACTGAGTTTGTCACAAGGCCATTTGCTGCATGAATTAAAACACAAATTGGCCTATGGGTTTAGGGTTTACCAGCCCTGCTACAAAATATGTTAGTGTGGAAATCTGGTGATAGTGTGTTTGAAGGTCTATTTTTCTTAAAGCTAGGCAACTTGGCTGTCCTTTCTCTCACTCTGGCACAAAGTCAAGTGAATAGAGAAGAACACTGTGCTTGTATGAGTGATGCTTTAAAAGGGGAGTGTCATACGTGCATTAAATTAATCTCCTCGGGTCAGGGGAGCTGTCTGCTTAGCAGTGTCTGTCTGTAAAGTATTATGTACTTGTGGTCCCATTTCCTGAAATCTAATTTATTTTTATTTTAAATGGTCCTCTTAGCTGGTCTTCTCTCCTTTCGGTAGTCACAGCTCTCATTGCTGTTAATTAAAGTAATACCTGACTCCATGGTAAAGAGCAGGACCGCATGCCATGAGAATAGAACATTTCTACAACTTAGGACAGCTCCTATCATGAAAAACTGAGGACAACCCAGACCTGTAGGAGAAAGTATCTAACATGGAAAAGAGCAGGTCATGTACTAAATGCCACATTAACCTCCATTTTTATTTTAATTTCACAGAATCACAGAATCACCTAGGTTGGAAGGGACCTTTTAAGATCATCTAGTCCTCCATCTCAATGAATGAGACAGTATGTAGTGACACATTCTTACTTCTTCTGTATTTTCCCTGAGCTCCATGTGCCTACACAGCATCCAATACTAAGACCTTTCACCACGGGACAGCTGTGGTAAAGGATTCCCTACAATCCTTGCTGGAAGCATGGGAAGAACAGACTGTTAAGGGCAAAACGTAGGTTTCCGTAAACTACATCACCCTCTTATTTTGCAGGGAATTTATGGTTGTTCATTTAACTTTGCCATGTTGAATTTCTTTCATTTTGATTTAAATTTACCCAGCCATCCTGGGCATGGTACATACAAGTACATTAAAGTGTTTGTACTACTGGTAAAAATAATAAGCAGAACTTCCTCAGTCTCCAGACTGCCTGTTGAGTAGTGGACCTTGTTACCAGTCATGGTTCATTTATCTTCCTTATCCTGCCATAAGGTCAAGGAATACTGCCTCTACCTTACAGATGGGAAACTGAAACAGATTGGGTAAAACCTTGATCTTCAAAGGTTTGTGGGTGAAATGGGATCCAGAGGAAGGTAGGCATTTAAATTGTAAGCAGGTTCTTAAATAACTTTGAAGCTCTGGGCCTATGGGATTTCTCAAAGTCATGCAAAGAAGGCTGTGGATGAGCAAGAAGCTAAGCCCAAATTTCTGCGTGCTTAGACAAACACTTTGTAATGATCCCAGATTTCACTACATCCAGTTATGCATAGGCAAAGGTGAGTAGCTATTCGAGTGATAAATGTTATTTTCTGCTGGGTGAGCTTGTGAGGAACTTTGCCCTTGTCAGCTGCAAACGTGAAGATTAAGCCTGCAGAAAGAGGTGGTACTTTTTTATATGTCACCCTGAGAAGTTTCTTAAGAAGTAGATCAGAGAAAGAACCTCTTCTGCCTTGAAAGGCAAGTTTCATCTGTGGCTTTTGCCTCCTGTTTGGGTGTTTCACCTCTGTGAAAAATTGCCCAAATCTGTCAAAGATCTGAGATCTTACTTTCTGTGGCCCTCCTGGAGATTGCGGAGATGAATTCTCCCTCAGTTCTGACTATGTTAAACTTACTCCATCCTCTGCTTCTTCTGCTGTGTAACAGTGATTTGATTCAGCCTGTTCCCCATGTTACTGAAAAACTGCCAGACCAGATGTCCAGAAAGATTTGTCCCCTTGGTTCCTGATCCTTGACACTAGGAGTTGTTTGCAAGCACTCAAAAGCAGAAAATCAACCGCCAGCGTTCTCAGAGCTTTTCATTTTGGTACCAAGACAGTGTAGGCAAGGAAGGGAAGGAACTCTATCTCGACCCTGGAAAGGCTGGATATTAGTTATACAGCTATGAATCCTAGTTGTATAATGACCAAGGCAGGGAACAACAAGATTACATGGTTAACCAGAGAACCGCCCATGTGCACACCTGATTCAGGTTTAAATCATGCCTTCGTTTAAAGCTGATAAATTGCACCTTGCTCAATTGCACTTGAGATTGGGGGTTGATCTGAAGAAGTGCTGGTATCCTCAGCTGAAATCTGTGGGAAATGGTGACAAGATTTATGGAGCTGAAGTTAGCGGTGAGTAAAATGTATGAAAATCAAGTTTTTAAGTTATAATTGTGGTGTAGCTGAAATCTGCCTGTGTGTGAATATCCGCTGTACTTAAGGCATTAATTTCTTGAGTAGTCCAGGAACTTGTTGGCTGGTTGTTTGTGAAGATGAGATAATGAACTGGTTTAAGGCAATGGACTGACTTGAAGCTAGGTATTAACTGAGCCTTCGCAATTAAGTATTGACTGATGACTACAGGAGCCACCCAGGTGAGAATTTTGGACAGTTATAAAGAAAACTCCCAGCAGCTCCTGCTGGGCTTAAATGTCTTGCTTAACATCCTGGTTGGAGTGACCAGCCAGGACATTCAAATTGTGCAGATAAACACAACCATGATGCACCCAGAAAAAAAGTGAATAATGATTTCATACTATGCAGAGTTTGAGTAAGTCATGACAAAAACGGTACAGAGTTACTATCAAACAGTGGCATTACATTGGCATTTTGAGTTAGCTACCTGGTCAGTAAACATTGTGTCTTATATGTGGTGAGTGAGGTAGGGGCCTGGTGGGAAAACTAGTCTGTGACAATGTAGTTAAAGACTATCATGATATTTGTGAAGAAAGAATATAGAATAAAAAGGAATGGAAGGTTAAATGGCTGTTCCATTTTTGGTATTTTCTTGACTGTTGAATGCTTTGACCCTAAAGCTTCCTATTGTGTCGCATATATATCTGGGCAAGACTGGTAATAAAAACCAATTAATTAGGGCTAAAAAGCTCATTTGCAATATCCCCTTAGAGCTTCTTGATGGAATAGTTTGTATCCCATGAGACTAGTTTTGTAAGAAGTGGAACATTTCTTTTTCTTTTCATAAAGCTTTACCATGACAGATGCAATAACAAACACTGCACTACACCAGTAAGTGTTTGTGTTTACTCTGCTTGAGATTCCCCATCAGCCCCCACCACTGTTAATAATTCTGTCATCAAAGTTGAGATTGCCATGGGAAGCATATAGACAAAGTTAAACAAACAAAGTGAAGGACTAAGGAAAAATAAGCAACTTGCATCATGGAAATCTGTGTCCCTGCAGTGTGCTAAGAGCATACCAGCATATGGAAGAATTGCCAAGAAAGGAATTAGGGAACTTCAGAGTTCCTTAGAGAGGAACCCAGGCAGACAAACCTCACTAAAATGGAGATTTTCTTTTCTTGTGGATCCAAATTGTTCCTTTCTCTGAGATCATTTCTAGCTTTCTTCGTTTGGTGTGACTCCTCTCAGTTTTGATGTATTTCCATTTGGTCAAGAGGCAGATAGCAGGAGTGAAGAACGTCTCAGAGAGAGACGCTTCTTTACTTCAGGCTGTTTCTGACCCTGGTTTGTTCTCTGGTTTACTCCAGAGAAGGAGGCTTTAGAGAAAATAAGCAGCTCAGATGTGTTACAAGTGATGTGTCCTTGCCCATCACCAGTCACATAACGGGATCGAGAACTTGCTAGGCACCACCTTTGACTCAGTTGCTGTGTTGAGACCGAGCAGCTGTGTGCATTGCACGTGCAGTCATATTGGCTTCCAGACACGCCTGCCTAGAGGTATATTCACCTGTCATTGGCTTGATAGAGGCAGTTTTCTGAGTGATGTGTCCAAGATTTGTGCTGAAAGGCCAGCCAACACATCTAAGTACCTGGCCCTGAGGTAAGTGAGCCTTGGTCTTTCCCACTGTCCCTTGAGAACCCCAATTCTTCTATTGTGTTGATGAGGTCTCTCACACCTCCCCTAATACAAACTGATTTGTACTTATCCAAAGTAGGCTTGCTTGTTAGGCTGAGTGCTGAGGAACAGGAGGGCTGTGCGCTGGACGAGAAGAGAAAGACTGGGCAGCTATAGACTTTTGACCCTTCTTTGCAGGTTGGCTCCTGGTGAGCACAAGAAAAGGAACAAAGCTGAAGAGAGCGAGCTGGCTGACATGACATTTTTCCATCATCCTTTATCTAAGCGTGCTGAAGGCTGCCAGGTATAGACAGAAGTCAGAGCTGGAGCTGTGCATTTTAAATAGCTGCTGTGCACTTGGTGGCCGAGCAGTGACATAAAGCAGTTTTTTTAGTCAGATTTCAAAAACCTGATACTTTACAGGGAGGAATCTCCCATTTTAGTAATTTTCTTTGTCAGAGTGCAGGTGCAGACTGTCTTTAGGCAAATATTTATAAAATCAGGAACATTCAATTTTGGATGTGCCAGATCTTGAGATACTGCATACCCATAGAGCTCGGTTGAAGACATGAGTTGTTCTGATTTATCTCAGCAGCAGATACGTAGTAGCTCAGGAAAAGGAGAAAGAAGGAAAACCAAAAGAGAACAGGGGAAGTTTGAAATAAAGGAAAAACTCTGGCAGTTTTTTCCTTTAATTAACTTCATTTTTTTAATCCACAGAGCGTTATTGTGGCCCCATTTACACTGGTGTAGCTGGACTGTGCTAGCTTACAGGCTGTTATTAGAAAATCTTTGGCTAAGCTTGGTGAAGCTGATGGAAAGGCGTGTTTTAAGTGAGTCTGACAGAAGACACAGCATCACTGGATGGTTTCTAAGAAATACAGATCCCTATGAATATTTTCCTCCCGATGTGCAGGGAGGATGTCTCAGGGCTGTTGTTGCCTTTGTTCCATCATGATGCTCCTCTGCCAGCCTCAGCGCTGTCAGAGCCTTCTTGCAGGAGAGGATTCCAGCTCCAGCAAGTAATTCCCGTTTCTTTTATTTTTAGCATCAAGATGTCTTTTATTCTGGCTGAAGGACAAAATCCCTTTTCACAGGGGCTGCTTGAACAGCAGAAACGAGTGGCTATTAAAAGAAGGCTTACTGTAAAATAGGATAATAACCTAGTTATTTTGCATTTCTAAGTTATTCTTGCATTGATATTTCCTTTCCTATGAGGCACGCCAATTAAAAGCCACTGAGCAATAAAAAAAAAAGGCAGTCTGTGCAATAATCTGACAAAGAATCATGAGCTGTGAAATGAAAGAATTATTTTGTTGCCTTAATGTGAAGATCCATAGCAAATTCTTATGAAACACTTTGTCCTGGACTATTGCTACAAATGTCCTTTAAGTCTCTGAAATGTCTTGTATATTTTAATACTTCTCGTGTACAAATAAGCGTAGGTGATACATCAGGTTTCAAGGACAGCTACTCTTCTTGCCTGTCCTATGAAGGCCCCTTCAATGTCCTCTATATTTCTACTTGTGCATGGGTAGAAGGGCTGTGCAAGGCTCTCTTATCCCTGATGCATTAGATCGGATTATTGACACTATATGAATATTTCTCCAGAGAGGTAGGGGTTGCTGTCTGGAAGGTAGGACATTGAGTAGGAATGAGGGTAGCAGGATGTTCTCTTTCAGTCGCCAATAGTTACAGAATGGTGTATTTCAGTAACCCTGAGGTTAACGGGAAGGTTGGGACAACCCTCAGAGAAGCTGCTAGCAAATATCATCAAAAACCAGCCATAGCTGCACTGCAGATTTGGATGCAGGAATGGAAGAGGACAGATGAAGCTTGTAAACAGAGAAGGCACTCATTATGCTAACTTGATTGTAGCTAATTAAAAAGGGATATTAGCTGATTGGATTACAGGGGATGGAGCAGAATGACCCTTTGTTCATGCTTGTGCTTGCATCAGTAGGATTCTCTGGTCTGTCCAAGAGCGCTCCCGCATTATCCTCGTTCTTGTTTCTTCTCTTCTGCTTTCAGGGGCAGATGCTACCGCACAATCTGCTCTCCAGAGCAGTGTGCCAAGTGCCCTGATGGCTGTCGTGCCAGGCCAGCTAGTGCTCCTGTCGCTCGTCTGTCGGGCTATGGTGGGGAGAAGCTGCCACAGCACGCTGTTGGGCTCTCTGTTGTCAGCAGGTGTGCAGTCTGTTGGCTGCTCTTGTTGGGGCTCAGACAAGAGAACCAAGAAACTACATGCAGCACCTACCAACACCACGCTAAGCAGAGGCCCTTCATATTTCTTCCATGTTGTTTGGCATCCTCAGTTTCCATAAACAGAACCTCTGCAAGTTTCTTGTTCAAACTTTAAAGACTAATTAGATAGAAGTATTTTGTGCCTACCAGATGCGAGACAATACATACAGTCATTCAAGTAACAAAAGTAGAATTATTGGAATATGCATTTGAGAACTAAGCCTGACAAAGGCAGAAACAAAGCCTCATATTCCTTAATACAAAACAACAGGATGTCATTATAGAGTCTTTTTAGCACTTGACCTCTGAAAGCACAGCTCTTAGAAATCCATTCTTAGGTGTGTACTAATTCTTTTGCCTTTGGTGGGACTGAGGTTGTCATGATTTGTCATAGTTGCCTCATGTTTTAAATGCAGAGCAGAGTGGCAGACAGACAAGTCTTCCAGAGCAGGCAGTAATATTAGGAAGCCTGAAAAGAGAGTTGCATTTGTGCTGGGCAAGGAGAGAGGAGCGTGAAGGTTTTTTTGTGAAGAGATGAGCCAACTGAGTTTATTTCCAGATTCTAGCTGGCCATGCCCTTCTCATTCTGTTAAGCAGGCAGACATCAAATCACTGTGGTGACACTAGAAGCTGTTCAGTTCAAGTGTCATTTGAAAATAAGGTGACCACCAGACTTTCAAAGAAGGAAAGAGTAATGCTATGAAAAAACCCACATACGGCACAGCTTATTTATTGAGGACCCATCTCACGGTGCTTCATGGAGTGGAACCACACTATAGCAGACCCACTGTGCACAATCATTTGTTAAAAGCATTATTTTTACCTGATTTGCTGTCCCTGGTCATTAATGTCACAGAATGTAAGTGCAGCTTTCATCTCACCCAGCTTTAGCTTTTTGATATGTAGGTTCCCAATCTGCACTACTTATCCAGGCTCATGGTATAACCATGTTTTTGGAAAGCTGTGATCTCATGACTGGTGTCTAACACAGTTGAACATATTTTCTTATGGAGATGTCTTTGTCCATAAGCTGCAATTAATGGTGCATAAGGAGACTTTTAGATACCCAGGTGAAATTTGCCTGAAAAAAACTTTAGGTATCTGTGACAAGAGTATCTGCTTCTGCTAGGTAAGCGAAGCTTTCATTATAGTCAATGCAGGTAAGGTATGACATTCATCTGATCTCTTCTTGAGGTCATCTCAGCATGTATGAAGATTATTGCTGTAACTTATGTGAATAATTAGAATAATTTAAGATGAATCTCAGCCTAAATTCCATTGAACACCCCCTGCTGACTACAAGGAAGCCTTTGGTGACTTGCTCAGATACAAACTTCTACAGTTGTAGATCTGCCTGTGGAGTAAGATGAATCTTATGTCATCGATCAATCAGAAGTTCCTTACAAAACAAACTGTTGATCATCACCCTGTAGGAAAAGAGTACATATTACCATTTCCCCATTGATAGGCATATTGGTTTTAAAAGTGCATATAAAAATCAAGACTCAAATATGCCAAAACATGACTTTTCATTTTTGGATCACAAATATGAAATTCATTGCCTCTTGATTTTTAGGCTACTGGTTATCTAAATCTGCCTAGAAATTTACTTTTATGCAGGGGTCTGGAAATGCAGAAGGAAAAAGAGTATCCCTTTTAATCACATTGAATCAGGAGCTGCTACTGAAGGAAAATTGGTATATTAAGAATTCAAGTATGGTGCAAGAACTGTTAAGGGGATCTCAGTCAGTCTCTAGAGATGCTACTGGGACTGCACTCAGAAATGCAAGATGGCTAATAACATTACTCCTTTGAGTCATGGTAGATTAGATTGATAACAGCATAACTGTTATCACAAAGTAGGGCAGACACAGTAGGAGCTAGGACTATTTAGCAGTAAATTTTTGGCTGCCCTAGGACAGGTGAATAGCAGCAGATTTTGAGTCAGAAAATAGGGCACTTTTACTGCGGGGAGTCATATGGCCTACCAACAGCCATTTTGTTTGAAAGGAGATATGGCCATTGATGTTGATCCAAACAGCAATCCAGACAAGTAAGACTATGGACATTTGGACTGAAAATAAGGAGATTTATTTTAAAAGTGTTTTTTTCCTTTCTTTTTTCCTTTTTTTATTTGTTGGGTTTTGAAGATTATATCCTCAAGCCTTCTGGTTTGTGTGTGTTGGTGCCTATTTCAGGTTAAAAATACCATTTAGTTGCAAACTCAATGAATGTATACGCAATGCTCTGCTGCCTGGAGAGTATTTTGACTCATCTGCAAGGTCATATTGAAAATTATTCCAGAAATATCTGTCTCTCCCTTCAATGGGAAAGTGAAGATAGTGATGAAAGGATTAATGTACAAAGCCCTGCTGCATTATTTTCTATTTTACTTGATCTCTCATGGTCGTTAGTGCCAACAATGTTGCATGCTTTGGTTTCTGTTAGATCTTCTCCAAGTTTGCTATTATTTACAGATTTTTACAGTTTGTCTAAAAGTACATCAGGTTAATGTCTTCTGTTCTGAAATGAGGAGAAGTGAACTTATAAAAACATTTCAGTAAGAAGTTCTAAATTCAGTAAATGTGTTGATTTTATATTTTAAAGTTCAGCACAAGGCAAGGGCATTGGGAGGATTACATTAGAAAAATATAATGGTCTAGCATGAGCAGAATATTAAGAGATTCAGTTGCAAACTCTAACTCCATAAGAAAGATTACTCTTCTTTTACTTGCTTACATTTTGCCAAAAGCTGACACATTCAAATAATATATTTTACTTGTGAATGCTGTAATTGGAAGAAGTTTAGATAAGTGTGAATTTTGGTGCATAAGTGTATACTAGATGACCTCTCAAAGACCTTTCCAGTCCTATTTTTTATGATTCTCCCTGTAGAATGAATTGGAAAGTATGTAAGGAATTTGACTGAAGACTCTCATAAAACGCCCAGCTTTCTGTAGTTCAATTTCCTGACTCTGTCCATAGACATAAATTTGGATTGAGTCTAGAACCAGATTCCCCTGGAGCTGGGAGTGAGCTAGAATGAACGCAGACCAGTTTAGATACCTAAATTCCAATGTCTGTTTTCCATGACTGTAAAAGTCATCAAGTATGTGTGCTATGTTGCTCCTCTCAAACTTGAAAAAAGATTTTCCTACAATTCACTGAGGAGTGGAGAGCAATAATGGATGCCATTATTTAATAATATTCAGCCTGAGATTCTTTGGTTCATTTTTTTGTTGTTGGGGGCTTTTTGTTGGGGTTTTTTTGGTGATATTTTTTCTTCAGTTGAAATAGTGTACATTTTATTTTATCCTCCTGGCTATGCCAATCAACCTGTCTGTCCTTACCTACCTTCCATCCAAACCTTGTGGCTTATTGCTTTTGATATATAGTCAATAAGTTTTTCTGGGAGTGAAGTTACTGTTGAACCAAACTGAGAAGTCAGACATTTGACAGCTCTCAGAATTTAGTCCTTAGGATACTGTGGCCTATGAATCAGTGTAAAAAATGTCTTTTTCGGTAGTGCAATTAACAATTGCAGGAAGAACTACAGCCTTCTCCACCTTCCTTGCAGACATTGTCTCATAGAGGGATCACTGTGTTTTCCTTTTTGTGAATTATGTGCCATGCTTCCAATGACAGAAAAATAATGCTCCCAAATGTCTGTAGCCATGAATCAAGCATAGCTTCTCTTCATTAATGGATTACTGACTAAAGAGCCTAGAGTTGCTATATGATTCGTTTTGCTATTCTTGTGAATGATGAGCTTTAGTGTGTCAGTTGACCTACATACTAACCTGTGAAATTGCTCTATGAAAGACATTCAAAGTCAGATTTTGCCTAGTTTATGTTAACAGATTTCCCTATAGATTTTTATCATGCAGTTGATTAATTTATTATTAGAACGTGTTATAAGCAGCACTGAGATCATTTAATTTACTTCTTGTGACCCACTTTGCCCTTCTTTTATTTCAGTACATTTTTTTCTCTGTCTCTGATTAGTAGTTTCATCTGAGATTCATGGAGTCCACATTTGAAAAATACATATCAGGTCATCTAGGACAACTTCTTTCATTACTAAACCTTCTGTGTAGGTAATAGATGGAGGCATCGCCGTAGGCGTTTCTGTAGCAAGGATATGTCGGCGCATTCGGCAGTGAATTTGCATAACAGAACAAGGTTAATTAGACAGTTGTCCATCTTCTGTGCTTTGTTAGATGCTTCTGTCTTGAATCAGTCACAGGGTGAAAATTCATTTGAGCTCCAATTTGACCTATATTGCCTTTCTGAGCGATCTTGTAGTGGCTTTAAACACAAAGCATACGAAAACGGCTGTAAAAATAAAAGAAGAACCCAGTGATCTGAGTAAAAATAGTATGTAGTGAGTCATTAGATCTGGCTTTTCTGTGTGATTCAAGCATGTGTCTTGTCTGCCACACACTGAATCTGACTTTCACAAAGTGAACATGTCTCTAGATGAAGGAGGTGATAATATTCTGCCTCATGCATTATTACCAAAAAAACACCCCAAATCAGCTAAATTCTGATCACAAATATCTTTATTCCTGGTGAAGAGGAAGAAGGCATAAAGGTCACAATTTGACTTTCAGATCTCCAATTACATCTGCAAGGCTGGCACTTGGTGCGTGTATGTGGGGAACATTTCACTTGCAAATTGAGCATATTTATTGACAGGTTCTCCTTATGTCTGCCTCTTTGATACATCTTCTTGTCCAACTCATTCAGACATTCTCAGAATAAGGACTTGGTTTATGGACTGGAGGGGCCTAAGAGAGTTATACAAGACCAATTCCAGTGCTACCATTTCATACAAACCCTTACTTGAAGATATAAAGCTCAGTCTGAAAAAGTTTACTTATTTCACCCTCAAAACTCCAAAATGAATGGTAGTTTTAGAGGTTCACTATCTGATGCTTAATAACCTTTTTCTATTACTCTTTTATTCCCCTTCACTTTTTCCAGTGTTGGTTTACGGTTTGAATGTTTCATCTCCTTCCCTACTATTTATTCTCCTGAAGATTCCAAAAGCCTTTAGCTATAATGAGCAGATTATTACCTGGTCCTCTCTTCTCAGATGACCTTCATTTTCTTCTACATGTCATTGATCTTTGACTCTATTATGGACTCCTTTTTCTTGAACATCAGTGACATAGTATTTCAGAGGCAACCATACCATTACTTGTCAATTACTTTGCAATCAGAATAATAATGGAGAACTAGTGTCTAATATAATACATTGAAACAGCTTCCAGAGAGAGTCTATACTCCTGAAGGAGAAAAAAAAAAAACAAAAACAAACAAACAAAAAAAAAACCCAAAACCAGAGAGAAACCAATTATTTTGAGACTCAATGAAATTCTAATAATCTGGGATGTATAGTCTGTTACCAATGCATGAATAGAATTAAGCAGTGATACTGGCATGCTTTGGCACTTCTACCTTCAATAACCGTTGCTGTCATTGTCTAATTGTTCCTTATTGTACACATGAAAAGTAAATATAATTGATTTCCTAACAGAGGTACTCTATATATAACCTAAACTAACTATAGCCTAAATGAGAAATCTTGTAATTAGGCTATTTAAAGTAGAGAAACTTCAGAAAAATCAGTAGTGACAGAACATGAAAGAAAATGGTATGCTGAACAAATACACCCCAAAATAAGAAGAATGGTGAGCCCCTTCCCTGAATATTTAATTCTTTTCTTAAAACATTATTAGAAAAAAAAAGAAACTTTTTTTTTCCAATGACAAAACATCATTTTTCTCTTTAACATTGGTGAAAAGCATCAACATTGAAGGAACGGATTATGAGAGTATGACCCCATTATATGGGAAACCTGTATTTGATCCCAGTGCACCTTTTGACTTGGGACTGGTGTGTCTTTAGTCAGGAAGCAGTTTTAGCTATACTGTGCCTGAATGGGGGTCCTTCCATCCTCTTCATGCTGGTCATGGATTTTATTTATCAGCTGACAGCAGAGGCCAGGCATGTTGGGGATGGAGAACTTTATTCCTGAGGGCTGGGATCAGTTGGTGGCTAACATTTGTGGGGTGCTTAGGAGCAGCTTCTAGACAAAACAGGAGTTGTATTTCACTTCCCACTTCAGAAGACCCAGCTCACCTCACCAACCTCAGACATGAGGATTCTTGGGAAGGGGAAGTTCCTGTTAGATAGAATAACTAAACAAAAAGAGATTTAAATGTCAAACCCTGGCCCCAGTTTGGGTTTGAGGTATGATCTGGATCTCCGTGTCCTCATTCATGATTATAGTTTGCAAACAGTTACCTAGGATGATCATCTCAAAACAGCAAGGAATAAGGAGGAATGATGAATTTACTGGATCAAACAGGTTTTCTAGTGGTTTTTTTCAGGGATAGCAGTAAAATACCAAACAGGCCTAAGTTAAGGAGATCCTGAAGAAGCGCAGCCAGGTGTAAACCACCTGCCCCTTGATAAGAATAGATACTTCTGAAGAGATTTCAGCATGTTCTTTGTATCACTTCCCTGCTCGCTAGCACAATTCCTTGAGCAGGTGGGACTTTTGTATATAGCCCATTTTTTTCAGCTAGGAAATGAAACCACAGGGTTCAGATGGTTTCCCAGATCATAGAGGAAGTTAGAGTAAACAACAGAATGTTTCTGTAGAGGTCTAGACTTTACATCATCCAAAGTAATTAAAGACCAATTCAGATTGATACCAGGGATTGCTCATATAAGTCAGCAAGAGCTAAAGATAGATTAGCTTTATCCAAATAAAGGGTCTATGGATGCAAATCAAGGACAGTGCTGAGATCATGTTTGGTAAACAAGAGAAGTGTAGAGCTGGAAATCAATGGACTAAAATTGGTAGGTTGGGCAGTAGGACTAATTGACAAAGAAGAAAATGAACCAATGGGACATATAACCTTTTTGGGCTCATTTGTTTCTAATTATAGCAGTGATGACTGGAGAAGGGGCCTAGAAGAGCAGAAAAGAGCAGAGTCATTATTTCCTTCATCTACTGTACTCCAATAACCATTCTGATGTTGCTGAGCTTTCATATATTCGCTTTAGGAGATGACTGGGCAAGATGGATGTGAAGAAATGGGTTTAGCTTTTTTTTTCTTCTTCACCAGTTGGCTTCTCCTAAAGAAGATGTAGGAATAGGCGTTATAATATCTCACTTTATCCTATGTTTACTTTCCCTTTCTACTCTTACTTTTCTCTTTTCCATCTCGCCATGTGCTTAAAAAAGGCATCATTCTCAGAGAACATTTGGCTGTGAACTCATCACCAAGAAGGCAGCTAAATAGCAATGCTCTGAAGAGTACCACAATGACATAAGTTTGCCAGGTCTCCAGGTGGCCTGAAAGTATGTTGTGTCTGTCTTTCTCCTACAGTGAGCATGTTTACAAGAGTTAGCTCCAAAATCAAAAATGGCAGGTTTTATCTTTGCTGTTCTTTTCTCTCCCCTATGTTTATCCTGTTGTTACTCTGTCCAAGAAAACTGCCTAGCATCCAAGGAAGATCAACACAGCTCATTCCTGTCTTCTCTTACTTTTTCTTCCCTAAAGGCAGTTGTATTCAGTGTCAAAATCACTTTGCAGAAATTTCCTGCAGGAGAAGGAAATGAGGGATGCTGTTTTCTGAAGAAACTTCAAAATCTGTCAATATTTTACTATCCAGTGTTTGCACTGCTTTCCTTTTCCTTTTCCTCCCCATCTTTCTCTTTCTTCTGAGATCCAACATAGCTCTGACCCAAACTATCAGTCCCATGACAGGTTATGTCTGTAAATCAAGGCATTGATGGGCACATACCTTTTCTGGTGACAAGAGAGTCTGAGGCTGTGGTGTGGGGAGGAGCGATCGTTTCTGTGAAGCTCTCTTCCCCGTTGCAGCCCTGAAGGCACTGTGGTTCCAGCCGATGTGAAACTTCTCTGATTTTCATCCCTCCAGGTCAGCACCAGGAAATCAACTGATCACAGTCGTGCCCCACCAGCTGCATGTGGCATAGGTATTTTGGGAATCTGTAAGGTCAACAGTTTCCTCTGTCCTGTTCTCTTGTACTTGAACAAGATAAGTAGTGACATAGGAGTCATGAACCTCCCCCAAAAAATTTAGTTTTGGGGCTAAGTGTGTTTTCCTCTTACCATCCCAGCTCTTGTTTAATTTCTCATCTTGCTGATGCTCTTGCCTTCCAAATCCATTGAAACAGACCTTCCCAAACTTGGGATTTTCCATCTTCAGTCACCAGATCTCAAAAGAAAACCTGGTGTAAACAGAAGCTAAACACATAAATAAACATGAGAGACTCACAATGTGAAAGGCTGCTACTGCCTTACAAGTAACAAGATTTCAGACCTTCTGTGCTATCCCCTCCTTCTTGTGCCAATGGAAATGTTAATGTTTGTGACTAATGTGTCACTGCCCAAGACTTGCATGTCCTAGTTGGACTGTATACAAGGGTGACTCTGTGTCCCAGTTTCTGGAGTGTAAACACAATTTCAGATTGAAAAAAAAAGTGTTCAACTACCTCTTAAAAAAAGAAAGGTAAAGGCAAGATATTTTGCATCCTGAGATAACCATCTCTGTAGGCTTTTCTTTCCTGTTGCAAGTTTGAGTTTCACAAACCTGATCTAGCGCTACAGAAAGGAAAGAAAAGAAGGCTGTCAGTGACTTCACTGTGCTTTGCATCAGGGTCTGCATAGGCCAGATGTAAATGGTTTCTGACATTACATACATTTGCAACTTCCATCTGGCTGATATCTTCCAGGGAAGATCAAAATGAAGGAACAATGATAATACATAAATGAAAGAAGAGGCACAAAGATGTCTAAGAATGAGGGGATTGTATGGCCTTTTTTTTAACATGTAGAATTACCTATTGCATAAATGTGAGAGACACAATGTGCTGGTTGTTCCCAGCTGGTGAATCACGGTGGTTCTTGAGGAGCAGCGTGGGCCAGATGCACCTGTCTGCTTGTGCTTCTCTGGCTCAAACAGGAATAAAAACCCAATCTGACATCAGACCTGGGGCTGGAGTGTTTCCCCTGGTTAAGCTGGAAGAAACTTCTTTTTTGTTGCTTTCTCTCACCTTTTTATGACATGTTGTATATTTTGATTGTCTTGAGCATTTTTCACAAGTGTCTGCTGGGAACCTGATCCTCTGACATGAATTAAGCCCTTAGTAAATTGACTTTAACCCATCGTATTGACTCTGTCATTCCCACTCTCTGTTGTTTTCAAGTCTTGAATGTAGTCCCTCATCTCATTAGCTGCATATGGCCATTAGATGTTCCCTCTGCCCTTACCAAATGCAAGTACAATATAAAACTCTTGTTGTCTATTTACACACATGCTCTGAGCCAGTATGGCTGGTCTCTTATTACATATTAAATGAAGAACTTGCTTGGCAACATCAGCCTGACAGAAGCTGTCTGCACTTGTGTGCTTGACAGTCGACCTTCATGAAAATGGCTATTATTTTGGATGCACTCAGTGTATCAGCACCATTTGCATCAAGGGGAATTTTAAGGAAGAAGCTGTTTCCAGATGAGCCATTGAGGATCTGAGAAGCATCCCTTCAGGGGGTGTGAGATCTCTCTCTCTCGCACACAAACTTCCTTTCTCACCTCAAGTACTTATTGGTAATGTTCCTATTTTTACTAACAGTATTGTGAGCATACACAAGGCCACTGAATCCTGAACATACAGAAAAACATTCTACTGTTCTGGTGATTTTGATTCCAGAGCAACAGAGAAATAAAATTTGCAACTTTACTGACACAGAGGATGAAGTTTTCAAATACTGATGTGTCAGTTTAGCCCCCTAAAACACCAAACCCTTGCAGGATATTTCTTCTGAAATGGAAATATAAGGGTGCATTTCACAGTTATCTGCTGTATTCATTTGCACATTCCATAGTTATTTTTTGTGAGCATATCCACATGCAGAATTATGTATTATGCAGGAAATATAAGAATATGTAGAGATATTTAAAGCTCACAGTGTGTAACCATTTCTCCACTTTCAGTAAACTCTTTTTAAGTAGAAGTGAGTTTACATCTTATCCTAGACATCAAGTCTGGAGAAACTTGCCCTTAATGGTTTAAGCTGGAATCTGTGGTTATGTATGCACTAATAAACTAAACAGGGCTAAGGCACAGATGTAAGAACTGTCCTACCTGTCCGGACTGTGCAATTGTTAGCCTGCTCTTTGGCCTGGCTGTAACCAGGACAAGTTCCTCAAAGGTCACATCTTGGGGAACTATACAGGTAAGAATAGTTCCCAGTAAGGAGCAGGGATGAGGCCAGCCTGTGTCAGGGGGAAAGAGAGCTGGCCACATGGGTGTGAGCCCAACCATGGTATGCTATGCCAAGGGACAGCTAGTGACTCCTAGTCCTGTTATTTATTAGTGTAAATGTAGCCTGTGGGTCCTCAGGAATTGTCTGGAGAAAGTAGATGTCTGATGGCAGCATCATCTCTGAACTTCTATTAATGAAAACCCTGAGAGAGCATCAAAAGGGCGAAATGGAGAGGGCAGCCAAAGCACAGAGATTAACTGTACAAGTGGCTCCTGCAGAGCTGGAGACACTAATTAATGCCTCCTGTGTCTTAGAGGGGCTCTTCTCTGTGACTGACAGACAGCAGAGGATTTCCAAACCCCCCAACTTTACTGCTTTATTCCCTTGAGCAACAAGGAATGGTTGTTTTGTCAGCTATTCTTATGGCTCCTGTGTTGTTTCAGAGCAGCTTTGCAACCCCCTGACAGAGTTAAGAGGAGGTGAAGTGACTTGGAGCTCAGTGCCTAACACCGAGGAGCCAAGAGGCTCGGTCTTATGCCAATGCCCCAGCAAGGGCTGGCTGAGGGTGAGAGCTGGAAGTGATGGTACCCTGCACTGGTAACTTGTCGGAGTCATTCAGAAGTCTTGCTGCTACCTGTGAGCAGCGTAGATGTGAAAGGTGTTTCAAATATTGCAGTGACTGCTGCTTGGCAGGCTGGACTATGGTCCCCTTGGATCCCAGACTGATACCCCTTGAAGAGGTGATGAGTTGCAGAAACAAGTGCTCAGATGAGTCCCAGATGCTGGACATCTCAGGGAGTTCAGGCTGTCCTTGCTCAGAAACAAGAATCGAGGGAGTTTTTTATTTGCGAGATTTCTGGCTACGTCTGCATATGAAATTGTTTCTGCTGGACCAGCCACATAACTCTGTGATGACAGATATTTGTGGTGTGGATGTCTCTGTCTTTTGGTCTCCTTCACTTGCCAAAGTTTTAGAAGTGCTTATTATGTTTCCAGTTGCAATCGTTGAGCTACTCTCATGCTCCCTGGAGTGGTGAAATCAGATGCTGGATACATTTCTGATCAAATATAGCTTATGGCTTAAGCAAGAGTGGATGCCTGCAACAAATAATAATTAAAAAAAAAAAAAAAGGACCTGGAAGCCCTGGTGGACAGTATGCTAAGCAAGCATCAGCAGTGTGCCCTGTTAGGAAGGGCAGTTTGCATACAGGGCTGTGTTAACAGAAGCATAGCAGGTAGATGGAGGGAAATTGTTATTCCCCTTTACCTGGCACTTGTTAGATCCTGTCTGTTGTACTGTGTCAATTGTCTGGGTTTGGGACCCCATACAAGAAAGATGCTGGAAGAAACTACATGGAGAGTCACCAAGTTGAGAGAGCTTTGGAGCACTTCCTTCGTTAGGAGAACCTGAGAGAAGAGGTGTTGCTTAGCCTTGAGAAGGGTTGTCTTTGAGGAGCACTTTTAGCAGCCTTCCAGTACATTAGAGGAGGTTATGACAGAGATGAGGCAAGGCTCTTAACTGGGGTGCACAGTGGGAGAAAGACAGACAGTGGTCATAAGTTGGAACAAGTTAAGTTCAGGCTGAATAAAGAGATATTTTCTTTTTCTATGAGGTTAATTAAGCCCTGAAACAGGTTGTACAGAAAGCTTGTGTGATCTCTGTGCTCAGAGATTTCCAAGATTCAACTAGACAATGTGCTTGCTCTGATTTCGGTGCTTTGAGCAGGAACTCTATCTAGAGACCTCCTGAGGTCTTCTCCAGCCACAGCAGTTCCATAAGCCTATGGTTCTGCTTAGGTCACCATTTTAACTTCTGATTCAACCAGGTCAAATGGCTGTTTCCTGTGCTACTGCTCTAGTGCCATCTATGTTCCCCAGGTTTTCAGTTGTTTATTTTTGCCTGTAACTGCAGGGGTAAGAGAAAGTAATTTTTTAAAAAAAAGGTTAATTGGTTAGTAGCATATAATGCATGTTTCCCTCTCTGACATACCTCTGCATTCCCTCGTTCCCAGTTTGTCCATATTTTTCTGGCTATGTATATGATCACGCACATACATGCACACCCGCTCCCTCTCCACATTGCCCACCTCAGAGACTGCACACCTAAGCAATGTCACCTTTCTGTCACCTACCACTGTCCTGTGGGCTCAGGACTGACCCAACCTGCTCCCTGTGTCCTTCCATCTCTGCCAGTCCCTGAATGGATCTTGGGACCTGAAAGCACCAGGAAAACAAGACAGAGTGTGAAGGAGCACCCCTAACTAAAGGGAAGAAGGTTCATCATTCCCTAATTCACTGTGCCCACTTCTTCCCTTTCCAGGAACTGAAACAGCACTAGACAAGGCAACTGTTAAAGAAGTTTAAAACTTTGGGGTTTCCAGTCCATTTGCAGTGCAAGCCAGCTCCTCCATGGAGCCCGACTGCGGGTCACTGTTTGATCACTCTGCAGCGTGGTTTGGTGCACTACCCACAGAGGTGGCTGCTCTCAAAGACAACCAGCCTTATTCTCCTCTCAGCTACATTGATACTAAGGACTAAGTGGCATTAGTCTCCTTATTCTTTCTGTATGTTGTCTTTCTGTTTTCCATCTTGATGTTAACAGCTCTGATACACTCAAGGACACCAAATGGTTTTGCTTTAGGGACCTTATTTTGGGGACTGGTGCTATGTACACATCAGCTGTGTATTCTCACCTAGTTTATTTGTTGAGAGCATGTGGATGACAACGTGGCTGTCTTCCTGAGCTGAGGGTGAGGCTCTGATGTCCCATCTGCTGTGGGGGTAACATGGTTTACTGTTTAGGCAGAGAGGCTGAACCAACCCAGAAAGAAACAATGTCCAGCCAGTACTGACCAGTGCACAAGAAAGAAAAGGAAACCAAATAAGATGAAGGACACACTCAAATATCCTTTTTCTTTTTTTTTTTTTCTTTCTAGCTTAGCTTGCCTTCCTTCCTCGACTCAGGCTATTCTTGGGCTCACATGTGTGCATTGGAGATCTCAAAAGTAACCCCATTTCAAATGTGAGCAATTTTAGGTCTTTTTTTCTGTCCAGGCTTTATTGCATTTGGCAGTAGAGAGTAGCACACTGGTCCAAGATCTTGGCTTAGGACTTGATTTGCATTTCTAGTACACAGACATTCATTTTTAGCCTTCATTGGATCCCTCAGGAACCTCTCCCTTTCCTATTTATTCAGAAAACTCAAACCACAAGTACTTCCCCAGTACAAATGTAACTCATTCTAAATCTCTGCTAATTCCACAAGACACCATTTTTACTAATTACCACCTTGATTAATTAAAGTGGAAATAATTTAAGATGCTGTTTGCTTCCAACTGGGAAGGTCATTTAAATTTGTTTTTTTAACTGAGTTTGAAATATAAAGCTTGGTCACTCTCTTTCTATTAATCAAGGTCATGTTGTATATTGTCAGTTTTCCTTCCTTGTTACCTTTTCAATAGGATCGTATATTTGTGTTTGTGATTTCAGCAATAACAGGGACTGTTACCTGAGGCCCATCCTCCTTTCTAAAGGACTCAGCAAATTGAAATTATTATTCTGCCATCTATTAGGCTTTCAGAAGACCCCTGTCTCTTCAGTCCCCAGTTCAGCTCCAATGTGTCTCAGTCTTTTCAAACAAGTTATCAAAAATAAGGGTTTACTCGGGAGGTGAGGAGGACTATCACCATCACATTATTTGTGTATATGTACAGATACATTCAGTAATGCGATCAACAATATAGGAGTCTCTTGCAGCTCATCGATCCTGCAGCTCAGGTCTGAAAACATGAGGTTAGTTCCTGGGAGTGCTGGTACAGCTCGACACCATTGCCAACCCATTCTGACTGTCCTGGACATGTGTGTATGCACATCAACATGCTTAATAGCCAAGAGTAATCTGTCCTTTTCAATGAGACAAGTGAAACATACCCTCCTTATAAAAACTTATAAAAACAAGTGGTCCAATCAGGCCATTAGCAATCTGATCCAAAGCCCCTTAATATCAACTTATTAGACTTCCAGTGATATTTGTGGGGTTTGGGGTCTCACCAGTGTGTTTTATCATGAGAAGCTGGTGTTTTAAAGAGAGAAGTGCTTCAGTAGTGTCTCCCATGGTGCACTATGAGAGCACTAGGGTAGCAGCAGCATTTTGACAGCAACAGTTCTCTTGAAGTATCTCTTACGTACTTTGATCACCGTGCTCAAAGGATATATTGGCTTTGGTCTTATCTCTTACTCTCTTTCACATAGGCCTTAAGTGAAGGGTTTAAAGCATCCAACAGTGTCTGTTTAACAGGAATATTTTCTGAACTGACTTTTACAGGATTTAAAAAATTATTATTAAACACTGGGAATATCTTATTTGACAGGTCAACAGATTATTGGATTTTGGTTTAAATATCAAAAGCCACAATCCTCGGCACATTTCAGCACGTTGGGGAAATGCTTGAAATTCACAGCAAATAAAATATTTAAAGGCTGATTGCCTAATGTTCTGCAGGGAAACCAATGGGGAGGCATACTATAATCCAGCACTGTGTTTTAGCTGGATTTCTAGCTTCTCACTTACTGATCCACTTTCACAGAGTGTCTGTGGAAATAATCCAACAACGTCTTAGAGACCTCAGCAAACATGAGCATATCTTAAAGCCTTCTATCTCTCTATTCTCCTGCTTCTATAGAAATGTCCTCTGATGGGGAAGGTGTGCAAAAACTGGCCCTCCAGACTCTGCCTTAGTCTTCCCATAGTGCAACACACCTCTATGTGGTTTCTGCCAGCAGCATCCTCTTAGAAAACATCTGAGTCAACCAAAAACACAATGAAAGAAGTAGGACAATTCCCTGCTAGTTTCAGTTGTTCAAGGTCCACTGACTTCTACAAGCGTGGGACAATTTATTTCAGCTGAGGATCTGCCTTAACATTAGATTTTAAGAATAAATCATCTCTTGAAGCCTTTTCCAGTGATCTTTATGGGAAGTTTGCCATTGCCCCTAGTCCTTGGCAGCTGGACTTGCGTTCAGGCACATTGGCCAAGATCCATGAAAGCACTCTTGTTCTGGACTCCCATTAATTTCAGTGGGACTCAGGCAGTGAAATACCTTTATGGATCTGGGCTTTTATTCCAAAAATCCTGAAAATTCAATGAAGTTTATTTAGCATACACTATCCTCAGAGACTGTGGGCTGTTCCATTTGTTTGTCAAAGGCAATCATTATTTCACACTGCTAATATACAAATTAATGGAATTAATGGGCACATTCCTGCTGATATCAGTCAAAAGGGTCTTTAGCTACCATTGCTGACTCTTCTGTTAAAAGCATAGAACTTGGCTTTTGGCACAAAAGATGGGTCAAACTTCAGGAACAAAAGGGCAAAGCATGGCAAGGTGACAGACAAAGAGCCATCCCTGCAGGAGATCTAGTCAGAAATGCCAATAACACATGTACTTCTGCTTTGCAGTGGGAGAGAAGGGTCTTTGTTGTCTTTCTCAGACATACATTCCTATCAAATGTGATAATTTCTGCTTATTCATAATATATCTAGAAAGTTTCTTTGAACAGCTGTTGCCACTGTGTAATAAAACAAGACCAGTGCACAGCAGGGATGCACCCAAAGAGATCAAAGAAGGAAAGTGGGCTTCTGGGTAAACTGCAGCATTTTCTAACAGCAGAGGGAGATTAAACCCCAGAAGTGCACACAGGCTTTCTAAGCAGACTGAAACTGCAGGAGGAAATCTCTTCTCCCTTTCATTGACAGTTAATAGGAGTGAAATTCTCTTGGATAATGTAGTTATCTACAACACAGACACCCATATCTGAACAAATATCCCTGCCTTCCTGCTATATTCAAAGGAAGGGCTGGTCAGTAAAGTCAGTGGAGCTTAGGATGGAATTTGCCTTATGCTGAGCCTCCTACATTTGATCCCCATTGACTCTGTTGACTTGGGCTTTGGTTCAGCAGTGGAGGTTTGGACAATAACTCAGGTGTGACAAAGCTGGGATGCTGAAGTTATGTCAGCTGTATCTGTATTTCCCAACAGCATGGTAATAGGTATTTTGAATATATTATGTAAAGAGATGGCACCTGCATATACTTGTCCTCAGAAAAAAACCCGGTATTGTCAGCCTGTGCTTGAACGGTCCGTAGCTCTCCTAGATTTGGGAATGAGCTTTGGTGTGTGTCAGCTCCATTGGACAGTGACCTCTAAGATCTGCTGTAAGTGCAAAGGCATTTCAGGCATCATTAGAAAGTCCTGCAATTGCCTAAGGTGGGTTTATTTCCCTTCACACTAAGAGTTTACTGGCTTCAGGGTGAGCTGTGGGTGGAAATCTGAAAAGGTCAGCAGTGTAGCAGGGAGAGTGAATCACTTTTATAGCCAAATAAAGACTGACAGTGACCATGGAATGATGCTTCCCATCCGTGAAGGAAGGTAGTGACCCTAGAAGTGTTGCTTTGGTAGGGACTGATTCTGAATCTACCCTTGTAATAGTGGAGGGTACCTCTGGTTTTGCATTGCAAGCAAGGAAGGTAGAATATGCAGGGGCTGGAAGGTGGACTATAGTGAGGATCATAGTACTGCAGAGGCAGGTAAAAATCTTTCCTGGGGGGACCACAGATGTAAATAGCTAGACGCAAACTGAAAAACTTGTCAGAAAATAAACAACCAGATTCTTCTTCAGCTGCCCTTCCTCCTGAAACACCACACCAGTAGGGTTGCTGAGCTTGACTCTGGCTCCTAGACTTTGTCTGTGGCTAAAAGGGAACGGAACGAGTTAAAAATCATTGTACCTTTATAGTAGATCCAATAGGATCCAACCTTCTTTTCTTCATATATATTTTAATATTCATTCCATCTTTATAAATGCGTAAAAGAGGTTAAATAAAAATAGAGGTGTTAAAAGCATATTGCTAACAGCAGTAACGTGCTTTATACACCGTACAATCCCATCACATTAGCAAATCTGTCGACCTTTTAGACTCTTAACTGTCATAACCACTGACCAACCATTTATTGATAGTCATTAATCATTTATTATCTCTGCCTGAATTGTTTCTAAATGTTCCAGTAATATAAATTGTTCTTTCTTTAAAATTCAATAACGCAGCTGAGCTTTACCTGCAGTGCTCTCTTTGCCCAGCATTTAATATGTTTAAAATCCCCTTTGAGTAAAAATTTCTGTAGAAAGTCATTAGAAGGAGAGTGTTCTTTACCACAGTAATCCCCCATGCATTTATCTCTGTTAATTGAGCTACTTTTCTAGACAATGCAGTAATTATAGTTCATTCAAGAGCATCGAGGAACTTTGCTATTATTTTACCTTGACATTTTCTCAATCAGTGTGTGGTCTCATCAGAGTAATAGGGGGCTTCTCCCTTGTGTCTCAGGGCACAGGAATAAACTGGGTTGTTGTGTCAGTGCTGGGAATCAACATTTTTTGCATTGGATCATTTTGCACCATTCCTTCCCTCCGTGCAGGCCCAGCCCAGTCAGACCACACAGAGCAATGTGAGGGCTATGGCTGGGAGGCTGCTCTGTGGTTGTGGGGCACTTGCTTTTGGCCAGCACCTCTGTGTGTCAAAATAATAAAATAGGAGCAAAAAAAAAATGCTCTTACTATTTTAATCTTCTGCTTTTCAATATATGTGACTTGTAACTGTATTTACAGGCTGGGACCTGTTATGTTGTGAGGCTGAGTGTATACTTTGGGTCTGCTTTTCATGTAAGACAAATCCAGTCAGCATGGCTTTGTTTCTGCATAAGGCAGTGTTTGGACCCGCATCGTTTTGACTGGTGACTGGGCAGGAATCAGATTTAACAAGTGCAGCACGTATGGCTTCCTGAGCTTGGAGGTGTTGTCTTTCGTTGCTCAAAGATACCGCAGATGAACATCAGCAAAACATGAAAACCGGCTTAGTTGGAGTGCAGAAACAGGATATGGGAACAAGACTTTACATTATGAGCTTTCTGAAAACTTAAACGAGTGGGCTTCTGCAGTGATTATTTTTCTGGGTCTAATAATTTATTTGATCATTAAAGCTGCTTCTCTTCCTAAGTCATGGAATTCTGGATATAACTCCTGGAGAAAAGCCATCTGTTTACTAATGAATATAGTCACCTCCTAACCTATCAATAGTGATTACTTCTTAAAACGCTTATTTGAGCAATGTATATGCATGGAGGGAGGTTTACCAAGTGCATAATGGATGAGAGTTTTGAGGGCAAGAATAGGTAAATTCAAGTAGTAACAAAATGATTTTTAAAGTGAATTTGGTAGAGGCCACAAAAGTCATTGTTATTTACCCACATCATTTCAAAACACATCCCCAGTATCTAATGCTTTTCTCATTAACTCAAAAGAATGGCTCCCAAGAGAAACTCCAAACTCCAACTGGGAGCTGAAGCCTGACTAAGGACTGAGGGCTGAAGGTCATTGATTCCTAAAGGACTGTGATAGATGCTGAGCTGGATCCAAAATGCTAGTATTAAGCACATAGCACAGTTGACAGTGTTGGTGACCCATAACTCCAGATGCAAGTCAGGAGAGATGTTTGAATCTGGATGATGTCTTGGGTCACTGAGTATGCTGGAAAAGTTGTCTGTAACCTGTCGATCTCCTCAGCAAAGGGATTGAGCAAGATCTCCATTAGTGCTGATCTTTCTAACACCAGGATTATGCTTAGTATGAGAAAGCCATGATTTGATTTCTGTTGCTCCCTACATACCCTGCTAGCACTCATCCTGCACCTTTCACCAATGTTTGCCTTGGTGACATTAACTGCCAACTCCTTGTCCTTGGAGAAATGTTGTGATTTCTCAGAGGAAAGCAAGGCAGATGCAGCTGGGCCCCTGATCCTGCAGAGCCTCAATGAATTGTTTTGTGATCAAGTGGGTAAGCTATTTGCTTGCAAAGGAAGCTGGAGAACCTTGCAGAGCTATCATCCTGCCAGATGGGCTAGATCTTACACAGCTGCTATTGCTTTGTAAGCTATGAGCTTTCAGCCCCATGGTAATTATATATTACTTGAAGTTACTTTGGAGTGGCTCTCACGATGTTGCCATCAAGGTTGTCATCTTAATGGACAAGCTCAGCACAAGAGAAAGAAGCTAAAGTGAATTAGGAGATGGTGTAGACTGAGTTCATTTCACTGAGCTGTTACAGTCATCCTGACCTCCATACTAGTTCTCTATTTCAACTTTTATACTCTGAGGAAAAAGCTATAGCCTTCCCCTTTTGAACTTGTTTAAGTGGAGGGAAAGTTGGAGATACTCTTTGTTCCTTAGCCAGAAACAAGCCAAGCCCATCAATACTTTGACAATACAACCACATGTAGCAGGTTTTTTGTTGTTGTTACCTGCCAGGTCATGAATCAAATCTCTGTGTTCCACTCGTTTTATCACAGACCTGACAACTTTTACCCACTCCACTGTTACTCCTGTGAAAGGCAGAGTAGAGATCTGAGATTTTCTGCTGGAATTTTTAAGGTGAAAGTATGAAGGTATGATTTAATTAACTGCTCTGGCTACTGTCCTTTTAAGAGGCATCTTGGATAGGATGCTGCTGAGATACCCTCCTGAATTCCACTTTGTAGCTCTTTACCCTTCATCTCTAAACAGTAATGTGCTTATAAGTGAGATCTGTCAGGAAAGTTGTAATAGTGCATAGCAATTTTAAGCAGCCTTTAAAAACATATTTTCTAATCAGATACTAAGCAACTAGATACTAAGGAACAAAAATAGTACTCTGAATGTATGATGGTTTTGTAATTGTAATGTTTTAGCTCAG
>JAOXJM010000012.1:149114482-149178250 GCA_026413425.1 Tringa solitaria | reverse complement strand
GAGAGCAATAAGGTCTCCCCTCAGCCTCCTTTTCTCCAGGCTGAATAACCCTAGTGACTGGGAAGGATTCATTTGGATGCTTTGAAGGTGGTAACACTATTTTGCTAAGGTGAGAAAGGAGTTGCTGTGAGAGATATCTTGGCTTTTTTTCCCCAGTAATTTTTTTTTTTTTGGACAAACTTTGTATCTCTTTATAGCATAAAGTACAGTGTGTCCTCAGGGTGAGAAGGAGTAATCAACACGATTTAAAAAAAAAAAAAACAGTGGGCAGGTACAAGATAAATTTCAAAATCTTTTGGCACTGGCAAGCCTTAGAGGCAAAAACCACTAAATTGCCTTTTGTGTATATCCCAGGAGAATGTTTTCTCCTTTGGTTGTTGAATCTGTATGTTTGCTCATGTATTAAAATTGCTGCTCAGTCTGCAGTGTAAAGATAACATAAAATGAATCCTAAATACCAGATATAGGTTTAGAGCCTGAGATGCTCTCCAGAGCTGTCATCACTTCTGGGTTGTGGTTGTGATGGGATGTAATATATTATGTTTGCAGCTTCTGGACAAAGCCATGGCTAAGGGGATTTTGAGAAGCTGACCAACAGATGTAGGCTAGGATACTGCTGGAGAAACACACAAAGCAAACACTGAGGAATTGCAAAGGAAGAGAAAAACAGTGCAGAGGGACACCATTAAAAATGTGGGTTATCACCTTGCAAAGTCTATCCTGCCTTGCTGTGTCAAAAACTCAGCTAGGGACTGGGACTTGCGGACACCTGGAGACCCACATAAGCAGGTCCCAGGCTGTCATGGAGAAGATAAGGGGGAGCAAGTCACAGCTCTTGGGCAGACAAATACTGTTCTCAGTCCCTCACCAAGGTTGCAGCAGCCACCGTGCACTAGAGGAAGTTGATCTACCACTGTATTCCACCGTGCACTAGAGGAAGTTGATCTACCACTGTATTCATAGTGCCAAAATGGCTTGCTCTCTTCAGTTGGTTGGAGAGTGGAAAGACTCAAAAAAGGATGGCATCCAAGGGTGGCTATCTTTTATGTGGTCCTCGATAATGAGGAGTAACTCCTCTTTCCTCGAGGTGATACTACCTGTGAGTTTTTTGCCAGTATCCCCCTTTACATACCTACAGCCTGGGAGGTCACGACACTGCTGAAATAAACTTTTGCCCAAGCAGAGCTCTCTGCCTGGTTTAATGTGCCATGTTGCATGTGCCAGAGATGGTTTTTACCCCATTCCTCAGGAAAGTGAGTGCTCCTGGAAGTGGGACAGGTGTGTTGACAGCAGCTCTGGTCATCAAAATGGGACATGCTGACATTGGACCATGTGGCATTCAGGAAAGGAGCAAGGAGGGAGAGGGGTCCTTTCTCTCACTGTAGGTACATCTCCTCCTGACGCTGTGAGCCAGGGGCTGTTTTGCTGCAGGGTTTCTTTTGTGATTAATGAGTTATTATGGCCACCATTAGAAAATCCACCATAGTTGTTTGTTGCCAGATAACATTCATCTCCTACTCGATTCCTGCTTTTGGATGTCAGGTATTGGCTGAAATGAGACACTGAGGTGATAAGTGCTGGAAAGCAATTCTTAGTTTAGGCTGTATAAAAAGAACAGTTACTCTTTAAAAGCACCTGTGTGTGTTTGGTATTGATAGGATTAGTGCAAGGTAATTCATATTCCAAGACTGTAACTGGGTTCCAGATTAAATACTATGTCCTGCAAAGGAAATTACCAAGACATTGTGTGTTAATAACACTGCACGCTTTTTTTTAAAATTATTTATTATTAATTTTGAGTACTAGCCTCACACTTCAGGAGTGTCTTGACAAGCTATTACACCTCCCTTAATTAAAGTTCTGTTAGCACACTGGTTTCTTGAAATTTCCAGGAGATACTGGCCCTGTAGCCTGTGTAAATTTGTACTTCCTAAAGTCTGGCTTTCAGCTGAACTCTGGATTTGTGCTGTATGCTGGGGTTACTTGTGTACCTCAGGGAAAGCAGCATTAAACATGGTGTGGAATCAACCAGGAGAATTGTGAAGATACCAGAATTAATTTATTGGGTTATTATTAACTGGTTTCCAATAGAAACCTACTGATAGAAATGTTCACCTTAAGGGAATGACAAATGTTGCTGTTTTCGGTCCTGCCTCAGTGGAGTGTTGAAAAATTATGGGAATCACAGGAGCTCTGCAAGACCGCACTGAGTGGCTGTATGTGACATTACATCTCAGCTCCCTGTCTGTAAAAATAAATTACTGAGACCTAGTGCTTTAAGAATCCCTTGCAGACAGACATCAGACTAATATCAGAAAGTGAAAACCCATTATTTTAAGAAATGTGATGGGAGTCAAGCAGATTCTTTGAATTATCTTATCTTGAATTCGCTGGACAATCTCTCTTACTCTTAACACATGAAAGTGTAACTGTAAAGCTTCTGGCATGTATTTGTGTGGGATGACACTTGCCTACAATTTCAGTTTCTCCTTTATGTTTTTCCCTTGTCATCAACAGGCAAACTATATAACGTTGGGCAGATTAGATAACTTTGTCTCATGTTTGTCTGGCTGTGGAAAGCAGCAGGACATGCATCATACAATGGTTTGGTAGGTCTTCATCACCAGTAGGGTTTTAAATGGTTTGAACATGGACATATAGAATAAATACAATTGTTTCATTTTGGCACCAGGCTGTATAGGAACCAGTGGCTCATTCAGAATGTAGACATCTGTTTGCCATACATCACTCTTCTGTATTGTTCTTCCTTCCTTCCATCATTACGTGCAAGACAGTAGAAATCTTACTCAATTTAGGTGATTCCTCTCACTGTAAATATTTGCATTAAAGTTAATAACATTACAGAGACACCATAACACTGAGTCTGCATAAAGATGCCTGCCACTTTCTGGCTTTAAATAGTTTTCAGGTCCCCTTAGCAACTGGGTTTTGCATGTGCAACAAAGTGCTTTTAATGGGTGATAATCATCAGACATTGATGCCCATGCTGAAGAGTTAACATTAATGCCCTCTTCATGCTGCAGCTGTTATTCAGATATTTGCTTACATCATATAATTAGATCGAACGATCCTCTTACATGTTTCTCTTTAACATTTCCTTGAGGGTGAATGGAAGGATTTACTTAGGAAATAATTTGTTCTTTATTTTTCCCTCAGACTGATTTAGCTTTGAAAACAGCAACAGTTTTAAATCAGTGCCAATATTGATGGAAAAATTTACTCCGTTAGTTTGCGGTGGTGTATTATCCCACAAATCCAGGAAATGATCCCCATTTTTCTTGTTTATTGAATCACTGCATTCTAAATTAAAATAAAGCCTTTTCCAGTAGCTTTTTCTTCAGCAGCCAGTGGCCTCATTCATTCTCCAGTTATGGTAAAGACCCGCATTCTGTTGCCAGCCAATTTGATCCAGAGTTTGACTTAGCCAAAAATATCCACAAACCTATCATTTGCCTAACACTTTTCTTCCTCCAGTTTAAAGTTAAATATTCTTCCTCATCTTTACCTGTCAATCATCTGCTAGAACAAGAACTGCAGATTTTTTAAAAAGAAATAGTTAATGATAGCAGGGAGGAAAAAAAGGGATGCATTTTCATATTCTCCTACAAAGGGGCAAGGAAGCATCTGAGGTTTTTAACCTTGACTTTGAAATGGCTTTGTAATTATGCCTTCTTAAGACACTATGTTTGAAAGTCTGCTCATCACTGGCTGAGTGGGAGAAGGAATCTTGTCATTCATGACGGCTGATAACTCGTTTGCCAGATCAAAATTAAGAATAACCTTTCACCACCAGCTGTAGCACAGCCATCATCCTCTCTGCCTTCTCAGTGGGTACCAATGAGATTACAGTCAGTTTGCACATGACAAACCAAAAATAACCCCGGCAGTCTGTTAAAATTTAACTCCCCCAAAGGTTTGCATCCTAACAAGCTCTGCAGCCTAGTGCCGTTTAGCTGACCAATGGGAGGTGTATCATATGCTTTATTTTTTTCAGAGTTTTCAAAAATCTCAGTCAGTACAGAATTGCGCCTTGAACAGAGGATGATGTATAGTGTTGTAATATCCAGCACAGATTGCGTGGTAAAGTCTTTGCAGGATTAAAGCCCCAGGCCTTCAAAACTGCCACGGTAAAATTCAAAACTAATTCTTTCTCCTAATAAAACCTTAGCTAAATCCTTGCTGCTTCCAAGCCTTTCATTGCACTAACAGGTTTCTCCTGTGCATATCTGTCTGTTGGAAAGCACGTGAAACTACCGCATTAGCTAAAGGGCATCTCAATTTGCCATCTGTATTTCAAGCTATTACAATGTAAAGCTTCTCTTTACATTTGTAAGATCTCTCTTTAAATTGCTCTTTAAGGCTTTTCTCATTCACCAGAGACATGGGTACTCAGAATTGATCAGCTAATTCTTAAGCTGACAGCAGATAGATGGAAAAAAAAAAAAGAAAAAGAGAAAACATCAAAGAAAAATAATCAGCAGCTTTGAACGTCTTGAGTTCAGTGAATAGTGACAGTGTATTTGGGGCCATCTTGCCCAAAGAGAGAAATTACCAGACGTCAGAAGTGTGTAGGTTATTGAAGCACGGAGGTTTTTACATGAAAGTGTTTGGCTATAGGCTTTGCTGTCTGACTGCCACCATTTCTCTGTGCCCACTGTCTTTCATCACAGACCTGTTTCTTCTCTTCCTCTCTTGGGCTCGTGCTTTGAGCTCTGATCTTCCATTATTAAAGCTACTGAGAGTTTTGCTGGTAATTTCTCTAAGCATAAGATCAAGCTCTTACCTGCCATTCATACTCTTTCATAAGTTTCCCAAATGTTTCTTTCTGGGCTTCATTCCCCCAAAGCACAGATGTTCTTTCAGTCTCTTTTTTTTTTCTTTGGCTATAGAGTAGACACACTTCAGAAAAGTAGTGAATAATTTGATTTGTCAGATTTCTTCAAGCATTTTGGGAAATCCTTTTTTTAGGATCCTTTTTTTTATGATCAAGCTAGTTCAGATTTTCCGTCTCTCCTAGAAGCAGCAAACTGATGTCTGTTGGATGCCTAGTTGCCAGAAAATGAATTCAGATACACACACATGTACTCACTCCCATGTACAAACCTGTTTGCAAGTAACTGGCATTAAGGTATTGATATTAGAAATAATTAAATAATTTCTGGTTGCACACATCT
Organism: Tringa solitaria; assembly: GCA_026413425.1. Taxonomy (NCBI): domain Eukaryota; kingdom Metazoa; phylum Chordata; class Aves; order Charadriiformes; family Scolopacidae; genus Tringa; species Tringa solitaria. The sequence continues at coordinate 149,173,055 of JAOXJM010000012.1, read as the reverse complement.
AAGCTCTGTGAACAATTCATGCAGTTAAAGTTGTTAAATTAAACCTTCCTGGCTCCATAATGCTGGCATACCAAGCAGATGTATTCTGGAGTACTACCCACTGGCATGCTATCTGCTGACTTGCTGCATTTAAAGAGAGAAGAACACTCATGTAACACTATCTATAAATATAGCAACCAACATACACTCTGGAAATGTTGTAAGAGCTCCAAAGTTAAGTTTACTTTGAGATTTTGAGCTTAAATCAGAACTAAAACTGCTGTAAAATATGTTATGATGATTGAGTATACTTTCTAGATTTAACATCTTCACAGCCCTATTTAATTTCCTGTAATATTTTTAGTTCACATAAAAAGATGTTCTCCCTATTCATCAAAAAATATTTTAGTCCTGACGAGGAGAAAATGAAGCTACTGATGTCTGCTTCCTTTATTTAGTACTTTTCATTTGACACTGTGCTCCCACATCAGCTTCTTAGGACTGTTCTGGGAACCAGGGAGACGAGCTGGGTCAGTGAAACTGTAGGAAGATGGAGTAAGGAGGCAGATGTGCATCTTTCTGGGTTCATTTCAACAGTTACAACCCCTCCTGCACTTCCCTGCTGGAGGGGTCAGGCTCCTGACTATGAAGATGAGGTCCTCTCTTCTATTAGAAAAGGCTGCAAGGACCAACAGCTTCAGTCATGTGCAACCAAAGAAAATTAGGTGTTTTCTCCAGGTAATATCAGAGACTCATGCACTGCATTCACCAGTGCAATGATAGTGTCATCTCTACGATGAGCCTGAAGTGTTTAAAAAAAAAAAAGCCTACACGGAAGACCAAGTGTCTCAACTGTAACGTAGTTGAAGAAGAGTGAGTCTGTAATAATTTTCTGCTATAGCAAAATAATAAGCCTAAGAAGTGGGCAATGCCTTATGTTCCAGGGAAAAGAAAAGAAAATATCCAGTCCTAAGCCAATACTCAGTGCCAGAGTGATGTGAAGATATATCCCTTCCTGATACCAAATCTGGTGCTTGGCTTAAGTCAAACTGTGGAAGTAAGATATACAAAGTGTGTCATCCTGTGCATCAAAGACTTTCTGGATTTTATGACACTTCTGTTCAAGCTGTCATTACTTTCCTTAAATGGTGGCCTTTGTATATATGTTGCATTTAAGAAACAAAAAATATGACTATGGGACAGGTGTCAGTGGGATGTAAAAATACCTGAGCTAGCTTTAGCCAGGGTACGATGATAATGGAAGCAGATTAACTGTGACAGCACAGGACTTTCTGCTGTCAGATTAATTCATTGCACCAGTTAATTAATTCTCAGGATGGAAAATTAACCCATACTACTGCAGTTACATTTGCCTTTTCATTCTAGCTAGCTGGATTAATTCTAACATTTTCATACTAGAACATCATACAGTTAAGTTAGGTAATAACAAGTAATAGTAATAGCATGACTTGCTATTTGTCTAGGTTTAGATCTCCAGTTTCAGATTAAGGTTGTGAGGATGTGTGTACAGAAAAATGTCCTCAGGGACCACAGATAATCTTTTTTTTTTACTAACCTAGATTGAAATCCCATTGCAGAGCAAAAAACATACAGTGATGTCAATAGAAATTTGTGGTGCTTAGTGGAGACTGGGAAATGGATTCACATGTCTGAATACCCCTAAACCCAGTATTTTCTGTTGCCAAGGTGCTAAGATCCAGCCTAAAGGGCTGAGGGCAGGGAAAAATTAAGGTGGATGAAAAACTGGACTTGAGCAAGCAATGTGTGCTCACAGCCCAGAAAGCCAAACAGATCCTGGGTTGCATTAAAAGAAGCATGGCCAGAAGGTTGAGGGAAGTGATTCTGCCCCTCTACTCTTCTCTGGTGAGACCCCCAACTGGAGTACTGTGTCCAGCTCTGGAGCCCTCAACACAGGAGAGACATGGACCTATTGGGGTGGGATGGAGCACCTCTCCTAAGATAAAAGGCTGAGAGAGTTGTTCAGCTTAGAGAAGAGAAGGCTCTGGGGAGACCTTATTGCAGCCTTTTAATACTTAATGGGTGGCTTATAAGAAAGATGGGGACAAACTTTTAAGCAGGGTCTGTTATGATAGGACAAGGGGTAATGGCTTTAAATGAAAAGAAGGTAGATTTAGACTAGATATAAGGAAGACATTTTTACAGTGAGGGTGCTGAAATACTGACTCGGGTTTCCCAGAAAGGTGGTAGATGTCCCATCCTTGGAAACATCCAACATGAGGTTGGACAGGGCTCTAAGCAACCTGATCTAGTTGAAGATATCCCTGCTGATTGCAGGGGGTTGGACTAGATGACCTTTAAAGGTCCCTTCCAACCCAAATCATTCTGATTCTATGAATCTGTCCAAGCATATTCAGGTTGATATTTCAAAATTTGCCAGATGCCACTGGGCTCTAAAGGATAAGGAACTCTCCCAAAGGCTTCAGTAACTGTTCTTCTCTGGTTGAAATATCCCTGAGAGGAGCAGCGTTAAACTGGAGCAACAGTAGACAAAGAGTTAACCCCCCAGGTTACCCCCCCAGGATAACTTTGCCATAACCTTTCATTTAATGCTAGTTCTCCTGAATGCTGGTAGCTGGAGTGCCACAAGCTGCAGTCTTGCCATCTTTCCTGATCACTGAGATGTTATCTACCCTGTCTTACGCAATGGTGCTCAAGTGGTCATTCAACTTCCTCAGCCAAGAAACTTCCACATCAGCCTTAGTTTTTTCTTCACTGTAGAGGCCGTGAGGCACTGAAGTCCACCAAACAGCATGTAGGGTTTGAGAGATTACCGGCTCTTCCTCCATTTAGAGTTTCCTTACCACGCAAGCAAGCTGTGCATGGCATGTTGACTCTAAAAGGTCATTAAGAACTGGTCATTTGCAAAAGGTTTTAGGCTATATGCTTGTGAAATAAAATGTGGTCTGGATTTTATATGTGCAAACCCTAGAAAATATATCTATACTTAATTTGTTCCTATCTGAAAGTGGGTAATGAAGGAAATTTAGGCATGCAAAAAATGTCTGACCTGTTGTACTGATATCTTATCAATTAAGAACATTAGCTGAGGCAATTGTTAGTGTGAACCCAATCTGTCCAGCTTGCTGTACCATGAAAGTACATGGTGAGGAACAAATAACCCCTGAATTCAATCTGGTTTTAACTGTTGCCTCTTTTTTCTTTTTTTTTTTTTTTTATCATCTATCTGATGAAGTTTGGGTCTGTGATATCAACTGATAAGGATTGCTACTAAGTCAGCCTATGAAGTCATTGCTGGATCTGATGCCTGCAATATAAACCCTGCTTTTGAGCTGATAATGGAAAGGTTAATGCTGTAATAAAGGATGAATAGACAGACATGTGCAATTTACTCCCTGCTCTGTAAACTAGGGAACTAATGAAACCCATGTTATAAATAAAATTTTGTTTAAAAAAAAGGAAGAAAAAAACCCAACCAACTTTCACATTTCCACATATTAAAAAATGACAGAAAAAATAAAGCTGATGTGAGTTTAAGCACTGGAGCAAGGTAGAAAGATACAACTGAATGTACAAGATGACTGCTGCATTATTAACAGGTTCAAGGGAAAAACTGATCCTGCTTTTGTGCACAGCATGGCATGACTTGTATAAAAATGATTCAAAATTACTGGCAAAAAAATATTTAGGTTTGAAAGATTTTGCATGCTTTTGTGTCCTTTTGTCCTGTGAAGGAAAGAACACAGTGATCCATGCTGGACGAAGGAGCACAAATTCCCTCAAGAATCTAAAGCACAAAATATTTCTTATTTCTTATCCTACCCCGTAAATCCAATGATGGTGTGTGCAGAACTTAATTGCATGCTTTCTATTGTGGGCATGTTGAATCATTTGTGTTAGATAAACAACATCCATAGCTGCACTACAACTGTTTAGTGCACACTTAAAGTGGGCACCTTAAGATACATCTAATAACCTTACAAGCAAGCTGAGTGCAAATGTGCTTATTTTTAAAATGTCACAATGACTGAAATAGTGGTAGTAATTTAAGGTGAAGTATTCACCGTGAGAGCCTTTCAAATTTTGATCTTGTGAGTAATTAACTTTATCACCAGACTTACCACAGCACCCTAAGAGTTCAAATAACTTGAAAACTAATAGTTACCAGGTCTGATAATTTTACTGGATGAGATGCGATTGTGATATTTGGTTTCTTCAGCATTTCTCCAAATATAACATTACCTTCATAGGAGGAACTAAGCTTTTGTTCTTTAGAAGCTATTAGCTATTACTTCAATAGTTATCTTGGCAGTTGAAAAACACTAGAAAGCATGCATCCTCAAGGGTAAAAATGTTGGAGGGAGGTATATCTAAGAACATCTCATTATTAATTTTGGCTTCATCTCATGTTTTTTTTTAATATTCAGTTTGGCAAATATTTCAGTGACAAACATGTTATGTGTAAGACAGAGTAAGAAAACAACTCTTTTTTTTCTGTATTGTTAAAGGTTGTATTTAGACATTTGTGCCCTGAGGCCAAGTGGTAAGCTTTCTTCCTTTTTACTTCTTTTTTATCATTCCCAACATTCCGAGAGAATGTTAGGTTTGATTCATGGCTTGTTCTCTGACACCATAAGTGAGATTCATCTGACCTAGTCACCTGGGGCTCTTTCTTCCAGTTGGAGAAGTAGGCACTTCTAATACATAGTTCCTCCTAAAGTAGATACCTAAAATAGAGCAGATGAATCATGCTTTTAACGTCCCCCAGTTTTCCCCACTGCTTTAAAGCAAGCCAGGCATACTGAGATGCAGACACTGGCAGTGTCTGCAATAAGTTGAGGTGAATCCCAGCCTATATTTCTCATGCATCTGGCCTCATTTTTATTGAATGAAAATACAGCCAGAAACGTTAAGTGGCAAAAGGGTATGAAGCTGAGCTCCAAAGCTCATTGAAGCCAATGAATACATTCCCATTGATTTAAAGGCACTTTGAATTAGGCCCTAAGAAAAAATTAAGAAGAGAGCGATGTTGGAGGAGCAATCTTGTCCCTTTCCTTAGTTTCCTGTTTAAAAAAAAAAAAAAAAAAAAAAAAAGGACTACTTTGACTATAGACCAGCCTTCTGAGCCTTCATAGAACTGCTGGTGGTGGTAAGCAATGGAAAAATCTATGTACAATTGGTTGTCAGCATCTTGATCAAGACTTCTCATAAGTCATTGTAACATCATTGGAACAGTTAGAACCTATGACCTAAATAATTCATCAATGTGGAGAACAAATTCAAGCCATTCTATACGAAATACAAATGTAAATGCAATACTGTAGATAGTCAACACGAATATCCATCCATTATATATCCAGAGCATTGAGATACTAGAGAGATTGTCTGATTCATTCAGTACATCTTTCACCCAGAAAGGAGTTTCTGCCTAGTGTTCACCAACTAATGTTTTCTCTAATCACATGGTAATTGTGCTACCACATCCCTAGAGTTGTCCTGTTGCAACACGTAGGGAGAGAAATCTGAGTTCCCACACACTTTAATGTCTGTGTCAACCGTCACAGTTGTTTGGAAGGTCAATTAAAAAGCCCAGACCTGACATTCATCCCTGTGCAAGATTCCTAATTTTACAGGAAAAGGGAAAAGCTCTGCATGTCTGATGCTAATCTTCCCTATCATCCCAGTATTTGGGACTGGCAGAGGCACTGCAAGTTGTGAGCACAGCATCAGTGTTGCTGCTTTCCTCTCCAGGCTTTCTGCTTTTCTTCACTTACATGAGATGAAATTGAGTTCGTGATTAAGAAATTCAATCCAGCCATCCAAATATCTGCGTGCATATGTATGAGCGAAGTATCTACTAACCCACTAATGTGGTCGGTATTGTCCATGGAGCTCAGAGGACAGTTGAACTCACTGAATGAGCTTTATTGGCTGGCTGGTTAGATCTGGCATTTCATACCTGAAAATGGATTTAACTTTCCACTCTTACAGATTCATTATTACATTGAGATTCCAGACACTCTCTACATTAATACCACAACAGAAGAAGGTGGCAAAGCTTGAATTAGGAACAGGAATTTCTGTTCCCATGGATATCAAAAAAGAATAGGAAACCTATGTCCCATTGTGTCAAATACTTTGTTACAGAGGACCTTCCTCCACTAAAGCCAGCTGCTACATTTAGGGAGAACCAAAGGTACATATTCTTTGAGGATATAAACATGTGAGTCCCCACAGAGCTGGTTAGCACAAACTTAACTGCTTTGCTAGATTGTATTCTGCATGCAGAACTTCTCATTACTGCAAATTGGATTTATTTTTCTAAATGTACTTATGTATGCTGAATTCTGTGCTGTTTCAAATTACTTACTTGACTAAATAGAGGTCTTTCTTCAAAGAAAAACACGTAAAAGTATTTCCTTCCATATTGCCATTTTTTCCTGCAGGTTTGATAGAATTGTCTTTGTTTGAAACTGTCAGGTTAAACAGGGATAACATAATCTGAGGTATTAATGAGTCAGTTGAGCAGAAGGGCCATCATACATTGAGTTGAGAGGCATTGTTGCAGATGCTGGTGAAACACTTCAGGAATACAATTGGGCAGCTCTGGAAAAGGCTGATAACCTCCTCCAAAGACTTCAGACTTCAAATGAAATATCACATGCTTACAGATGATCGTTCTGAATTTTGAATGCTGATTAATTGCTTATGGTAATGCAAAGCAGCAGAAATGCTTTAAAACTGCACCAAATTTACATAGGTACAAATACCATGTGCTACTGTTATTCTTTAGTTGTATAAATCCGAGTTCTGAGGATACAATGACCTCTACAGAGCTAAACCAAAGTTCACCTTCAAGGAGGACATGATTCATTTGCCATGCTAACGCAACACTAATAATTTACTAATAAATGTGAACTGAAGAAGGAGCACATATAACTTACCAGTATTATATGCTTCAGCTGCTGCTGTGTTGGCCTTAGTGGCTTTGGTAGCACCATGGGTCTGCAGTCCACTGTGGAGATGCTTTCCTGTGGAGATGCAGAACCTATAACAATTCCATATGACACAGCCTCTGTAAGCACCTTCACTGAATCACTTTAAAGTTATTGACACACTCTCATTGGTTTGAAGATAAGACATTGAAAAAACACTATTAGAAAGGGATTTGACTCTAAGCAATTGACCATCTCACTCACACTTCTATCTAGACCACATATTTTCTCATGCATTAAACCATAAAGGCAGAAGATGACACTTTAGGGTTGAAATCCATTTTCTGTCCCTCTTCTCTCTTCTGATTACATTGTCCAAAAAGTCATCAAAGTTCATATAGAACTATGAGAGAAGAGAAGCCCTTGAATATATTTTGAAATGCAGGTATTAAAGGGCATAAGACCTGTAGCAGTGAGTTGATTGGGGTGCAACTGAGTTACAGGGGGTGGTCTCAATTCTGCAGTGTGAGAAAGGGCATGGCAGTGAGCATTTGGCCAGCTGGGGAAGGTGTGATTTGCAGACCATGCTGGTCAGGTTGACATCCAAAATGCATTTTCATCCATGTTGAGACTGAGTTCAGTGCTAGGACTCTGGTGATACTTCCAGTGGGTATAATGAAGCTATCTCCTCCGAAAAGGCAAAGAGCTGCGGCTTGAATCATGTGCACCTAGTGTACTATGAGATACCATGGGGGACCCTAAGTATCCATAAAGGACTGGCAAATATGTAAGAGAACCTAGAGGACATATGTGCCCTTATGGAGCAGCAGCTAGAGAGTGAAGTTGCACCAGGATGTCCATCATTATCTGATAAAAGCCCATCTCTTGGGTGGCATTCTGACTGAGATAAGAACTTTACGGTGACATGTTTAAAAATGACTATTTTCATGTGATCTCTGAGATAATCTAAACCTTCTGAGACATCCTCAATTCTTTTGTAGAAAGAGATATTAAAGAATATTCTGCATTTAGCACTTGATGTCCTTTCCCTGCCATCCAGGTAATGTCATCTTATGGGGTACTAGCAATGGGTTGAAGCTGTGAAGCCTTCTTGCCTGACTGATCATCAAAGCAAACTACAGCCTGCTTATCTATGGAGCATGAAGGAAAAATAAAGAGTCTGATGTAAGAAAAGGTTTATAGAAACAGAACCAAGTGAAACTGAACTCAAAATCTGGTTTAATTTATATGGAAGTTTGGTCTGTCTATTAACACAGTATTTTGTATGTCTTGATTTGTGTATCCCAAGAAAAAGCATTCCTCCACGCAACCACTGTTCATTTGATCCACTAAGCCCTTGCATCTTTTAGCACAGATCCCTTCTCCTCCTCTTCTATCACTGTGAATAAAGTGAGAGCAGCTCATCTCATCTACTTTGTATTCTACACAGTAAGAAATCCTTTCCTGGCTGATTGATGTGAGCTTGTTTTGAAGCACCACTGGATTTGTGAATGGGTCATAGGCTACAGACCATTTTAAGGAAAACTGATGTGCAGTGTTGTCACATAGAGTAAGATGCAGGGATGACTCTGCACTCTTCACTTATATAAAAATTAGAAAAAAAAATCAAAAATTCCCCCCTGGATTAAAAAAAAACCTCAACAACTGGATAGTTCAAAGGAAGGATCTGAGACCTTTGCTTTTCTCCAGTGTAGACCGTGATTAACACTATGTGGAAAAGATCTCTCTTCTACTCTTGCTGTAATACTTCATGTTTTTAACTGGAAAAGTCCTGAGTCAAGTGCCCTGTTTCACAGCCAAAACTGTGACCATCTCAGGTGCAAGTTGATAGACCTCTCTGTGGAGTTCATGCCAGAAAATTCAGGAAGGGGTTCTTACAATTATAATATTTATCTTCTGTAATCCAGAGATCCCAGTCAATCTGCCAGAACTGAGTCATGTATCTGGCTCCACAGGAAATGCATTATCAGGACTTCCTTCATTACCCATAATGGAAAACCCACTAAACTGTTACCTGGACCTGGAGTGTACTGGCAATGTTCTTGTGGGTGCAGGTCATGTGTAGCCACGTACCTTTTCCTTACACAGTTGCCAGTCATGGACTATGCAAAATGTCCATTGGCAATGGCACCATGCAACTTTTCTTCTGAATTTCCCACTCCAGGTGAAAACTGAGATCGCTGCATAAAGTGCTCATGTTCACACCTAAAGGTGAGCGTGTGATGGAGTTTGAGATGGCACAGGCAAAGAAGATACAGTCCAAATTAGAAATTGCTTTTTCACTTGGAAATCTCACCTGTCTGAAAGTGCTAGATTAGTGGCATTGTTTAATAACAAAATGTTCTTTTGCAATGTAGGGGCAAAAATAGAAAAAAGCCCCAACTGTCAAAACTCCCAAATGGGTCAAAGTCTTGGGTAAAGAGTAAAGATTCTCTTTTCAATTCTGTAAGAATCTGCCCAGCCACTGAATTAATGTAATCACTTCCCTACCTCAAAATCCTCTATTAGGTTATTTCTGGACAGTGCTATCTTCCTGGTATTAGAAATTCACTTTCAACTATATCACCTTTAGAGGACCTAATATATTAGGAGGACTAAGGAGAATCTTCATCCTTTATTGGATGCAAGGAGAAACACAGTTACCAAGGAGGAGGAAAAAGCTGAGGTACTTAATGCCTTCTTTGTTTCACTCTTTAATAGTAGGACTAGTTCCATGGGTACCCAGCCTCCTGAGCTGGAACACAGGGATGGGAAGCGGAATGAAGACCCATAACCCCAGAGAAAATGATTAGCGAGCTACTACACCACTTAGATGCAGACAAGTCTATGGGGCTGGATGGGATCCACCTGAGGGTACTGAGGGAGCTGGCTGAAGTGCTCACTAAACCTTATCATGCTCTGCAACTACCTAAAAGGAGATTGTAGTGAGGTGCAGGTAACTTGCGAGTAACACACGATAGGACAAGAGTCCAGTTCTCAAGTTCTGTCAGGGGAGGTTTAGATTGGATATTAGGAAAAATTTCTTCACCAAAAGGGTTGTCAAGCATTGGAACAGGCTGCCCAGGGAAGTGGTAGGATCATCACCCGTTGAGGTATTTAAAAGCCATGTAGATTTAGTGCTTAGCGATATGGCTTAGTGGTAACTTGTCAGTGGTAGGTTAATGGTTGGACTGGATGATCTTAAAGTTCCCTTCCAACCAAAATGATTCTATGATTCTAATCTATGATTTGATGTGAATTCCTGTGAAAAAGGGAATTTTGTCAGGCAGAAGAAAGGGAAGGGAGGCTGTTTCATTGGGGTTTTTTTCTTGGTTTGTTGATTGTTGTTTTTTTTCTCTCCCCTATGGTCTTTTGATTTCCTTTGATTTTAAATAGGAAGGTAGAAAATATCACTGCAATGTGTTCAGCCAAGGCAAAAGGCATGATAACGGATTTAGAAGTTTCTCCCATTTGCATTCTTTAGACCTCCCTAAAAGTTCATTCAGAGGATGTAATGCAATCCTCTCTTCCATTCTAAAGAAATGGGAAGGGATTGTGGGGAGATAAGTGCATGTCTGTGTGAGAGATCCTAATTCTTGGGTATCCCCGAGATTTTGTCATATTTGGCAGTGGACTCTTTGATCTTTCATCTCTCTGGACACAAGAATGTTGGTGATGCTTAGAAAGGTACCTTCCTGGAAATTCATACTCAGGATGTTTAAGCATTGACGTGGATGATTAATGCTCTTACCTTAGGCTCTTTATATACTCTAAAATCACTTTACTTCTTTACAGGGTTTACTGCAGGCTGGGCACTAGACTGCTGAATTACAGGCTGACTTTCAAATGCCCTGCACTTCCATTTCACAAAATTTAGCAGAAACCAATGTACGAATCTTAAAGTTTACCTTAAAATGACTTCACACAAATTTGTTAATGCCCTTTAGAGAAAGTCCTGTTAGAAGCGTTTCTGGAACTCATTTGATTTGTGGTTATTGCAGCTGGGGCTGCTGGTAGTGCGGTTTGGCTGTCTGCTGCCCCTGCTTTGCAGTGCTGCTTGGTCCATCGTGTTTCATAGTCTCTGTGTCTCAACTCAATTAGCAGCATGCTGCCAGTCAGAGATAAGCCCATGGACAGGCATACTAGTCATGGCAGATAAAAGCCCCAAACAATAGTTCAGTCCAATGTCATTCACTTAATATAAAAATAGAATTTAAAGCTACTAACAGAGCAACTCGGGATATTTAGTTGCAGCCCTCAGAAGCTTTTCCATCCTTATTCAAGCCACAGGAGGACAGGAGACATCTACCTCCTTGGTAGTTAATGCTGCTATTGCCTCTCCTTCACTTCTGCAATCTGTCCCCCAGTTGCCCATGTGATAAGATGTCTAAGCTTCTTCTTGTAAGCTATATGTGCTAGACTTTTCAGAGCACCTTTAAGACTTGTCTCAGAGACAAGGTGGAAATGTGAGTCTTAGTGGATGGCTCCTGTCTTCCAAACTGGGAAAAATCAGGCAGGGAAACGCAGTGCACTGACCTTTCTATTTTGTACTCTTATGCCAGCAAACCTGAGAAATGTGTCAGGCCATTCTTCTGAAATGTCCCCTACAGCATAAAATCCAGGATGATGTTGTTCATTCTGTCTGACATTGCTGACCCAAAATATTTTGTACCAGAGTGCTAGACTCTCTAAGGAAGCTGGAAACAGTGGTACACAGGGAACTGAAGCAAAAAGTTTTTAGGACTGAACCCGAAGAAAAAGCTAAAAGAAGAGGAGGCCATAACCAGGCTTTTGGCTTGTATGTGGAAGACAGGAGAGAGGAGCTGTCTGATTTAAAAGCTGTTCTTTTGTGCCTTAAATCCCCTGCACAGTTTTCCTCTCCCAGATCTTGCTTTTTATAAGCTTTCCAAACTTAGGGAAACAGCAGTGAAGCCATTCAGAGGAACTCCTGCCAATGAGAACCCAAGGTCATAAAAACATGGCATAAATAAGCATTTGGGCTTTTCTGGCTCAGCTTCCTACTGGGAGAGGGACAATGGCTCTCACTACTGTCACCAATGGACTAGTGTCATTCTGGGCTACCACTCATCACCTGCCAGATCAGCTGGTATGCCAAAGCGGCTAGGGATCTTTTGGGGATCTTTCTTTACTTCCTAGGTTTTCTCCCAGTGTCTTGTGAAGGGTCTCTCTCTCTGCCATTGCAGCACAGCAAGAGTGCAGTTCAGCTTATTGAGCATGGCATTTCTACCCTGCCCTTGCTTTGTGATGGGACTGGGCCAGGGACCTCTGCACGGAGCTGTGGATATGTGTGTGTGTGTACTCAGCCAAATCTGTGGATGCAGAGGAAGAGGAACCCGTGAACATCCCTACCTGAAGCATTTGCTGCTTTTTTTCTCCTCCTCCAAGACCTCTACTGAGTTTCTCACCAGACTTCCACATACCCTTCTGCACAGTGCACGTTTGTAGCCTCACAAAGTTCTTGGATTTTTCCTGTCACCCCTATCTCAGTACTGATCTCTGTAAGAGTAACTGGCCTATTGCTTGGGATGGCAGAGATGCAAGAATCTAAATGTTAAACAGCGAGTATTCCCAAGTCTGTGAAAAGCAGGCATGCATTCCCTTCTCTCTGAAGAGCTGTTCTCAAATATTTGGTAATGTCATTTTTATAGTGTTAAAAATCCCAACTCAAGCCTCTCATTAGCAACCATAAAACGATCAGTGCAAGATACTGCAGATGTTCTGTGAAAACTGAAGTTCGGATGCAGAGAAAAAGATGGTGGGTAGGAATAGAGAGCAACTGAAAGAACTGTGAGAAAAGATGCATTTTTAATCCTTATGGGTAAAAGCCGCCAATGGTTGAAGAAAGTAAGGTTGTTCCAATATGAAATTTGGGAAAGTGTGTGGGAACCATGGTTTTAGGAACATATTGCATTGGGAACTGTAAACCAAAGATTGAACAAAACACTGCCAGATTTTCCTAATATAATCTTACAGAATTCCATTAGCATTTACCAGGTGGCAGAACATAATGAAACTAGAATACAAGTTTTGAGGGAAAACAAGAAAGGATCAAATGGAGGAAAGGAGAAAAATCCTAGATTCATGCAAACATTTGGAGACAGAGGAAATTCCAATGGCTTGCAAAAAATGCTATTGAAGATCTGAGAGCAAACAGAAGTCTATGCACTGTTGCACTGGAGGGGATTTCTTACTTGTAACTGTTTAAGAAGCTTTCAAGGACTGCTATGTTTTGGAATAGATTATAGGCAAATTAGTATGTGAACTGCTCCTAAAACAAATCACATAAATCCTAATCTTAAAATTATATGATTCTAAAGTTTTGAAGCAAGAGATGGTGAACAATATACATGATAAGAACCTATATATGGAAAAAATATAAAAGTTCTCAGCTAGACCTACATTATATTGGCTTCAAATGAAAGCAGATATAGAAGAAAAACTTAACGTGAAATATTAAAAGAAATTTATCAAACAAAACAGTCGGTGATGTTCATCCAAGAAACAGAAGATTAATGGTCTAGCGTAGTCATAAATTACTTCTTCTTTCCTGGAAAAAATATGTCTTATTTTTGGAATATTGTCTTTAATATAACAAAATGGTACAATTAGAAAATATGAATGTTAAACATGATTTCAAATAATGAGCATTTATTTAGTAGAATAGTATATTAGTTGTGGCAGTGAAAAAGAGTAGTGCTATTTGGTGGTCTAGAATTTATGCATACTACAAATTAATCAGGATTTTAGGTATAATATTGCAAAAAGGCACAATGTAATGGGATGTGATAAATGATGTAAAATGATAGCAAGGATGATTCTAAAAAACAGAAGAACCAAATTCAGATACTCATTTGGCATATCCAATCTTGAAGTCTGGAATGCCACCTGCTGAAACACTGTTCAATAGGAAACTTAGGCTTAATAGGACTCCATTTTCATTCCTAAACCTTGAGTTTTACCCTATTTCTTTCTTCTAACCCTCGGTGTTTTATGTCCCATGGATAGTATCGTTAGAAATATGCATAAATTTGGGACTTTCTCCCTCTCTGCCCCTTGATTCCCCAGGTCAGTGTTAGTCTCCCCTCTGCTCAACCTCTCTGAATTCAGCAGTTTCTTTCCCTGCAATTTGCCCGCTAGGATTTTGCAGTCAGGCTCAACCACTGGACCCACACTGCTACCTCTAAAAGATGAAATTAAACAATATAGACTCAGATATTGTCCTGTTGCCATAGGACAGTATAGACTCAACAACTGTCAAGCAAGCTAAGAGTCTTTATGTTTGCAAGGCCACAGTACGAGTACAGATGGTGCATATACCCACAATATGGGCATAAGCAACAAATTAAAGATGTACCTTGTTATCATCTTTGCTGAGCAAGGGGATTGATGAAAGAATCATGACACCTCGGTAGCAATTTCCATAGAAAGAGGACACAAGAAGGCTTGCAGGCCTCCTACACACCAAGATCTGAAACAGAAGGGGCTGCAGAGAAACCGGTGGGTTGCATAGCATCAATGGAGATTAAAATTCATTAAGTGCTCTGAATATGGTTGCCATTTCAGATGCTTTGGTAGAAGGATAGCTGACCCTTCCAAGACGGATTGTGGTTATGTATCCCAACACAGGCTTTTCATCCCTGCACACCCCAAAGTACTACAGGATGGAGCAGGAGGGCTTTGTGGTTTTGGGGGTTTTTGGGACTGCAGTTCTTGCTGGGCAGTCGCACCTCCGAGGCACTCTTCTGGGCTGCATTCAAGCATAGCCTGCACTGGGGGGTTCAGACCACATTCACTGCTCAGTTTTGCCATCAAAATTATTCATGGTGACTTCTGTTCTCCACTCTTACTCTCCCACCCTATATTTACTGTTGGTTCTTTGGGTTTTGTTGTTGTTGTTGTGTTTTGTTGTTTGGTTTTTTTGTCTTGCATGATCTGTTGTTTTCATGGGTGGGATCTCACTTTGAGCAATGGGACTCACAGCACGGGCTGTGGCTCATAGAGTGATCGAGCTGGCAGCACCCCTTGTCTTTTAACGCACAGTGTGTGGGTGTCTTAGTGACCAAGGAAAATCCTTTTCACTTCTGCGACACTCCTTTTCCTGCACATCAAATACATGGGTGTGATCACCTGAACATCACCTGCATTGAGTTTGTTTCATTGGGAAGGAAAATAGGAGAGAGAGCTGTATCCCTTTGCTCTATGGAGCACTGGTACCCTCTAGTGGTAAAACCGCAGGCATTTTTAGGCAAAAGATGACGATTTCTTTACTGACTTATCTTCTGTCTTCCTCTTGGACAAAAATCTGCACATCATCTTTAATTGACAGTGCTATTCTGTTGAATGATATCATAAATTCACATCTTTAGTTTAAGTAGCGGATGATGTCATTTCCTTGGACTGTTTTCAGTATGTTTTGCCTTCCATTAAATCATTTAAATGAACTGATGGGTGACCGAATTTTTACATAGTATAAAGAAATGTCTGTAATGGAAAGCATCAAGTAGCAGTAGCTCAAGGGTTTAAATGGAGAGTAGGTACAGCGATGGTACCACTGTAAGGGCTGTAATGTGGCAGATCATAGGTGGTTTATAGCTAATTGAAAGAATCGTCATCTCGGTTGAGTTCTCACCCATTTGCTCATGGAGGGACAGGGTAGCTGGATCATGGGTCTTGGGATGCCACTGGGCCACTGGCTTCGTAACCGCAAGGTGGAGACAGCAAGGTATGGTGAGACAAAATGAGCTTGAGGGCATGGCAGGAACATTGCAGAATTGCCAAGTTAACAGCCAAATGCCTCAAGCAGCAGGAATGTGGTTATAGGTAAATGGTAAAGGACACATTCTGGACTCAAAGGCTATTTCCTACCAGTCACATAACCCTTACTCTAGAGCATGGCTGGTGAGTGGGAGAAGGTAAAAATTGTCAAAGAAGTCTAGAATCATTTAGCATGAGCAAATACATTTGTTTCTGTTCTAGCCTTGCTTGAAATGGCTGATCTAAAATTTTCCTAGTGTAGGAAACTTCAGTCTGAATAGGTAATGTTAGGAACACCACAGCAAATAATCCTTCAGGTCTTGATGTGAAGTTTCGCTGTTGACGGTTCATTGCATGGAAGCTGGTAGTTAATTCTGTTTAGGGGAGATCCCCCACAAAAAAGTCAGCAGGAGCTATGTGGAGCTCACTCTCTCCTTTTACTCCAGCTGCCAAAATTTTGCAAATCCTCAGAACGCACTCCTTTAGCCCGAGGTTTCCTCATACGTGAAGGAAACAAAAGCCCAGGACAGGTTAGAGGCCACATACGAGTCTCTGAGCTGAAACCCCTTTCCCACGGTCCTTGCTGCCTCCACACTGCAGGCTGTGAACTCAACTCTTCACCCACTGAAACAAAGTGGAGTTTTATTCAGCAAGAAATGAAATCACACTTTAGGTATCAGATTGAAATTCAGAACAGGTAGTACACACTAAACACAGTTTGAGTCTTAACAAGCTTTTTTCCCTGGATGATTTCAGTACCTGATGCCTATCATTTCTTTGATGTAGCCTAACTAAGCTCTGAAATATTTCCATGGCCACCTGCCCCTCTGTCCCTGCAGATCAGGTTTTGGGAGCACATTAAAATACCCATGATCTGGGTACATGAAGTACTAGAATATGAGCTTTCCCCCAGTCTGCTTCACAGTAATCACTTATGAGACTCCCTTGATTTTTCTTACTTCTTTATGTATAAAAGATTTTGAATAGCTTGAACCTGGGAATAGTTTTACAAAGCAGATCAACATGACTTTAGGTTGGACTGAATTGGATTTACCAGCAGTGGGAGTTAAATTTTCTGTGGTCTTTGTGTTCTGGAGCCTCACAGACAGGCAATAGCCCAGGGGCAGTGATTTATCATGCACTGTGTTTACTGGAGAGCAGAACTTTACCTTCTCTATTGTTTCTCTTTCAAACCTTTTTATCTTTTCGTCTGCATAGAAATGAGTGAAAAAAGGGAAAGAAAAAAAGAAATGCAGTGCAGTTTTCAAGGGAGGATTTGTCCTGGTGCTGCATTGTACTGAAGCGTTTACTGTTTCTCAGGTCTCAGGATATGCCAAGATTTATTCCACTGTAACTGCAGTGCCATTTTGTGAAGCACAAAGGACATCAGCTTGGAACATCTCCAAGTTTTACAGTCTTCTACCATACCATACAATCCCTTCCCAAAATAAAGTATCATCCATTTCCTTCCTGAAGAATCCAATCAAGTTAATTAATGCATGTCTGTCCCAGAACCATTCTGACTGAGGATCTTGCCATGATTTCTTGATTGCCAGGCCCCCCATCCAGATTGAGAACCCTTGATCTTCATGAGAGCCCACCTCACTGCTCACTGAGGAGAAGTAGCCATCCTCTGAAGGTCTCCACTCAGGTTTTTATACATAGTATCTCCAATGCAAATACAGAGAGGGGTAATAATGCTGTGGTTTTCCCTTTTGTTTCATTCCAGATTTCTGATTGTCTTGGGGTGTTTGATCTTAGCTGTCCTGACAACTTTCAAGGAGTACGAAACTGTTTCGGGAGACTGGCTCCTCTTGCTGGTAAGTAGACTGGCTGCTGCATCACCCTGGTAATGTCCCTGAATTGAAATCAGCCCCATCAGCAGTGATGGAAACTTACTCCAAGCTCTGCATGCAATAAGATTTCTTCTGTAGATCCTGGAGCAGTGACCATACTTTACATCTTATTGGAGAGTTCCCAGTCCATTGTCAACACGGAATGAATAAAAAGGAAGTAAGGAGAGAGGAAAAATACTAGCCTGAGACTTTTAAATAATGGCTTTTCAGCATTTGCCTAACATTTCTTCCACCAAAGTATCAATACATTTCCAATTGACCATGCCAGAACTGTGCCAAAACTGAGCATTTCTGGGAGGTCCTACCAATTCCAGTATTTCTTTCAATAGCAGCATAACTGAAATTGTTGCAAGCAGCACTTCCGATGACTATCCATGAGAGGAAATGTATTTGCAGCAAATATATTCTTTTCTCTGTGTTTCCAGCATGCTTGTTTTATAAATGCTGGAGTTCATGCTCAAGACTGTATTTCTGTAGGCCTCCCATTTGGCAGAAGAGGAAAAAAATAGGAAAAAAAACCAAACCCTCACTAATTCTAAACATGATGTATTAATTATTTTATGAAAATGACCCTAACAAAGAACTTCATCTAGCTCCCACAGCTATCATGAAATAGAAGGTGCACTGTCTCACTTAACCTGGCTTTGTAGAAAAGCATCCCTAGGGAAACTGCACAGCAACAGTAGTTCCAGGATCTCAATTGCCATTTCCCCTTTTACCCCCAGAGACAAGTAGATCCGAGCTGGAACTAAATGGCAAAAGAAATGAAAGGTGAATTCCCCTTGTATGTTCCTTCTCAAAAAGTGCCTGTATGGAAACACCCTCATCCCCTAGAGAATGTGAAACTCGCTTTTGGTCCCCGTTACCCTGCTTAGACCTATCTTTTCTCATTTGAAAAAGCCTGAAGTTATTTTTCCTTCTCCTGTGCTTCCTTTTATGTGGCGCTCAGCAGTTTCAAGAAGTCCCTAACAGTTGTGGGCATGAGCATCAGGAGAAAAAACACAAACCACTTTTCCTCCTTGTCAGCTCGTCACAGAGAGGAAAAGTAACTGCGTGCCCCATGCTGCCCTTGGCCCATCTCTGCTGAGCACCTCAGAGAAGCTCTTTCCTCTCCATTCCCGCCCCATGCTTAGAAGAGTTATTGAGCAAGGTGGAAAATCCCATTATTAGTGCACCAGAAATTTGAAGGAAATAATATATGACCTAAATTTGTCCTATATATTCCTTTATCATTGCCTTAAATTTATGAGCATATGAATATACTGTATCCTATCCCTGTCTCTATAGATACGGCTGCATGAACGAGCTGCTGGTGGGTAACCCTGGGTGTGGGTATACAGTGCACTGGGGACTTTGCAGCCACCACTCACGTATGTCTTCTTTTTTCATGTGAAGCAGGAGCTCTTTTTGTGAAGTAATTGCCCTTCTGTCAAGGCGGGGTAAGCATTTCACATTTACCCAACAGCAGAGGCACATCCTTTCTGCAGAGCACTTAGCAGGCTGTGAAGTTATGTCCTACTTTGCCTTGCCTCTTTCATCAACCTGGATTCTCCTCCCCACTTTTTCCTCTCTCTCTCTCACACTCATACACCCCAACACTTGTACTTCATCTGTTTCCTTCAGCGACCTCTATATCTCCAGAATTACTGCAAAACTTGTTAGAAGTCTAACAATGTAGTCTGTGTCTTTGGTACAGGAAACTTTTGCCATTTTCATCTTTGGAGCAGAGTTTGCCTTAAGAATCTGGGCTGCTGGGTGTTGCTGTCGCTACAAAGGATGGAGAGGGAGACTCAAATTTGCCAGGAAGCCTTTGTGTATGCTGGGTAAGCATGTGCTCTCTACTACTGTTTTCCCTGTTGTATCCTTTTCTTTCTAAGCCAGTGTGATGGGTTGTCCAAGGACCAGTGAACGGCAAAGAGCACTGAAATCAGATCTGCCCTTTGTGCTAGGAGCTGTGTCCTGCTTGGAGTAGTTGGTTGATGTATCTGGCGATAATGATTCATTCAAGACAGTCTTGAGTGGCTGGTCAGTCAGGAAAAATAAATAGATCGTTCTACTCTTCAAACACATTTTTTATGTCCTAAGCCCCACTGCATCTTTCTTATGCTCATCCCAAAATAACAAACTGCTTCAGATCCCAACACTGTGCCACCTTCCCCAGCTATCTTTCATATTCAAATCTTGTGTTTTATCTTTGTAATGTTGGTCTGCATTTGCAAACAAGTGTCTTTGTGCTTTCACCCATGTTATCTTTCAGGCTTGGAAGCTACTGCTGTACAGCCCTCATAAAACTACTCATTATTTGCGTTTGAATCCCCTCCTAAAACTCCTCATTATGTCCACAAACCAAACCAGCTAATATTTAGGAGCTCACTCTGCGCTGAACACCTGTCATGCACATCCACATTCGTTCACTGTTTCCAGGACTCCCTCATTTATTTTGATGCTTTTCAAGCCAAGAACTAGCCTTTTGTTCTTTATTTGTTCAGCACATAGCACTCTGGGGAGCAGTGGTGCTGCAGTCAAATGAGTGCATGCTACCCTCTTCCCTCTCCCTCCTTTTGTTCATCTTCTGGGTCTAAAAGGGAGACAAAATTGGAACACATTTTCATTGTGCATCTATGCTATCTTCAATTTAGTAGGGCTCCTTTGGGTGCTACTGCTGTATAAATACTTCTTATACTTCTAATAGCATTGTGAAAGCAGCAGAGCACAGTGTGAGCAAGTGGGATTGATGCTGTCTCATGCCTTCTTGGTAAAAGCGTCATCTCAGTTCTGAGAATGAATCTTCATTGATATCTGGGTAAAGAACAGAAAAGATCCCACTGGATTCATTAATGTCATCTCTTGGTTGTCACTGGCACAAGTTTGTTTTGAGAATGATTGAAAGTGAATAAATCTGCAATCCATCTGGTGACACTCTTTTTGGCTGGAAATACAATGTGAAGACAATTTAAAGACCAAGTGCCTATAGAATGTTTGAAGCCTTTCGGTACCACTTTTTTCTCATGTATGTATAGGATAAAAAAACCAGGGGGGAAACAAGGAAAAGAAAGAAAAAGAAATGAAGCAAGAAGAAGTGATGTGATTTGCATTTCAAACCTCTTCAGTTGATCAGCAAATTGGCCCTGTGAGCACTTACAAAAAATAATATTACTGAACTTCGAGTTTTTAAAGGGAAAACTCAGCCAGAAGAACAAACAGCTAGATGCACTATGAAAAACTGAATTTCTCACTTGCTGACCTGTTCACTAAGGTATTCCTGTGGGACAGGTGAATTTAAGGTTGTTTTTCTTTCATCATTTGGACACTATTTCATCACTAACCTAGTTCAGACAGTTTCTCAAGTCCAGTGCATCAGTCTGTAAATGGATTACGAGGCTTTCTGGTGGGTTCTGTGCATGACGCTGGCTGTGTGGCAGGTGCAGATATCTGCTTAATTGGCAAGAGAAGGCATTTTCAGGCAACTTTAAAATTTGCCTAGGGAAATTTACAGCACCACCAGATGGGATTAAGAAGCAGGTGACAGGGCTACTTTTGTTGGCAGGCTTTGTTCTTTTTGCCTTGCAGATATCTTTGTGCTGATTGCTTCAGTGCCAGTGGTTGCTGTTGGGAACCAGGGCAATGTTCTGGCCACATCTCTCAGAAGCCTCCGCTTCCTCCAGATCCTACGGATGCTCCGAATGGACAGGCGGGGCGGTACATGGAAACTTTTGGGATCAGCCATTTGTGCACACAGCAAAGTAAGTGAAGAGCTTGCAGGGCTTAACTGGGGCTTGAGGGAGAGACATTGAAAGGAAAGAGAGGGGATGCACAGGTACAGCAATGCTGCAGGATTATGTCTTTTAGTTCAAGCAACAGTTTTGCCCTTTCGGCTTTATTCCATCTCCCATTGTCTCAACCATTTCTACCCCTTGTTTTACCCTTCTTTACTCAATAGTGGTGCTGGGAACTGACAAGAGAGAGTGTTCATTTCCACACTCATTACAACAGGAATTTTGCCTTTACACTGAATGAAAGCAGGGACATCCCTTTAATGGTGAAGTATGTTGAAATCTTTGCCAGAAATGCCTCTTTATTTGCAACATGTTTGTAGTGGCTTTGCAGACTTGTATGATCAACAGATGGAGCAGGACTCTGGAAGGATGGAAAGAGGCTGGTTAGCAGAAATGTGGTTTCAGAGGGAGCTACTGGTATAATTTCTCTTTGGAAGCATGGGCCAGGCAATAAAAAGATGCACACAGTGTGAACCCAGACAGACAAAATTTCTAAAATCATCTTTGCTCAGACTAACTTGATGCTATAGTCAGACACATCCTGTCTCACACCAGAAAGACACATTGTGTTCTTGCATTTTCACCAAGCATTATTACAAGTTAAAAACTATCTGCATAAAAATCCTCTAGATGAGATTTCTCATCTGCACACAGTGTAGAAAAATTGCATATACTCTGTGCTAAACACTGCTTTTTCTTATCCTTGAATGACATTCCTGACATTTTAGGGGTTCTTTAAAATTAAAATGCCAGCTGGCACAGCATAATTAGACTTTGCTTCTTTGTAGTGGCTGATAGGGATACCCACCCTGCTTCATTTCATACCAACTTCTGTTTCTTCCCCATATAAATTTACTACAAGGCAGGTGGCACATAAACACTTATGTCAAAAATGTTTCTCAGGAATCTGAGATCATGGAAGAAGTCTATGTGCTGAAGACAGTGTTTAGAAATTGTTTAAGACTTCATTGTGTGGAATTTCATTCAAATATTCCTTGTTTGATTCCCAACCATCACCCTTTGGGCCTCAGCTGGCTGTGGGAGATAAGAAGTGGTTGCAAGAACTTTGCTTCACTGGACATGCTAAAGAAACTATTTTGATAACGAGTTTAGCCAACAAATTTCCTTCTGTGGTTGCACACCAGAAATCAGCCAAGAAAGTGGACATCTTAAGACTCAATTATTCAATTCTCAGCTGAAGCTTTTTTTTTTTTTCCAAATGCAGTAAGGTATTTCTCAGAAAACAAAAGGAATATTGATTTTTTACCCACTTGTGGTACTTCACCCCAAAAAGTTTCTGCTTTGTTTCAGACATTGCTGGGGTTTGAACTTGGTTTGCTGCATCTTCTACCCCAGTAAGATTAGCCACACACTCCACTGTAGTCACTCTCTAAAACAAGGAAGCTTAGGTTTGTTTTCACACAGATGATTTTCAAGGTCTGTTCTTATTGCATCAATTCATGATGAAATCATAGATTAGAACTTGCTTTGGTATGCCTAAAGAGAATAAACTGCATCCTGCAGCCTTGGCTCTAGGGAGGCAGGGAGAGGGCAGAGCGGTTGATTTGCCTGCCAAGACTGACCAAGCCTAAGGGCAGAAGGAATGGGGAGAGTCAAGGTCAGGGACAGAGCCCTGCAGCACCCTGTGTCATGTGTAGCTAAGCCCTTAACCCAGCTTTAAGCAGAACTATAACTGCAGATTGCCCCAAGCTGTTCCCAAGGAAGATGCCGTGTAAGGGCTAATTCTTGTAAATCTCTGCATTATTTCCCAGTAAGTGCTGAGGTGGGCTGGTCATGGGCTGTGACCAAGCCAGCAGTGACAGCTCTGCTGTTATCCTTAGTCCTTCTCTCTTCTCCTGACGTCTACTCTGCCACTGTGGGTATTGAGACTGTTTTCAGGCCCTCCAGTGTCCATCTGTTTCTTTTGCAGGAACTCATCACTGCTTGGTACATCGGGTTCCTGACACTCATCCTATCCTCATTTCTTGTTTATCTGGTTGAAAAAGATGTTCCTGAAAAGGATGCTAACGGGGTGGAGATGAAGGAAGAGTTTGAAACCTATGCAGATGCACTGTGGTGGGGGCTGGTAAGTGACTCCAAAAATACCTTATCCCCTTATTAAAAACTTAATGTCCAAGAAGAGATAAAGTATTGATGTTAAGGATTACGCTAACTGCTGCTAAATCAGGTGAGGAGCATGTTACCAGTATAACATTACCAAAGTAAGGATGCCCCTACAACCATTTAACAGAACTTTTATCCCTGTTGATTTTCAGTCAGACAAAGGCCCTTAGGTGCTTAAACCCCTTTCAGAAATCAGTCTGTGCTCTTGACTTAGAGATAACCTCTCTTTTAGAGGAGTGTCTCTTTGGGTATAACTGCACTGGTAGAGCCTATGCCTATGGGAGACCTAGCTCCCATCCCAGCAGTATCCTGCCTGGGACAGAGACATCCCTCAGAAAATGGCAAAACCAAAGCTGGCCAAACTAGGAGGTGCTGTTGACTGAGGTACAAGAGGCCTTGCAGAGGGATCTAGATAGTTTGGAGCATTAGGCAATGATTAATGAGATGAAATTTAACAATTCCAAAAAGCTTCTGGAAAGGATAACTCAAGGCTTTTGCATCTTACATGCATTCCCAAAGAATCACTCAGGGACTGCCATTGGTGGTAGGATACTGAGCAAGAGGGACCTTTGATGCATCTGTTCTTGTCTCTGATGAAGAGATGAGTATTGGATTATGGTACTGCTCATTTGATGACAAAATATTCCTGCCACCTGGTAGACAGGGGAGTCTGTTTTGTGCTGTGATTAAAATGCAGCACCATATTTTTTATTTACTGCAGTTCACTCATAAGTGGCAAGATCCCGACCCACCATTATTAATCAAAAGGTCCCCAGTGTTGCATAGAACACCTGGATATTTTCGTATCCTTACATATCCAGGATGTTTATGTAGACCCTCACTGGTAAGAAAAGGTACACAGCCAGAAATTAGCAATTGTTCAGGAAAGTAGTAAGTTTTCACAGTCATATTTGTTTTACAGAGACTGAGACTGCAGGGAAAGGTAGCCCTGATTGTTTCTTAAACAGTTATGGCTCTGCAAGCTGTAAACTGGCAAGTCCCATTCCTAACTGCACTGATGGTGGGCAGGAGACTCACTCTGCGATGTTACATGGAATTCCCTTTGAGCAAATGCATCCTAGAGAGGCAGCTGCTTTAAGACTAAATCCATTCCCCCTGGTGCAATGCCTCTGGACTAAGATGCCATTAAAAAAAAAAATGGTTGGCCCAAAGTCAAGATCCTATTTTAAGAAGCTGTGCATGAACACCCATAGAGCTAAGTGAGTTATGCAGGTGTCATGGTGATATTTAAAGCGGAGCTGTTGGCTATGTTTTTCTTATGCAAAGTCCTGATCATTCTGTCCACAGATCACCCTCGCTACGATTGGGTATGGCGACAAGACCCCCAAAACATGGGAGGGACGGCTGATTGCAGCTACGTTCTCTCTCATTGGAGTGTCTTTCTTTGCTCTTCCTGCAGTAAGTACCTTCCTCCGCCTCTGCTAGGCACAGCCTAGCGCTGTGCACTTGCAAAAAGGAGGTAAAGTGATCAAAACTGCCAGTGGAATTAAAAACCCTTTTTAAGAGTTGATTATAACACTTGAGTTGGTCTATAACAGTAAACCAAACTCCTTTCTTCCCAACTTTGCATAGGGCTTATTGGGAATAATATGTCACCCTGATACCCCTCCAACCACGTGTGGACATTTTCTGAGACAGAGTTCATTGGCACGGGCCAGGTGAATCCTATTCTGGCTGCTTAAGAAACAATTTCTAAATTACTTTTGAAAGTATATTTGTTCTCTTGCGTTAGATAGGCCAAATATTTGCCTTGTCTGTAAGTCCTCAGGTAAGAATGAGATCAGATCTAGGTGAGACGGATCAGATAGCAACAGAAACCATCCCGAGTCCATATTTTAGGATATTTTTTCTTTAGATTGAGACTTGGAAAAAATTTCATGGAAGATGAGAGGTCACATACACCCAAATACAAAGTATGGTTAGCATAGATGTTTTGTCACACAAGTATAGTTTCACTGTACCCTGAGTGGAAAGTAATATACCACTTGGACACCTCCTGCGTGGAAAGGCAGTAGACATTCAAGAAGCCTGTTGAGGACTTCAAAATTATTTGGTGTGGCCCTTGGTCCTTCAGAGGATCATGAAAACCTTGTGTCTCATGAGTGGAGCTGTGGGAAAGGCGTGAACAAAGGTTCCAAGCAGCCATCTCCATCTCCACCCACAGACCTGTTTCCTCATCTCTAATCTGATTTTTCTCAGTAAAAAATGTCTATAATCTTGCATCACTTTATGCTTTCAGGGTATTTTGGGCTCAGGGCTGGCACTGAAGGTCCAGGAGCAACATCGTCAAAAACATTTTGAGAAAAGAAGAAAGCCAGCAGCTGAACTCATTCAGGTTTGCAGCCACTTATCCCTTCCTTGAAAAAGTATTGTGTATCAAGACTGTTGCGTCATGTTATCAAGAGCCACTGCTTCCCCTCTGCCCATATTTTCATTTCCCATTTCAGGAGGTGAGAAGCTGTTTGTGAAAGAGTCAGGTTTTTTCACATCGAACTAAACAATCTAGAGGTCCTTGCAGTTTTTGAGGGATCTTTCGGTTCCCAGAACATCTTTCAGAAGAACAGTGTCTTTAGAAGAAAGGGCCTCATCTGCTAGCTTCTGGAAACCAACCAACTTCTGCATCAGTGCCACAAAATCAAAGAAAACAAGCTGTCCAAAACATATTCTTTCCAAAATCCAGGTTTTGTCAGTTCCCTTGAGAGAGTGCTTTTATGTTCAAAGTTATGTTGTTATTGATGTGAAAACAGCAATAGAAGTGACTGTTTCAATCAAGGCAAATGAGGTAAATAGTATGTGTTGTTGTAAAAACTGAAACAAATCCTGGATCTTCTGTTACATCACTAGTTGATCAGAGGATTCAATGGGAAGAGACTCCTTAGCTCACTTGGACTTCAGTTTGTTACAAATTCAGAAAATTGAGCTTAAAATTATTAGTCTGGGGCTGACAAATTTGACAGGAGTTACTCTTAGTAGATGTGGAGCACACCCTGATGGTGGTGAGGTAAATGGCAGCATTTCCACAGGGGAAAGCATCTGTCATGTCAGATGGAAGCATTGATGCTCAGGAACGCTCAGAATCAAACCAGTCCTCAGGGGAAACAGGCTTAATGCTGTATTATGCTGTTCTCATTAAAAACACTCCTTACCAAACAGAAGGGACTGCAGCAATGACTTGTGAAATGAATTCACCTTTTTAAATTAAAGCATCTCCACTTAGCAGGTAGCTAATTTAGCTACAGTATTTTTTAGGTATGTACTTAGAGAATTTTGGTTGGAACTAAATGCTGAAATAGAAAATTGCTCGGCAAAATTTCCTCTGATGGTACATTAGATGATAGTAAACTAGCTTAAGCAATTCTAGAAATACTGGAGAAGTCCAGCAGTGCTTGAAGCTCTTTTATACCAGACAGGAGAATAAATCAGTTTAGTCAAATTGATGTTGATGGTTGTCTCCATGTCCTGTCTCCTTTAACAGACCTCCCAGATCATAATCCAGGGTCAATAATTTTGCCATATAGTGACACCCATTTGGTATGGCTGATTAGTAATTAATTTCCAGATAGTCACTCAGGTGCATTGTTGTGTTCTTTGAAACAATCTGGCTACTGTCAGACTGGGGACCTAACACTAATTACTTCCTCTCTCTTTTAATTCAGGCTGCCTGGAGATACTATGCTACTAACCCCAACAGGATTGATCTAGTTGCTACCTGGAGGTTTTATGAATCAATTGTTTCATTTCCATTTTTCAGGTAGGTGCATTGGCCACCTCTCCTTCATCATTTTCTGTGGAGTAAAGTCAGGACAGGAATGATAGACTTTATATACATCAATGAGGCTTTTGTAGGTAACAGAAAGTTGAAAGCTAACTTTCTGGCTGACTGAAAAACATGATTTTTGGCTTCTGGATCCTTTTCTTCCCCCTTCTCCTGATGGGACATAGTAGAGGCACATGGATAACTCCATCAGTGGCTCTCCTGTTTTTATTAAACAAAGAGGTTACATCACCATCACCTTTGTAAGACTCTGGAGTTCATTGACTGGAAATCTCAATTTCTCCCTCTGTGGTGTCGATAGTGATAAGTGTTAGCTCTGGATTTCAGAGGTGCCTGTACTTCTCACATCCTCTACAATGCGGTTGAATATTTTAAAATATGGGCTATGCTGAAAATTCTTACTTTTCCCTCTTTAACTCAACTGGCCTGAGAGTTGTGTTGTTCACAGAGGTGGCTGTGTCATGTGAACATAATTAATGCTTGTTAAATACTTGTCTTTTGGCAATACCAGTTGCTCAAGGGGATAATTTAATGGAGGACAGCCAAAGCATCTTTAAAACTGTCTCCCACTGAAGGTTCACAAGGAAACTTTTTTTTGGGACTTGGTGTCATGGTTTTATTTTAAACACCATTTCTGAGTTCAGTGGAAAGCATTCCATACATAAAGACATTCAAACTTAATGGATGTTCACATGTTTATGGATATGAGTGTGTCTGATCTTCACTTTTCTTGCCTGTCAAACAGGCACCTTCCTCACCTTGAGTTCTTAACATTTTAAAATATCGGCCCTATGAAAGCCAAGACTTTTAGCTATAGACTATCAGTTGCTAATAATGGGCATTACTTATCCAATTTTATGCTTTAAACTTTCATTCTGGACTTGCTGTTCTGACTTGCCTCATTCTGACAAAAAGTGCCCTTAAACTACTACTCAGCTCAAGCAGAGGTCTCCGCATGTAAGTTGTGTTCACTGTGCTAAAACTGCAGCTCCAGCTGTTGCTCAAAACTGACTAGAAGAAACATTTCAGGCTACTGCCTTTACAAAGGGCAAATTACAAATATTAACTCTCTCTTTGGTTTATTAACAATATATTTCTTTAGGATTGATTTCATCTAGGTCAAAAAGAAAATCTCTAAGAAGAAACACAAGGGTTTAATTAAGGCTCTATATTTTTCTTTCCTTTTCTTTATCCCATCTCACTCTCTATCTGTTCTCATGTTATCCATTACAGAGTGATTTCTAGAGGGTTTCTTGACCTCAGGTTTTGTTCAGAGAATGATTCTCAGGCTTTCCTGGAGTCTAGACTCATTACGGAGACTTCAAGCTCGTTCATTGTGTGTAGGTTCTACTGTGATTCAAATGTGACCTGAAATTTAATAGGTGTTTTGCAAACAAGGTCCTGGGAGAGGGGGCAAGGGAGTTCACTTCTCGCCAAAGACTAGATTGCCAGCCTAAGCAGCACAGATTAGTTTCCTTTGCTTCATGACTAGTTGAAAATTATGCTTTTACTCTGGTGTCAGTGATGGTCATGGAACAAAAGAGATATAAGCCAATAGCAATAGATTAGAAATTTCTGTTTGAA
The DNA here is from genome assembly GCA_026413425.1 of Tringa solitaria. Taxonomy (NCBI): domain Eukaryota; kingdom Metazoa; phylum Chordata; class Aves; order Charadriiformes; family Scolopacidae; genus Tringa; species Tringa solitaria. The sequence goes on along the minus strand of JAOXJM010000012.1, from coordinate 149,144,230 downwards.
AAAATCTGCTGAATTTATTATTTAATTTGTCTCTCCTTGCTTTCCTGTAATGCTTCCTCTCTTTTATAAAAGGAAAGAGCAATTGGATGGTACTACCAGGTATGTAGCTGCCATTATTAAAGCCTTACTTTAATACAATTAATGGAGGATGCAGGTTAAATGGTTCTTTGTGGATTCATGAGCTGTTAACCAAAACATGCTACTAACACCACAGGTAGTCATTAAAAATTATTAACCAATCCATTTCCTAAGTGCTTGCTTTCTTTCAAAATTTAACAACACGGCTAAAATACTAATCGTACAACTGCAATGTTGCTTGTTGATTGTTGTTGATTGTCTGTAAACAGCTTTATTGTGTGTTATGATTAATCATAGTTTAGATTTCTCCTGATCCCTGCTGTAAAGTCATGGTTTAGCATCCAGGTTGTTCTGGGGTGAATTTAAAATTCTGTTTCACATTATTACTCAACAGTCCTACACAGAGCAATGCTGCAGTGTAAGGGATCAAGTCTGTGGTGATTCATGATGGGCAAAGATTTCTTAATGGTACTTATTAAGATGGATGGCTAAGAGGGATAAGTAGGATAGTCAACCTCTGTGACAGTACTAAAAAAGGTACGTGAGGTTTGAGGCCTTGTCCCACACCTGCTGAAACAGGTGGGAAAGCTCCCAGTCACTTTGGGGAATTTACAAGCAAAGAGAATGAAGCAGTCATTGATCTTAATACTGGTCAATCACTGAAGACTACAACAGAGTGGTCGTTGTCAGTCAACCTGCGAGGTCTCAAATGGAAATGATATATTTATAACCCCTTCCAGCTAAGCTGCAGGTTCAAAAGTACATAAAATAGTTTAACCTCTTAGGTTGGAAATATGAAATACTTAATGCTAAACTGCTATCAGTGGATCACCCACAAAGAGTCAATGATGATTAAAGGATAAATAGTTCCAAAGACTCGTGCTGAAGCTGTTTCCATTTGCATCTCCATTTAAAACACAGAGAAAAAGAGCAAGAACTGTAGCAAAATTTGAAATCTGTTAGTCAGAGGACAGGCGTGGGTTCCAGTCCCTGGCCAGATGAAAAGTTATCTTTTTGAGTTTTAAATATTTTATGCAGCACATGACAGCTACAATAAAAGAAACTGAAAAAACCCACAAATTCACACTTGCTGTTCTCATGTGAATTTTTTGGGTTCAAGCCTCCTTTATCAGAAAAGAAAAATCGATCTCAAGTTGTCTTACGATACAGGAAAATACTGTAGTGCTGAATTACTGCGAAAAGATGACTTGATCCTCCTGCCACCATCATCATGAGCTAACCTGCTCCTCTTCAAAGACTGCCTGGGTGGGAGTTACCTAGTTTGTGAACCCTCATGAACTTTAAGTACTATACATCCACGTTACTGCCCAGGCTAAGCAGTCATGAGCAAGCTCAGTTGCATTAATGCAGATGGCTGGAGATTTTAGCCAGCTCCAGGGTTGGCAACAGCTGAATTTTGCCCTTTAATATGTAGGGGAGAGCTTAGGAGCTGAAATCCTTTTGAGTATGTAATTCCATACCTTGAGCCAAAACGTGTTCTGATTCAGATGCGGCAGCAGATTAAAATTAGGCAAGTGAATGATTGCTGCAGTTTGCTGTTGGTCACAGCTCCCCTAGAGAAGCTCCTGCACCTGCAGTGACAGAACAGTTTGTGGAGCAGCTTCAGAGTTACTGTACCTTCCAGGCCAGTAGAAGCAATCATTTTATATTGACACACTGGATTAAAAACTGAAAAGTATGACTAACAGCTCAAAATCTTTAAAACTGTAATCCCATGGCCCCTCTTTCTAGCTGGGTATATCTTGCTTTTATGTCATTACATGTGTAACAGCCTTCAGCAAAATCACCAGTAAACCTGCACAGGAGCCTTCCTGTTAGCATGAATGTGTTTATGGAAATAAGCATTCAATAAGGGGGACTGGAAATCCTCCAGGTAAACAGAAGAATGATTGTACTTGTGGGAGCATCCACTGACTTCAGTAGACATGGGACTGAACCATAAAATCTGTTTGTTTTGACAATCCCACCTCCCATCTCTCATAAAACTCTTATTTACAGACCAGATAATTAAAAAAAAAAAACAACAACTCTTCCTCCTACAGTGATTTAGTATAAAAAGTATTACTCGTACTCCATTGCTGTTTGCATTTAAGGCTGTATTGAAATAAATGAGCAATAAGGGAATGCAGTCCTACTGGAGAGAACAGCCCATAAGTGCAATCAGTCTCCAGGTTTGCATCAGTTAAGTACTTAATGAGAAAGCTGTAGTAATAAACTACATTGTCTGAGCAGTGGTTGATAAAGGAGAGAGAAGATTTGGTCCAAAGCTTTCCTGGAAGAGTCAGAAAATTTAACTAGTTAACAAACTAAAAATGAGGCCTGGCTGTGTGAAAATTTGATGGGTAACACTTTAAGTGGCAGGGTTCCTATTTGGTGTTGTGAAAACTGTTTAGGAACTTTACAGTTGTAAAGCTGTAGATCCTTCTAGGATCTGTCCTTGGAAGCAGGTCGCAGCTAGATGCAGCTCCTTGTTATTAGACCATTTGGGGAAAACACAGGGAAGACAACAGAGTCTTCCCTGGAAGACTATTGGAAGAGTCCATTTTGGAGGTTGGATCCCAAGGCTAGGCTGCAGGGAAGGACTTGTGATAGCAGAAATCTGATTAAAGTTTGGCAGCAGCCCAAAGCTTTACAGAAGCTCCCTTTAAACTAAAACTGTGATGATGTGAGATGTGAGGAAGAGCACATTGGACTACCCTTGAACTAGATAGTAGACTGGGTCCTGTAAGCAGTGAAGTGATACATACGATGCTTCTCTGTTAAAAATGGCATTTTCCCTGCGTACCCTGTATAGTCCCCCAAACCAGAAGGAACTGGGGCTGTTATTCATTGTTCACTTGTGGGGAGTTTGCTGACATTATACTAGAGAAGCCACTAGCTTTTTCTTCCTTAATCAACGCCTTAAGCTACCAGCACATGAAATCTCAGATAGCAATTGCTCTTCTGCATGTATTGCAAAGCCTTTTCATCTGTTTAGCTCCCAAGAAGGAAGATTTATGAGAAAGATATATTAATACTCATTTATGCTGGAGTGCAGCAAATCATTCAGCAAATGTGCTGAATGTAGGTGCTTGACCTACGTTTCCCAGATTTCTGGATGGACTTTTGCTTGATAGACATGTTGTTTATTTTAACCAACATTTTATGTCTATATTTGAGGAAGGAATTGGGAGTCACACTTTTCAGTGCTGTTAGCAACCGTTCCACTGATTTCAACTATTGTAAGAATTTCGAATCACTTGTATATACAGGCACTTTAGTGAAGGATTTTGAAATTTCTTCTAAGGTCTTGCTCCTAATCAGCATTGTCCAACTGTAGAACTAAACATCAGGAGAGCACGTTCATTCCAAAATCTAATATTATGTGATTGCAGGAAAGTAATTTATCCCTGTTTCCTTATCTCTACATAATAAATAATATTTTTCTGCCTTTGGAAAGTTGGTTTGATTTTTTTAAGTGGCAGAATTGGTACTAGTCTTTCCTAATATGTATGAAAGAATGCATGTAATGTGATGCATTTTTGTATTGCCAGTAGTAACATCATAATGAAAAGAAAGTCATAATTTGCAAGGTGGAAAATTTCACTGTCAGCATTTCTTCTTTATGCATCTGCCTAAAACAGGAAGGGGTAAAAATTCACTCTGGTTTGCACACTACATTAACTACAAATGAAAGGCTGTTCCCATTCTTTTTCATAGAGCTTTTCATGGGAAATCATTAACGTCTCATCTTAATAACTTTTCTTCACTTTACAGTAATGTCATGTTTAGTAGGGAGTCATTCTTTGGATCAAGCCTCACAAGAAAACTTAGGTATATACATTCAAGTAACAATTGAGCCTTACTCTTTTCATATTTCCTGCATGCCATTCTCTGCCTGCAATTTCTGTTTTTACTGAAGTAGTTCATCTAACCACCATAAAAAGTAAGGAGACATAAGATTGAAAAGTGGTTTAAGCATAAAAAGAAAGTTGCATGACGTTGGAGATAGTTCATTGTTCTGCTGTTCAGAAAACGTGGGATCTAATCCTGGCACTGCCCATGATTTACTTAAAACCAAGTGCTTTTCTCTGTTTTCATAGATTGGGAGGGATACTAACCTACTCTGGAAATAATTTAGAAATTTACTTTAAGAAAAATACACTGTAAGAGCTAAATACAGTTACTCATGCAGTCCCAACCTTGCCAACACAAATTCATGCAAGTCACTTTGCATTTGAGTTCAGTAGAACAACATCTCTGCATGTGTATTTGCAGGTTCTGGTTCAGCAAATGGGAAACAAGTGGATGCTTTTGATCATCTGAATAAAGTTAGTGACGTGCTTAAATACCTTGCTGAACTGTGACCTAAGATGCGAGGCAAGAACTTTATCTTTTTGCAAAGAAATATAAATGCTGAAAAATCTGAAAAACACACCATCAGAAACACTAATATTTTGACTAAATTGTCAAGCATTTTATTCTATCCCACACAAACACCTTGCTTTATTCAACTTTAGCTCATTGTTCTCATTTCTACTTCATTCCACAAACATGAAATCATCAACACACAACCCAGCTTTCCTAGCCTAAGCTCTTCAACTTTTGGAGAGCAGGTAGTGAAGCACTCCATTTTTTTCATTGGATGACTGGCCCATGCAAAATAGTCAAGAGACATTGATTTTGCAGTTTGGTTGGATTTCAAGTAGTTGATACATGAAGATATGTTCACTGCAAAATAAAGAGTGGGTCAACATCCATATGGTTTCTACCTACATTGCTGGCTACATCCATTGGTTAAAAATACCCATCCTGTTTTCACAAGGAATTGAACTTGGATTATTCTCCCCATGGATTTGCGTGGCATTGCTTATTTTTACCCATTTCCAATCACTTTAGAAAGTATGGATGAGAAGAGGGGCTGAGAAAAGGCCTTTTGTGTGTATAAAGGTTCTTTCCCTTTCTGACAGGCATTGAAGTTGAGCCCAAGTTAGGATTTCTGTTCATGTTTCTGGGCAAATAATCTGTATGGCAGGTGGGTTTGGATTTAGAGTCATGCCTACAATGAAATACCAATGAGGACATACATCACCAAAAAGTGTGGAAATTGGTTGGCTAAAAGAGGGTGTTTGCTTCTCAGACATCAGAAACTTGCAAATTTAGACCTCAAGATTCAGGGTGAAAAGTGGCTTTTTAAATGCCATCAGCTGTCAAGAAGTTGAAGTCAATTATTTTGAGATTGAATATTTTTGTGAGTTCCTCTCTATAGAAAAGAATGTTACTAGATTTCCTTAAAAGGGAAATCCGATTGGCGAAATTTCATAAGTACCTCAGAAGTGTGGAATGATCTTTGTTTTATATTAAGAAAACGTGTGAGTTATCTGAGATAAGCTGAATGCATTCAGTGCAGGATTCGTGGTTGTCCTCATATTAGTTTCATGCTAATTTCTATTGGGAATAGTTCAAATTCCAGAATATTTCCAGAATGTTTGGTTCTGAAGTACAGCTGATAATGTAGTAAACTATTGGAGTAAACCTGACTGCCTTTTGCTTCCAGTTACTGGAAGTTACTAAATCTAATAATTAGCTAAACTGCAAAAATATGAAAAAAATTCCTGATTATTATTACTCCTTGTTAGGTGAAAGTGGTAAATGCATGGTAGAGGACTGTGTTTGATTCACTGTTAGCATTAATTCATTATCTTTTTTCTCATACATATATCCATTTGTTTATGAAACTCCAATACTAGGCAAAGCACAGAGAGGAGAGTATTTGACTTGCATGATGGGATGTAACTGCATTATTTCTTTGCATGACTGTTTCTGCAAAAGTATTTCTAGTTCAGTGGTTCCCACCCTTTATTCTGAGGAAGGGTAAAACACCTGCTGCAGAAGCCAGCCATCTCTTGTATATCCAGCCAACAAATTCATCTTTCAGACGTTCCAAAGTAATTCCCAATGCTCTGGGAGAGCAAGAATCTGAGAGCTGAATTGTTCTTTAGCTGGGAAGCTTTTGAGCCAAACTGTCTGCACTGCTTCTGCCTTCTTCCTACTATAGTGGTCTGTATCTACTACAGAACTAAGGAGTTCTCATGCTGGGACTCCACTTCAAAGACAAAGCTTTTGTGAAAATTTTTATTCCACCACAAGGGAAAGGATGCAATAGCATGCAAGACAAGCAACAGCAATGTGTCCAAGCTAGTCAGAGAAACTACTCTGCCCTTTTATCAGCATGTTGTGGTTGCATTTGAATCCCCCCAGTTTGTGGCATTGTTCTAGAAGTCAGGAATCACATTTTATTGAATGTAAGGAAGCCAAATGAGGTGGGACCAATGTCCCAAGGGGAGGAAGAGTAGCTAATATCAGTAGGATGAGTCTGAAGACAAGCAGCAGTACATGAACCTGTGGGTGGGAACCACTGTCCTAGCCACTCTCATGAAGGATGATGTGATCTGAGCATGCTTCATACTCTGAGACTGAGCCCTGCGCATGCTGTTTTAATGAAGTAGGTTATGTCATGAGAACAAATGTTTCCTACGTCCTTTTAAACAGTACAATAAAAACAAAAACCCCAGCAGACCCAGATTTCATCCCTTGGAAATGAGAATAAAGTCCGTTTTTTTTTCTCTGATGACAGCTAGTCATTATCTGGAAAAAAGCTTGGGTTTTGTTTTGGGGTTTTTTTTGTGTACAACATACTGTTGTATTTTTTCATGTGAAGATGATGAATTATTTTCTGATGATTCTACTGCTCTGGCTGCCTGGATATGAACACAATTGTCTATATTTATTGCATAAACACACTGTTATGAATCTGAATGTTACTTTAAGGGTTAACATCAGGATTCAATTAATGAGGAGGCTTCAGCTCAGGTAACTTTAGCTTAGACTAGAGTTTGCTTAGAGAGAGACTGTTTTTTAAATAACTTTTCATCTAGATCTTTCTGTAGATAATAACAAGAAACAAGTTCCTCCACCTGTAAAGTCATTCCAAAGTGAAATGGAGCTGAACTGCACTCTGTAGGTTGCTAACTTCCTGTTGATTATAGAAAGGGGCATGAAGATTAGTCTTAGACAAGACATTTAACTTTTTAAGCAGCTTAGACAGATGAAATGTGTTCTAGCTCCTAAACCTAAGATGCTCAAGCAACAGTTTTAGACAAGAGTTTGTTCCTAAACTGATACTTATCAATGGGGAAAGTTAAGAAACTCCTTAGAAAGAGAATTTGGGAATGCTTTTCATTTATATTATCTACCTTAAAACCTCATCCCACAAAAAAACCCAAGCCCAACCCACAAATGAGTGTACCTACGTGCAGTGGAAAACATCACTGCAAATAAGTAGCCTTTTCTACTGAATGCAGAAGAATATTTTGATCTGTTTTGATCTGAGGATGATATCAAATCTTGATCACTCTTATTCTTGTATAGCTCCACAGCAGGGATTTCTGCATATATTGCCTATATTTCTGTCCTGTATTGAAAAAATATCTGCAAGATTAATATTTTGGATACTTTCCATCATCCACTGACCCTTTTCCTGCTGATCTGATCCCTGTAGTTCTTTGCAATGCACTTTATACCTCCTTGTCTTTCGGTAAGGAAGGCAGCTATTACAAGAGTTTTAAGGGGAAAACTTTGAGACATCTGAATACATGGATATACATTTTGAAGGACCAAGCAAGTTTCTGGAGAGAGAGTCAGAAGCCGTATGTAATGACAACTCTATTTTTCTAATACAGTATGAAACTGCTATTTATAAGCAATAGGAATCCTCTGTCTCACCTATTTTTCTGCTTCTTTGTCTTTCAGGTTCTCTGCCTTAAACATATTCTTCTCTTGAGAACTTCTCTCTAGTGTTACTAAACCAAATCTTGTAACATTTAATGCATTGCTCAAAGCCAATGTGTAGTTTGTGACCACTTCAGTCTACAAAGATCACCCTGATGCCAAACATGCTTAATTGCTCTGTCTGTTTTTCTTCACATTGCAGACCTCACAAGCTCTCTCCCTCTAACACCTTGAGGCCCAGCAGTTTATATTGCCTGGCTGCCTGGTTATCACTCAGCTAGATTTTTGGTGCATTTCTTGGCATTAAAATCCTTTTCAGTGATATTCCATGATTCTAAACTCTTCTTGACCATCTTTCTCAAAATTAATTCCTCCTTCAAACTTTGGTTTTATTACCATTGAGACATTAGAATTTCTTTTTTCCTACTTTACTCCCCCCAAAAAACATACACAATTCATTCAGTTGAGTTTTACTTCCTCACCTTTATTTTTCATGCCCTTTCAAAACTTGCTCACTAGCTGTCATCTTCTCCTGTATGTATTTTTCCTGTATTTGGTAACTGAATGCTTGAAGAATTCAAATTTCACAGAAATGCCATGGAGTTAACACATCTGTCCTGCAAAGCCATACTTCTCTCAAACATGGTCTCTGAAAGAATAGAAAAGTGAGGGATGCAGAAAAGAGATCGCAGGATTCTCCCTGTCTTACTAGAACACAAACTGCTTGGGACCCTGCACTCACCATCAGTTTAACTTTTAGAGAACATTGGTGGCTCAATCAGATCCAGATTCTAATCCAAGATCAAGCACTATGGAAACCACTTTTTAAACAAGTGCTTAAGACCGAACTTGAGACTGCCCTACACATTCTGTGATGACTAATTTGCCCCAGACATCAACAAGTAATGTCTCATATTTTTCTACAAAGTATGAATTAATCCCCAATTTTTGCTCTACGTATTTGTCTGCGCTTTGTTTGTCTTTCTCCTATGCCATGAATTTCTCAGGAAATTATATTAGGGCAAATCCTGGGTAATATTAATACCATTCACTTAGACTGTTCTAATTCTTCATTAAAATCAATTCTTTTATCTTCTCACATCATTGACTTCAGTCCTGGCGATGCTGATCTAGCTGGACTAGCCCTGCGTCTCCATACTCACACAAGTCCTTCTTAGTTGCCACTTCCATACTTGCACACACATATACACGCAATGACAGGGCAAGTATCTGAATTTGCTATTTGCTACAGAAATTGCATTCACAAGTATTGTCATGTTGTCAACAAGAAAATTCAGAAGGCCTGAAAAAACATTCTACACAAAGGTTTATTGCTTCCATCTTTTCTGATAGGGAAGCCCATATTTCATGAAGACACATTAATCAGAAATAGAGATGAGGGCCTCAGTAAATCATATTGAAAAAAAAAAAAGAAACACACAAAACCCTGCAGCAGCTGTGATATTCAGTGTTCATATTATATAGGAATTTTGTCTGCTGTAAACTGCAGTATTTCTGCTAGAGTAAACACTTATGGAACACTTGTCATCACAATCTTTAAATCCATCTTGCCTTTGTCATTTTAAGAGGAATGTCCTAAGAACTTCCACTGTTGAGGGATATTACCATAGAAAGAGCTCTGAGACAGATCTTTCTTTCAAAGAGGTGCACCAATGGCACCAGAAATGCTAGAACACAAAAATAATCCATCTGAGCAAGATAACTCCTTAAACAGTGCAGAAGTAGTTTGTGAGTGAGACCCTTCACTCGCAAGGGTGCGCACATAAGTCTCCATCCTTACCCACTATGTCCTTGCATGGCAGACCCTCCCCACACTTACCTCTCCTGCCAGCAAGTTTAGTGGCTTCAGCTGAGCGTACTGCACAGGTATCTCCTTGCATATCTGTGAAATCTCTTTCTTCTGGTTACCACTGCTGTTAGTCGCTCGGCTCTGCTCCCACCTGTGGCTCTCAGAAACCTGACAGCTGCACTGGCTTCTTCTTTCCCCCCACTCAACCTGCCTGCCCCTCTCTCCTAAGTGCTTCTTGACCGTGTGGGCATGATTCACCTCTCCCCAGAGCTGTCCCACACTGCAACGTCCAAGAATAGGTTAAAAGACAGGCTTTCTTCCCATGGCTTAACCCCGCTTTTTTTTTTAACAAATGTGTAATTGACAAATATTTAAGCAGCAAATTAAATAATTGTACCATAGAATCATAGAATCATTTAGGTTGGAAGAGATCCTTGGGATCATCGAGTCCAACCATCTACCCTAATCTACAAAGTTCTCACCTACACCATATCCCCCAACACCCCAACTAAACGGCTCTTAAACACATCCAGGGATGGTGACTCAACCACCTCCCTGGGCATCTTTCACCTATGAAGTGTTCAGAGCATGTTTACGCTGGTAGGCTCACTAGCAGAATTACTTCTGTGTTTCAGTGGCCTTTAAGGCCTTTACAGTCAGAAGGGCTGTCAGAAGGGTTATTGGTCAGAAGATGCTGGTGAGATGGCAAGTAGATGTGATTCTAGCTGTATGTTGTCACTGAAGGAAAAATGTCTTAGGTCAGTAAATATGTAAGAGGATAGTGCAAGGAATCATCAGAGGAGCAAAATATGTCACTTTATTACAACTCGTATAGGTCACCTCAATTTCTAGTATAGTGAGAGATGACTGAAAGTAAGTGGTAGAGAGAACTGCGTAGCCTGGCCTACCATGTACCTAGTAATTGCTTGGCAATGCCTTTCCAGTGTTTTGCTGATAATTTATTTAGTTCACAGCACATCTGACTTTCTTTCAGTCCTGGCTATGCACATGAGTTATTCATTTAATAGCCTGCTACCAACCTAGTAGTTAAAGAAAGCACTGAACAGGAAAGGCCAAGCATCCTTATCATTAGACAATAGAACTACCTAAGTAGTCGTGTTTCTCTTAATAATAAATCTGCTGCTTCAGACATGCTACTGGAGCTGAAGCACTGTGATGCATTACATAGAGAGGATAGCAAGACCCTCTGGTAACATTTTCAACATTGACACAAATAATGCTCATAAAAAACAATTATCTGTGGAGCTTAGCTGTTGCTTACAAAGACATTGATGTATTACGGTAGCCCCAGCAGTGTCCTTGTGTACAAAACATTTATTTAGCCCATTATATAATTAAAGCATCATGAAAACAAGTTAAAAGTGTACAAAGGAGGAAAATGATTACTTTTGCTTATTTTGTAGCCAAAAGCTGGGTCTCTTGGATCGGGTTCGTGGTACCAATACTAAAGGAAAGCTATTTACCCCTCTGAATGTAGATGCCATTGAAGAAAGTCCTTCAAAAGAGCCTAAGAATGTTGTCTTGAATAATAAGGAGCGTTTTCGCACTGCATTCCGAATGAAAGCGTACGCTTTTTGGCAAAGCTCCGAAGGTAGCCCATCTGTGTTGATTTCTTTCTATCTATCCCCTCTTCTCCCTGTTTTATTTTGTTCATCTGCATCTTATGTTAAAGGTTTGTGACTTTCTGGGCTAAGCGTGGGTGGTCCCTGGTTTTACATGGCACGTTTGGGGAAGCTCCAGGAAATGAATGCTGGAGTCCAGGCAATACAGTGCTTGAAATAAGACAATGGCCCTCCAAAAACCAGCAATCGATATAGGACATAGCCAGTAGGTGTAATCTACCTATTTGACCTGGAACAAGAGGGCACACTGGGCAGTGATGTTATGTTAAGGTAGGTCCCTCCTAGACTGCATCCAGCCCTGCACTACCTGTGTCCAGGCATCCCAAATATCTCCTCACTGCAGTCTCTTAAAACTTTGTTTTATAGAGTCAATGGCTGCTTCCCTCATGCTGTCCCAAAGACTGCTGCCCCTTAGAAGATTTCCATTGGGTGTCCATGCAACATCAAAGGGCATTTTTCCTCTCAGCTTCCCTGGGCACACATTTTCCTCTTATTGTCTATATTGTCCAAATGGTCTCTAAATAACAGTTTCTCCTTTATTGTGCCAGCTGGCATCAGTGCATGCTAGGCAGACTACCATGGATGTAGTCTGGGCGTCCACAGTGGGAATTTCATTATCCTGTTCTACAAGCTACATGAGTTTCAAGTAGCAGAGTGGGAGGAGAGTTGGCCTGTAGCTTCTACACCTGTTTTAGCCTGAAGTAAAAATCATTTTGGCAAAGAATTGTCATTGTGAAAGCTCCTAAAAGTGGGAACTTCTAAATCCATTGGAAAGGTAGAAAAGTTCCCAAGTTACATAAATGCTAGAAGCTGAGAGGAGATCCCTCAAACTCTGTGTCTTACAGCTGTCCCAGCAGAATTATGAAATCCCTTTCAAGAGCTGATCAGAGAAAGAGGAACCTGCAAGAGATGTTCCTTTACTAAATTATACTTACTTTATGTAGTGCTTTAGTTGGCCAGACCTCCATCTAAACATTGTGTGGTCAGTTGTTCACACAGCCTTTTTTGACCTGCTTTGCAGATGCAGGAACAGGGGAACCCATGGCAGAAGAGAGAGGCGACAGTAGTGACTTCCTTATGGAGGACATGATCCCCACATTCAAGACAGCCATCCGAGCTGTGAGGTAAATGTCTCTGTTGCTGCTCAATGCTTTGTGTCGTCTTTGAATGCTTATGCTTCAGGAAATCACATTACCACGTTGCTACATGTTGATTCATTGTTGCTGTTATTATTGTTTTTAAATGCAAAGATTAATTTAGATTTTAGATATATTGAAAAACACAGGAAAGGCCCTATTTAATTTCCTTTTTGAAAGTATGCAGAAAGAAAAATGTTTTTCAGTAACATTGACCATGCCATTTTTGCAAATGACTCCATAAATATATCTATTACAAAATAATATTGTATACAGTTCCTCATCAAAATATGCTATAAATATAGTATTTTGCTTAATTTAGTGATAGTAGTATTTATGTAAAACTGGAATTTTTTACTTAACAATAAACTCTGAGCTGACTCAACTCTTTTTTATTTACAATTGTATGAGTGTGCAATATATTTCTCAGCTGTCATATTTTAATAGATGCTGAGGTCTCCATTTCGGCACTCTTCAGCTTGTGACATGTGTCACCTCTATTTTTGTATCACAAGTGATATTCCCTAGGGTTAGAAAACTCCTAGTAAGGCTTGGTAATATGTTTAGTATGTCAAGCACACAGAATTCATTCACTGATGCTCTGTTACTCCTCTACTCGGTGTTTATTACTCTATTCCCTTGAAAAATGTCCCTACAGGAAAATACCCTATGTTCATTGCAATTGTTTTTTATTCCAGAAGTTTTTCAGTTTTGAGCCAGGGAGTTATTACCTTCCAGGTAAAATAGTGCAAGTCTGGAGTGCCCCAAAATTATCTTCTTAGAAAAGCTTCAAGGAAGGTGGTTTTAAGTATATAAACATATAGTTATATGTATATAACCATAATACGTATTCTCCTGGTTCTGTTCCAACTGGGTGTAGGAGAACTAGTCATTAAAAATGCCACGTTTTCTCAAACCTGCTGAAAGCCATGTCCCACAGGCTTTGCTCATTTTGCCCATTACTGCTTCCCTCCCCCTGGAAGTTTCTTCATCCCTACTTCCCCCATAGTTTTCTCTTTCTTTCCCTGATAACTGCTTGCTTTCAAACACAAACTATACATCTGGCCTGTTTTGCAGCCCCACCTCCATCAAACAAGCTATTATTACTTTTGCAAAACTTCCTTTCCCACATCCTGTGTAAATCTAATTGATTCATTCAATTTCCCTTTAAACTCGATCATGAGCCAGACTTTTTTTTTTCTTGCATAGTTTGCACAGACCCTGAATGCTAACGGGAAGTAATTCTTTCAGGCAAAACCCTTAATGGGTTTTCAGGGTCATGATCAAGGAGATTTTAAATTGAAATTGTGAACAGTGTGATTCCTATTTTTCTTTTTTTTTTTTAATATTTTTTCTGTTATCATATGTAGTTAGATTATAATAGGCACGGCTATAATTTTGAAATTTTAAAAGATTTATAAGCAACAGACTTAAAGAGTTGAAAACCCTTAGAAACTCAGTATTATTTTTGCTAAATGAAAGTTTATACAGATTTTTTAAAAGTTAAAAACCCCCTTGAATAAAAAACAGGTCAGAACTTAACAGACAACAGTAATTCCCAAATTCAGATCAATAAGAACATAGAGACTCTGCTGAGAAAGTAAACCTTGGATCCCAAGCCTAAAACAAATAGAGAAATGTAACATTTTTCATTCTTTACATGCATTTCTTGTCTATTTGTTTAATCTACCAAGATATAACAGTGTAAATTAATGTATAAACAGAAAAGAATGAAAAAAAGAATGCCAAACAGTTTTCAAGTGCTCTAGCCAGCACTGGTCCTTGCTATAAGAATTTTATTATTAGTTACTAGGACATTTTATAATAATAGTAATAATAACAGCTATTCTAATATTATTATCATTATTATTATTATTATTATTACAATGAAACTATCACGTTATACTTCTGTTTTTTCAAGGACATTTCAGGTAGTTCTAATACTTTTTCTTTTCTCCACAACTTGAACTGCTGCTGACTTCTCAATTTCCACATTTCTATCTAATTAACATTTCCTACCTAAAACTTTCCCAGGTGCAAAATGAAAACCAAGCTGAAAATGATTCAGCATTACATATACTATAAATTAACTTTATAATAGGCTGGAGCATAAAAAAGCAGCTGCAGCTTCACAGCTTCAAATTCTCCTGTGACTTGTGCTGTTCAAAATCGAATTCCACATATTATCTTGTAGCTTTGAACCATTTCTAGTTATGATGATAGTGTTCAAAAAGACATTTTGTGTGTATAATTTGTTTTAGGCTATTAATTATGAAAAGCCAACTATTGTATCTTTACAAATGTGGTATGATATTAGAGATTCTCTGCTTATGTTTTATTGCTTTGTTTTGAAATAGCAGGTTCAATTTCCAAACACCCAAAGTATTTATCAGTTATTCAATAAAATGGAAAAATTATAATTCTGGAAATTATATGCGAATTTAGTAATTTTTCTGTTTATTATGCAGAATACTACAGTTTCGTCTCTATAAAAAAAAATTCAAGGAGACTTTGAGGCCTTATGATGTAAAGGATGTGATAGAGCAATACTCAGCAGGGCATCTTGATATGCTTTCCAGAATAAAATATCTTCAGACAAGGTAAGAATCCTCTGGTAAATGGAAAAATATATAGCTGTGCTGGCAAAATAAAAGCATAGTTGGCCTATTTGCATGTGAGGCCACCCAGAAGCTACGCCTTTACATAGCATAGCTGGTCAATAAGAAAACCTTTTCCCCAAAGAATAAAGGCAAGTGAGCAGTTAGCATGGGTAACTGCAGCAGAAGAGATCACTGGTTCGTATTTGCAAGGAAATTGGAGTGAAAAGTCCTGTGATTTTTTGTGACCATTGTTTTATTTGATTAGGGTCATGTTTCTCCCCTTCTCATAGATGATAAATAAAAGCAATAGTTACTCTGTGTAGACTTTTTTTAGGGCTGGATTCTTTGCTGACCTGTGCCTGGTGAAACACCTCATACAAGTGCAAAAATACATCAGCACAGAAGGTTTTACATCCCCTTTACTCAGGTGTAATTGACCTGTATGAAAAAATATTGGAATTTCAGGCCTTTGTGACTGTTCAGGTGCAATCTGCCCCCCCCCCCCAGCTGTTTCCTCACAGAAGTGGTTCATCTTGTTGAGCTTTTGGGGCACTTCTACAAAAATGTGTGCTGCTTGAATCTGGAGCCATGAGCACAGGTCAGGGCTTGAGCTAGTAAGTCTGAATTTGAGTGCACATGAGTGTACACGTGTGTAGCTGTATTAGTTCAGTCCCAGCACAGCACTGCCCATGTTTCCTGAGCCCTTCCAGTTACTCTGAGCAGCAACATGCCACACAGACGTACCCTTGACTTCTCTCAAGAATGGGCGGAGCAAGTGCAAATCTTACTGCACATTTGGACCTTATCTAGACTTACCTTGGACTTATAATGCTGCTCTGGTCCTTCTGTTGCAGTTCAGTTTTTATTTCAAAATGCTTTTCCATGTACTGGGCTATCTTTTTTTCAAGTATATAAGATGCCTAGTTCTTAACTCACTATTATTGCTCTAGAAAAGCTTCTCTCTTTAATTATATACCACAAAACACCATTCTTCCTCTATAAAATGATCTCTGCATCACAGGAGCTTAGGTTTCAATGCAGTAATATCTTTTTGAGCTCAGGAAGTTGAGGAGGACTCATGACATTAAAAATATGCATCTATGGAGGGGTCTACATGCCTTACACTGGAGATCCTTCCTTTACCTCAGACTGAGGTGGTGTGTGATTTTGGACAGCAGAGCACCTCTCAGATACTCGCGTGAGTCCTAGCAGCAGTAAAGGTGCCTGACACGATTAGGCCCATCTCATACAGTGTTTATGGCAGAGTTTTGTGGGATGAAGACACATCCCAGGTGAGTCAGGGCAGGAATCACAGCACAGCCTCAGCCCTGCAATGTTCAGCTCAGGAATGCCATGCCCCAGTACAAAGAATCACTAGTAGCAGAACCACAAAATTTCAACAGCCATTTTGCACATACACAGGGAAGATTTTTTAGAGGTCTTTGAAGAAAAAGCAAAATTCTGGCAAGCCATGTGATTCCTTTTATTGTTAATAGAGAGCTAGTCAACATAATTAATCATTCCCTGGAATTTTCTCCACTATGTTGACTAGGGCTCCACTGATTGTAATCAGACAAAGCCAGGGACCTTAAGTCCTACTTATTGTGTCTGTGAACAGTGAAATGCCACTGGAGTTTGATGATACACTGACTGATGGCCCAGCAATGCTTGAGTTTCTAGAAAACATCTAGCTAGCTATGTGAGGTTTTCCTTGAGCTTTTATAAGTTCCGTTTTCAAAACTCCACTGGCCACCATGAAGCCATGAAATGTACCTGCATGGATTGTCTGATCATACAGGTAACTGCTCTGTGGATATCTGGTCAGTTTGGTGTGTGGGATGAATGAACAGAGGCTTGCTTGCACCTGAGCAGTTGAATATACCAAATGAAAGAATATATTGATATAGTAAAAGTGTGTGCTTGTATATGCTGGAGCCTCCAAAACAATCATTTTGGTTTGGTTCCAAATAAAAAGTCAAGTAGACCCCGTGAAACTTCATTTATAGTTGTATTTTTCAAACCAAAAGAGTAATTAGCAAAGACAAAGAAAAACCCTGATAATTAGGCACAATAACTGCTAGGAAGTCGTTGGTTTATTAAGAGTATCAGGAATTGCCATATTTCACCAAATTCTGCTTTTCACTATCAGGCACAAAACCTGATGGGTCTCTAATGATATTTTTAGAAGCAGCTGTTATTGGAGGTTTTATGATAATCACACTGTTTAGTTACTTTGAAGGAAATGAAGTCATGCATTTCAAATGTCAAAGTTTGAAAACAGTGAGCTAGATAATTACTTAATTACCATGTAATTAGAATTTAATGCATTGATTGTGAACCCAGAACAGAACAAACACGTCATGATCCTCAATATATTGCCAAATCAAGATATGCTTCCTTTTTGAATCTTTGCTACAGTTTGCTGCAGAGATGCACAGCATTTCTATCATGTGGTAGCATTTAGAGATGGACTTATGCAG
The DNA here is from genome assembly GCA_026413425.1 of Tringa solitaria. Taxonomy (NCBI): domain Eukaryota; kingdom Metazoa; phylum Chordata; class Aves; order Charadriiformes; family Scolopacidae; genus Tringa; species Tringa solitaria. The sequence continues at coordinate 149,126,692 of JAOXJM010000012.1, read as the reverse complement.
TTGTACTTTCTTTTTTTTCAGAGTAGATATGATTTTTACACCTGGACCTCCGTCTACTCCCAAGCATAAGAAATCCCAAAAGGGAGGAGCTTTTTCTTACCCTTCGCAACAGTCTCCCAGGTGAATTTTTATGCCTAGTCTTTTACACAGACCAAAACAGAAATAAAAAGTTCATTCATACCAATAAGCATGCCTTCTGTCCATCTGGCCAGTACACTGTTATAGCAATGATACTGAGAGGATACGTTGGTACAAGATACGTGTGTGTAAATGTTGATCCAGAAAGACACTAGCTTCCCTAAGAACAATGTATGATGGAAATCTAAACATAATGGCTTCTTAGTTGTCTAGCTCAACTTCTCCATGGTTTGGAAGTGTGATTTTATATGAAGTATGTACATGTGGTTGCTGATGTGTTGCATTTCTAATATTCAACTAGTAAACCCACTTAAAAACTCATTAAAAATCACCAATAGTTTGAAGGTGAATAAGTTATCTTCCTGAAGTGAAAAAAGTTTGGTTATCGCCCCTACTGAATGGCAAGCACAGAGTTTTAATAATGCTGCTTTTAAACCAATGACTGGTGAGAATTACTGAAAATGAGTTGCAATACCAGGTTTCTGGGTGTGAAAGTTACAGCATGTTATTGTATTGCTGCATTCCTGGTAACAAAAATTCAATAATAAATGACATTTCTTCTGTTATTTACAACTATCAATCTGTCAATAAATACCCATGAAGAACCACACAAGACCATCAACAATCTGTCCCCAAAGCTGTTATCGTTGCTCAGAGCAAAAGCAATCTCACAGAAAATAAATTAACTTGGCTCTATCTGGTTTATCCCACCCAGTGAAAAACCAAAAAATATGTAAATGTGAAGACAGAGACCTACATATATGGAAGAGGCAATGATCTTTTGGGAAACAAAGCAGATTGCAAAATTTGAATGAGAAAATACCATCAGTAACCCAATGTACAAAATCTGACATATTTTAGTTATAGTTTCTGCTTTAGAAATATATATTCACAGTTATATTTTGAATTTTGTCAGAAAGAAGAACTGAACCTGTTAAACAAAAGTTTTAGGGTGAATTTGTTCAAAGTCATGTTAAAGAACAAGTGTTTAGAAATCGTTTTTCTAGACTTTGACATAGGTTATGGAAAGACAGATTCCTTTGAGATTGGTTTGGAAACCTTTTGATTAAGATTTAACTTGTTAATAACCATCCTAGACCCCATAGAGTTCTAAATTAAAGTTCTTTAGTTAAGCAGAGATCATCTTACCTCCTGAAGCTAGTCCATCAGATGGACAGGCAGTAGGAAATTAAATAGAAGAAAATTTATTCTGGAATCTACTTTAAATCTCTAGGCCAGACTGTCTCTTTTCAGCACTTCCAGTCTCTGCCATGTACCATTTGCTTTAATGAAATTGAGAAAAAAAAACCCACTCAGACTTGAAACTCAAATTCAGTCATCAAAGACACTAATTATAAAGAATTAGATTTAAAAACACATGGCCATCCGTAGACCCATTTTCTAGAACATATAAACAATTTTGACAAACCTGAAATTATTCCATCAAGTCTAAGGTTGATTTCACATTTGTTTTGAACTTTTTGCTTGGTTTTGTTTTTACTTTACCTTAATTTTGAACAAGAATAATTTTAAATTAAAATATATATATTTTTTTAGAAACGCATAGGAATCACATAGAATACACTTTTGCTCCTGTTTGTATGATAAATAACTAAATTCAACCTTTTCATAAATGGGGCCCCGCAGACCTCTATGAATATACCACTGAGATGGTAATTCTGTTTTCTGATATAAATTGCTGTAATGCAAACAAATACTGAACACTAATAGAGTTATTAATTCTTTATAGAAATGATCCATATGTAGCCAAAGCATCTACAGCAGATACTGAAGACCAAAGTATGATGGGCAAATTTGTTAAAGTTGAACGACAGGTATGTAATCTCATGACAATAATGGAGGCTGAAGTGCTTGTACAGAGAAATGATAAAGCTGACATAAATTCTGTATGAGTCTTTGGCTCACCTGGACAGATTTGTAGTGTTGATGATCAAGACTCACTCAGATCTTATACTAATGATCACAAAACTATGTTGTTAGTTTCTCTTGAATCAATTTAATTAACTGAGAAGTGTGCATTTTGAAACGTGTCGAATGATTCACTATATATGGCAGCAAGACCCTAACCATGATGTTTAGATGGTACTTTTTAATTTCTTTTAACTCCATATTCAACATGTCTGGTGTTTTGCTGTGGGCACCACCTTTGTTTTCAGGGTCTGTCACTCAAAAGGATTGCCTCCACAGATATTTTTGGGCCCTCTTTGTGCATCCTAACCTATCCCTTAGCAAGCTGAGACACTCATTTTTAAATACATAACTAGGGAAGATGGAAGCAAATGTCACTGATTCACATCTTCACCTTTCACGGAATATAAGTGTTCATGCACAAAGTTCTACCAATAGAGAAAGAAAATTAGTCCTTATATTTAACTCTGATGTTGTGGGACTAGTAAGAGTTAGAGAATAGGTCTGTGTGCAAAGGTAATTCCATCTGTTGTATTTTGGTAATAACTATTTACCATGTGGTATCAAGACTTCAGTCAGAACGTTGTAGACTGCTGTTAGATGCTGGACTGACAAATATCCAGCAACACTAAGAATTTTTTTGGCACAATTCATAGGGATGGGTCTTCTTAATCTGAGACGTTAGAGTATAAGGTGACAGTCCAGTTTATCCAGCAGTACTGCAGTCCAGCTTCCAAGGGAAAGACATGATTATCCTGTAATTGACTTCACCACCAATAAAGATGGCAGCACACTGCTGGAGGCCGTGCACCTGGGGGATCATTGACTTTGTCATTGAACAACTGACTTAAGACAATATCATAATATTGGTATTTTTCAGGTTAATGACATGGGGAAGAAACTGGATTTTCTTGTTGATATGCATATGCATCATATGGAACAGCTGCAAATACAAGTCGCTGAGATAAGTCCATTGAAAGAAACTGCTTCTCCTGCAAAGGAGAAGAGACAAGAAAACAAATATTCTGAATTAAAAACAATAATATATAAATACACAGAGCAGTGTGCTCATGAAACTCCTTACAACTTCCAGCAGGTTCCAGTCAACAAGGTCAGTCCTTATGGTTTCTCAGCACATGGTCATATGCCGCAATCAAAACCTTTATCAATGGGTGGGCAAAACGCTGGCAAACTGCAAGCCACACCTTCCTCAACTTCGTATGCAGAAAGGCCAACAGTTTTGCCTATATTTACATTAATGGACTCCCAGATCAGCTACCACTCTCAAGGAGACCTACAAAGCCCTTATTCAGATAAGGTGTCACCAAGACAGAGAAGGAGCTTAACAAGAGACAGTGATACTCCATTATCCCTTCTCTCCGTCAACCATGAGGAACTTGAGCGCTCCCCAAGTGGCTTCAGTATCTCCCAAGACAGAGACGACTTCCCATTTGGCCCCAATGGGGGTTCAGCATGGATGAGAGAGAAACGCTACCTAGCAGAGGGGGAAACGGACACAGACACTGACCCTTTTACACCAAGTGGCTCCATGCCTTTGTCTTCTACGGGAGATGGGATTTCAGATTCAATATGGACCCCTTCAAATAAGCCAGTTTAAAAGTGCGTGTGGGGGCAGTCACTGGTTGACTTCTCCATGTAATGTAAGCATACTTTGTATATCTCACTTACTCTACACCCAAAGCTTACTAGTTCAAAACACCAATGGCTGCATAAGATGCATGTGATATTAGTGGTAGTCATTCTGCACCATTTCATACAATTTACTAATGCAGTTTTTTTCATGCTACCAAAACTAAGGAGCTTAGTTTTGAGCATGGTTTGCATGACTTTACCCTATATAAATGGTACAGCTGATTTCTTCTATGATACGTATCTATCTGATACTCTTCAATACAACAACGGCGAATTGGTAACAGGCGAGATATGGTGGTCCTTGCTACATTTTGTAAACAGAGCAGCAAAGTAAAAATATTTTCAGGAGCAGTATCCCTTTGTGGAAACTTACATTTTCCAATGTAAGCAAATCAATCTCTAACCAACCTAGCCAAGAACATCTAATATTCAAAGCAAGGAAAAAGCTGAGTCAAAGTAAATGACCTTACTGAAATGATTTTGTGAACTAGCTGTTTCTCATGTGAGCTATTACGCAACTACCCATGAAATAAAATGTCAAAATGAAATTAGGGGTAGAATTTAAAATTATCAGAGGCATCTCCTGGGATTGGTCATGGATATTTATTTATTATAAGATGCAAATATAAGTAAGTCCTTCAAACTACTTTGAAAATCTCCACTAATGTTTATAAAATTGCTCAGAGCATGATTACAATGTTATTTTGTAGAAAATCTTTTGCTAAACCCATTTGCTACTTATGGAGCCAAATTTTCTTTCTGTTCCAAAAATAAGGTTGTTCAGTGTAGGGAACTCCAGGTTTATACGCTCCACTTTTTTATTGACCTATGTGCTGCTAAGTAAACTGCATAAGGTAACCCTGCCTCAGTTTCCCAATCTGCTAATTGGGAGTTATACTTCTGTACATAAACACAGGTTATAAGGCTCAATTCACTAATATTTGCCAAGAGCTTTGAGCTCCTCAGATGTGCAGAGTCTCGCTACTCTGTTCCCTGGGAGTTCCACAATGTGGGATGCTGCCAGCATCTGTTTCTCTCTGCTTACTGTTTCTCTTGGAAATGGGCTGCTCCATGAATGTGTGCCATATTTAAGATCAATGTAAAAATAAACAAATATCATTTTTGTCACCTGTCCCTGAGCAACAGAGGGATAAGTATGCTCCTTAGGCCTTAGCCAAATATTTTTTCATGGGAATTGGAAATACGTTGAGGGAGAGCAGGAAAGCAATCCAGCACACTGGGAACAGGGCAGAAATGAACCAAATCTCACCTAGTAGTGTGATCTGTGGGATGTGTGTAGTGGGATCACATCCCACTACAGTGGGCATGTAGTATCTATACGGACAGTGAAACCAACCTGTCCAAATATTTTGTGCAGGATTTGTCTGATGCCAATCTAGGTGTCCATGAAAAAGCGTGCATTAGGTGTCAAGTTCATTGGCTATTCAGTCTTTGCAGCTGGTGGAAAACTGATCAGTACAGCCAGTGAGCACAGGGTACAAGAACCGAAGCACACATGTGCTTTGGGATGAGGTTAATCTCATCTTTAACTCAATTACCTACAATGACCAAATTTCTGACTTCAAAAAGAGCAGCAGGTGACTTGCTGAAATGTCAGATGATCAGGGACACCCACAGTCAGTGGGAGGGGTCTCACTACCCCACTGATCCAAAGTGCAGCCTCTCTACCATGGCTTCTGCCCACCTTCTGTTGAGAATGACCCCTCTCCCTCCACACAGTGATTTCACCACCAAAGCTAGAGCACTGACAGATGAAGACACAAGGATTTGGTGCATGTAAGATGTTATAAAGTGGACTTTCCACAGTGACTTCTTGTATTACACTGCAGCTGCACAACTGAGTGTCATTGGCACATCCCATCACAGCACAAGAAAGAGATACACTTTACTGGGCTTCCCACATGTAACTGGGTATTGCACAGGCCTGGACAGAGTGTGCTTCAATGGAAGACACCTTGTTGGGTTTTGCCCACTGTAGTAAACTTCACATTTGATTCCTCAGTATCATTGACATCTCTTAACTGTCATTCCGACCAGGGAGCTTCTGTTCTCTTCCAGATGTAGGCATTGCCTTCATCTTCATTGTTTATTCTTTATTTAAAGAGACAGCTAAAGGATTAGGATCTTCTTACTTCATCTGCTTCTTCAACTAATCATAATACATCCTTCTGGGACAGAGCTTCAGGGAGAACAAATTGCTGTAGTTACTCCAGTAAATACTGCAGACCAGTTACAGCCTTTGAAGGCTGGGCTGAGTCCATGGAGCTGTTTTGAAGCCAGTAACTATGATGATAATTCTGGTAATTACTTAATTGACGAAATTGCCATTGACCTGAAAGATAATCTGTATTTGGTGCAGTTTCATGGCTAAACTTGAAGAAAATAGAACTAGCTGACAAAAGCATAATTATTATAATTTGGCATATTGAGAAGAATTCTTTGGCCATCAGTAATTCTTGGAAATATCTGTATTGCACCTGCTGCAGGCTTTCTGATACTGTAATACATGTCTGTGGCGACTCATAAGATTTAACCCTCACATGATGAATGAGAAAGAAGGAAAACAGATTTTAACCTTGCTAGACTTCTTCTGAAATTGGTGTCAGTATGTGCAAGACAGGCATGCTTCGCTTTTCTTATATGTCAAGTTCCCAGCATTCCTAGTGACTTAATTCGATTTTGGCCCTTCTTAAAATGCTTTCTAAATCTGAGTAATCAAAAATCAAGGCAGCCAAAAACCAAGTGCAATCTGAGAAATTTGTTTGTGAATGTTTCTGACAGGGACTATGCCATGCAGTTCCCTGCCCAATTCCCCCCTCAAATTCTTCAGTTCACTTTTCCCATACATGTTATATAAAAGGAATATTTTCTCAATGTTAAACCTGGCTGAAAATCCATAAATCATCTCATTATAAAGGTATGTTCATTCCAAGAGAAAATTCAAGTAAGGGTAGAGACTTGGATGAGTCTTCACCTGTACACAGAGTGCACCCCCAGAGCAAGGGGGACTTGGATTTCCCTGCACTGTGTACACTCAGCAACTGAACTGCCATCAAGTTAGCATTTTCTATGGGCTGTAAGCACCAATTTGCTCCATGCAGCTTAAAAACACCACATCAGGTGTTTGTAGCCACATCATAAAGTATTTAATGATGTGCTAACAGGCCAGATAAGGTCTGCCTCTTCCTTAAAGGCGCTGGTGGTAAGGTCAGTAAGACCCTCTGAAGTGAACATCTCTGGATCCTTTGGAAGATACCCAAGAAGAGAGCCAAGGAAGGTCTGATTATCTTATTTTAATATTTATTTTTTTCTAATACTGTTCACTGAAACCGGCCACTGCCCAGTCAGAAGGGTGACATGCTTAGCAGCTCCCCACCTCCTACATCATCTGGATTTAAAATAGGGTGTGCATCAGTTCTGCTGCCTGTGCTGACAACAGACACGTGTCAAGATGTCTCCAGCAAAGCGAGATTTGGAGACCATCCCTGATCTGGGATGTGCACACAAACTTCATCAGACTCCAGTTCAGGTTGAGGCCAGGAAGTGAATCCATGTTGGAGCTGCAGTTTGTGTTCCTGCTGTAGATACTGGGCAAAACAAAGTAAAGTATCTGTGATTTCTGTCCCTGGCAACATTTAAAAGGGCAGGACCTGTTTTGCAGAGTGGGCTCACCACGTACAAGGAGTCGATTATTCACAATTTCATTCGAGAGAGGCATCTGTGTCAACAGAACTCTGCACAGCAGGGATGGATTAGATTTATCCCTTCTTCCACTCGTGTGTGACGTTTCAGTTTAACAGCTACCCATTTCGGTTGGGTCAGATCTTCCTGGCATCTAGACTGACACTGACACTTTGTTTACGTATAGTTAACATTAAAGAGAATTAACTATTGGAATCCACTCTTTGCTGGTTCTTAACTCCTACGAGTGAGCAAGGATTTACTTCAGGCCTTGAGCCGTTTTTCAAAATCAGAAAGTGGGGGGCTTTCCTTGGCTCTCCCTGAAATCAGTAAGAAACCTCAAACCGATGCACTGGGATTGGGTCCTATCTATCTGAATTTATTAATTTCTTTGTGAAATACAGCACTGATTTAGAGATGCTTTTCTTAGTGACGTTTTGATGCTGATTTTTTCACTCACTAACAAATGACACGCATCTGGAAGTTGTTGAAAAGGTGAATCTGTGTTTGCATTGTGTACCTCTCTTTGCAGCATTGTTACCCACCAACCTTCCTCACTTTAGGTTGAAACTGAGAATATATCATTAAGGCAGAAGTGAATGTTTAGCAAAAGTATGCAGGTATAGAAAAGGTGGTTTATGCTCCATTTAAGGAGTTGGTCCTTTAAAAAAAAACTAGTCATGTAAAAGGTTGTTGTCCTTTCCTTGGCTTTTCCCTGCACTGAATTAATCGATCTGGCTTCTATCGAAATAAAAGGGAATTCAGCACGTGGAGAGATTGATTGAAAAGTCCCTAAAACTGCCTTTGGCTATATTTGCTCTGTTCTTATCTATGACTTTGCTGCATTGTTACAGTTCAGAGTGGAAACAGTTTGAAATTTTTCAGCTTCAAATTGTGGCCATCAAGTAAAGCCCACCTGAACCCGTGCGTAGCGGGGCTGCTGACTCGTGGCCTTCAGGCGAGCACCGTGGTCCCATCAGTTTGCAAGATCCCAGCCTAAAGCAATCAGAAAATGCAGATTAAGGAGCAAACACAGCCCTGCTGGGGGTCCAGGTGTTGCAGCAGTGTCACATCTGTCTCTGTAAGAATTGAAATTGTCCCACTTAGTGCAGAGCGTGTGAGAAAGAACTGGATCTCGATTCCTTGCACCCCACAGCCCCCTACACTAGGCTTTAGGTGCCCAAGTGCTGCAAACCTAAATTTTTTACAGCACCTCATGAATTTGGTGTGATACCGCGTTTTCAGGAGCCCAGCTGAATGTGGGTGTTCACTTTCGAAGCGAACTTTTGATTTTTCAGAGGTGCAGATGAAAAAGGGGCCATTTTCAAGTGTTTTTAGCTGGGCACTGTGGGGAGGAAGAACCTGAGTATCGCTAGTGCTTCTGATGATTTAGGCTATAAGATTTGATCCTGCCCAATTCAGCTTTTAGTAGCTTCCCTCTGAAGTGAAGCAAAATGCTGGAAGTGGGATCCTATTTCCATCCTCAAGAATACGCTGAGACTGAAGGTTACATGGCCAACTGCATTTTGTTTTCTAGTTATGGCATCTTATTATTACTAGTATTTGTGCCTTGCTCACTGAAATTCTCTCCATGCTACAAAGATGCTTTTCAGATTCTGGCTGACAAGGGAACACAACTTTTATACAAGTGGCCTTTAGTGCTCTTTATAATATTATTTATTGTAATTTTTAAACTGTATGTGTAATTTATATTCTGGCACTGTCCAATATTTGAACAACTTTAATATGTTTATTTCAATATATTATGCAAATGATACTTCTTAACTGATTTTTTATGTTCTGTCTTTAAAAACTGCACCACTTATTAATAAATAGAAATTTCAATTATGATGTGGAGGAGTTTATTTTCATTTAAATCGTGATATCTTCACACACATTCAAAGAACACAGTGTAAAATATACCCCCAGCAAAAAAAGACCCTTTTGACTTCATCCATGCAGGACTGAACTCACAGCTCCAAGTAGGCTTTATTTGGCTTCCACAGCTAGTGCTGATGTAATAAACCACACAGTAGATCCCATCATTTGGGACTTCTTTTGATTAAACTGAAAGTGGGGTGATTTGGATTAGATATCAGGAAGAAATTTTTTACATTGAGGGTGGTGAGGCACTGGAACAGGCTGCCCAGAGAAGCTGTGGTTGCTCCATCCCTGGAAGTGTTCAAGGCCAGGCTGGATGGGGCTTTGAGCAATGTGGTCTGGTGGGAGGTGTCCCTGCCCGTGGCAGGTGGGGTGGAGCTGAATGATCTTTAAGGTCCCTTCCAATTCAGATCATTCCACGATTCTACAATTCTTGTTAGACCCCTTTTGTAATGAGTGGAGGAAAATCAGCACTTTTCACAGCATGGTCCAGCCAGTCCTACATCAAATGACCTAGACTGCCTCTGTCTCTAACTGGCATCTTTCTTAACTGTAGAGTTGAAGATGGCCAACTTGGACAAAGACATATCTTTCAGATTGCTAAACGAGATGATTCCCGTCCTATCAGTTCAGAGACAAGGCTGACGGGTGGTTGTCCTGAATGAGACAAGAACTCAGGATGTGAAACCACCTCCTCCCAAAAATGTCACTGAACCCAGTGATATATTTTTAAGACATTCCCTGTGGCTTCAGCATAATGATTGCCACCAAGGAACCGGCTCTGCTTGACACTTGAAGTGCAACCCAAGAAAAGATTTCTTAAATTTTTGTGGTAGGTAAAAAATTACTCAGGAGTTATTCTCGTTTCTTATCCCACTTCTATATCCCTGTAAATTGCAGATAAATAAAAAACCCTGAAGTACAACCTCCAGTTGTGGTGATTTGGGGATTAGGGCGGGGGGGTTACTTTGGGTTTTTTGCTCTGTTTGGGGCTATATATTTTATCTTTTTTTTTTTTTTGGTTGATTTTTAAATGGATCAATTTAAATAGGATCCATACCAGGCTCTTACAGCCAATTTTAATCATTTTTTTCTAAAGAATGACAGTATTTTTTTAAACTAATGCACCAGAGTGTGGAATTTCAAATCTTTTGAGTTCAGTTTTTCACACAGCTCAGGCTATGTACAACATTAACAGTTTCTTTATTCCCTGCATTTCTTTCAAGGCAAACACAAAGGTACTTCAAATGAATTCACATCCTTTTATAGGCAATATTACCATGCATTATCATTACTTAGTTGTTAAAGTCCCAGTTTGAACTGAACAGCAATTGCACGGCAGAATTCTTTTGCGAAGAAAAGCAGACAGCCACAGCAATGACATTTAAATGAGCATTTCACAGACACAATAGATGAACCACTCAGCTTTTGTTCACCTGAACTGAAATATATTGCTTTATAATTTCCCTTTGGCTGTCACCCAAATAAATAACCATGCCAAATCACTGGATTTCACTGTGGCATTTAGAAATGGTTTCTAAAATGGGAACGAGAAGTGATATCTATCCTCAGGCAGAACCCTGCTTATATCGAGGGAACTTTCACCTCCTGCAGAGTCTGTTTACATCTATATGAGACTACTGAGGTCATACATAATTTATCTCTGCCTGAGCAGGGTAAGACCAAGACTTAGTGGTTTAGAAAGGGTAAATATTGGTGCTTCCAGTATGGCACGAGCACCAGCGTCAGGAGTGGAAATTTCTCAGTGTATCCTTCCCTTTCTTTTCAGGATCCTTATAAGAGAGCTTTGATTTTCAAGACTTTCCAGAGTCTTAATAACTAGCTTAGATAAAATAGTCTTTTGATTAATGTGGAGCATCCTCCTTGCGAGGGAAGGAGTTGGGAAAGCCAAGTCCCCTGGCACAGAGCAGCAGGAGAGCTAGACTGTCTTTAAAGAAATTACCCTCTAAGATGATTTTTTCAGGCATATGGTCCTGATGGCTGGTAGCCCAGTGGGCTTGGGACAGCACCACAGCTTCTCTTCTGCTTCCTTGTGTCAGGTGCAGATAGCCAGCAGAATATAGACCAAGGATCATGAAAAAAGGAGATGCAAGTTGTGCTGTTTTGTGGCGTTAGTGCCAATCTTAGCAAGATATTAGTAAGAAAGATTTAAAAAAAAAAAGTTATAAAGGACACGATTCATTTGCAATTCTAAATAAATTACCTGAAATGGGAAGGAAATTTTATGAACAGGAACAAATAAATGGTTATATATAAAAATATATATAGGAGATGAAATTTGTTTTATGCATCTAAGAGTAACAAAGAAACATTGTTACATTTAGTGAATTTTCCTTAATGAAATTTGTGCAAAAATAAATAAAATATAATTAGAAAAACATTGATAACATCTGAAATGAAAATTCAGATGAAAAGAAACTTTATAGAGCTAATAATATTTCTTAACAAAATAAATATCTTGTAAAATTGTAATGGCAGAGGACTATGAAGAAATGTTGAATTATAATCAGGCTTTTTCAGAAAAAAAAAGTAATTTACACAGTTGATACTTTTCTAAACAAAGTTTATTAAACAGTTACTAAAAGGTGCTTTCATGGAAGCATTTACTGTAATATAAGAAAGTGTAACTGAAGATAAAACTTCAGTCCTCTCGAGCAAGCTTGGATTAAGTTTGCTTGTTTGGTTTTTTTGAAAGTGCTTCATTCTCTGTTGCACGTTACCATCTGGTGAGAGAGAGGTACAGCTGGGTACGTGTTTTCCCACTAGGAGTAGAAGACAGGCAGGTTTGCAAGATGCTTTAAGTACCACAGTATTCCACGTGCCACAGCTCGTCTTTTCGGGCAGAGAGGGTTTATATCCCCCCCCAGGGCAGTGGGCAGCCGTACC
>JAOXJM010000012.1:149095987-149113988 GCA_026413425.1 Tringa solitaria | reverse complement strand
GGGCCGGGATGGAGCAGGGGGGGGGTGGGGGGGCATGCTGTTTGCTGGCACTGGCACAGGTCATAAGAACATATGGCTGTAGTACTTACAGTCTCTCACGCATAATGTTAGGTAGAAGCATGTATTTAAATTGTCTAAGAAAAAAGCCACAGGGAAGGAGCCGTGTGTTGCTTCTGCACTGGGTTCTCCCCCCACAGAGAGATGAAGCACCAACGTTCAGGTCCCTCTTTTGCAGAGCTTCATGTCACACTGTCCTCACACTTACAGATAAATCACAGGCATCTGGTTTAAATGTGTGTTTATTTAAATTAGTGGGGGACTTATCCTGCATATCTGTCAGCAAATTTACAGAGTAATTTATAGGAATTATGCGCCTATACTGTTTTACTGAGGTGCTAAAAATGCCTTCTTTATGGTTCTGGATTTTGGGATGCTAGCTATGGACACAGTGCTGTCACACAAAGAGAGGCTGCAAAAAGGAGGTGCGTAAAGACTATACTCCTGAGAAAGCACCTTGCTCAGAGTGATGCTCTTGAGTGAGAACACAGCATTGTCCCCAAGAGTCAAAGTTGGGGCTGAACAATAGCCCCCTCCCCGGTCACCTGAGCATCGCTCTGCAGCTGAGGAAAGTTAAAATTACAGAGTCCCAGGGTAAAACGCAGCATGAGGTAAAACCTGCTGAAAGTCAAATTATCCTCATAGCCAAACTTCAAACAGTTGGAATTGATCCCAGCGCACACATTTTCCTGGCTATGCCTGTTTTTGTCAGCTGTTACAGAGAGGACTTTCATCCCAGCCTTCTTGATGAGATACTGAGCAACTGGTAATTAAATCAGTAAAAGTAAGTCTTGTCAAAGAAAAGGGGGTTCCGTATTCCTCAAGCTGCAGCATTTAGTCACGAGTCATGAAAAGTTTTCTTTTATCACACCAGTGACTTCCATACAGCGTTAGATATTTTTAGATGAAATGACATCCCACTGGATATTTTTTTCATGATAGGCAGAGTGAAAGAAAATTAAAGTAAGATTGTGGAGGGGTGTGCACACACATGTGGAAGCATCGTTGTAACTCTGTTAAATGTGGCTGCTGTTGCCTTTCAGCTTCCATAGTTCTTGGTGAAAGCAGGATTGTAGGACAGAGAGACACACAGCCCTACCACACACATAACGTGATCCCATAAACACCTTTTCTGTGGGAAACCAGGACCCCTCAAGACATAAGACTAAAATCTGAAACCAGAAAAATCTCGTGTCTGACACACTGGCAGGTTGCAATGGTTTAGCCATTGCAGTAAGTTTCTTCCTTCTCTGTGTAACATCACAGTTTTCTTTGCCTTAACTGGTAGAAATGTGAGACTGGGACAATACAATGAAACAAAGCCAAATGACAATAAAAGAGTTGATGACACACCATTTACTCAGGCAATATCTACAATAATAAATTAAGTAGTGCTGGGAAGCCCTGCAACCTGAATGTCCATTGGTAGGACCATGACACTGAAAGGACAGTCCCAGAGTGCTCCCAACCAGAAGACCCAACATTTCCCAAGCCAGGTTTGGAATCTGGGGAGACTACTCCCAACAGACAGTTTGTGCAGCTGTCCTGTGCATTGCATTTGCCATCTCCTCTTTGTCCTCTACCTTTCTAACGGGGTCAAAATATTCCTGTGTTGACTTTTTGTGCAAATCCTTAATGTATTTTTTATTCCATGGTCTGACTGTGAATCCTTTTAGGTTGCCTCTCTCTAATTGTTACAGAGTTTTGAATTAATTCATACGTTGAGGCGTTTGGTGGCTTATGATAAAATTGCTGAATGGATGAATATCTGCTTTAACAGTGTTGCATCTAAACTCACTGACTTCAGAGGAATCAGGTGCAGCCCGTGGGAGTAAATGAGAGCAGAATCTTACCCACTGCTTCCAGAAGTGGTCGTCTCTTGGGTAGTCATAAACATCACTCATCACAACCAAAGTTGCCCTACATCATTGCTGTGACCAGATCTCTCTTCCTCCCTCACCATTTAACCACAATGCCAGGCAATTTTCTGTTTTAACTGTCATCTTGTTCCTTTTGGTTTTCTACATTGAAGATACACTTTGTCTTCTCCATCATCTCAACAATGCCTCTCATTTAAATTGCTTCTCCAAACTCAGCTCAAGCTTTGCCAAAGGGGCTTACCCTGGCCTACCTCTCACCATCAAAGGTGGCATTGGGCTAGTTGCAGTAAAATGAGCTGCCCCTTTAAAAGGGAAAAAAAAATCCTTTCCCCTCCACAGTTTAAGTCGTTACTGCCAAAGGGAGCTTCCAATCCTCACCTGAGCTGTCACAGAGACTTTCCATGCAGGATTCAACAGACACTTTGTGTGCTTATGATTGTGTTACCTCTAGTTAGTCCTTCTGGGATTAGGATAACAATTTCCACAGGATTTTAAAGCAAGATTATCAAGCCTGTCTACTCAAAACCTTTCACAAAGTGATTATTAAGTCCTGGCAATAACTTCCAGTTTTATATAGGCTCTGAAGATAATCATCTTTGGCAAGACAGATCAGGTAAGTTGATATTAACTCTTCCAGATCTTGGTGGTTTCACATGTACTTGGAGGGAACCATTTCAACTGTACTATTAATGCTCAGTGGAAATGTAGGAAATGAAATGTATTTTTATTAAAGGTATAGTTATTACATTTTATTACATTCTCATACAAATAAATCTGAACTTAAATATTAGTTGTAGCAGTTTAATGAAGCATGTGATTATAACACGGGCATATTTCCATATTAATGTGCGATATTTCTTTAGACCTGGTGTATTATGGTGTGCTTAAAAAGAGAGATGACCTTTACATGTTGGAACTGAATGAAGGTAGGGAGATTGATACTCAAGGACTTCCCTTTTTTATTTCTTTGTTCTCTTAACTCCTATTCCGCTCTGTTTAGCATGAAGACACAGAAAAACTACTTGATATCTGATTGCACTCTGTTTGTACAGGAAAAATTAAAACAATTCAAACTTCATGGTTACCTGCCACATTAAATTGAGTTCAAATAAAGCATAGTTAATAAACATGTTGATTTAAGACTACACTTAATCTGGAATAATAAAGAGATATTTAAAAAGAGGTCTTCATGAGTGTATAAAGGTAATCTGAACTGGATTAAAATCTCCCATTCAGCAGTTCAGGGAACTCTGGATCAACAGTTCTAAGTAAAATCAATTCTGATAATATCATTCTACTTAAAATAAACACAAGAAGAGGATTATCGTATCCAGTAGAGGTAAAAGAGAATTTGTCGCTAAAGGCTTGACCTGCAGTCTGTATGAGACAAAAGTTTGGAAGGAAAATATTCAATGAGAGTCAGTTGGTGGGATGGTTGTGTGGCACCTGTGTCCTTGAGGCACAGGTTTCATTTTTTTTTTTTTTGAGGGTTTCATAGTTGCAATCTGGACATGTATTTTAGTCGCCACAGTAGTGTCAGTTATGCTGGCAAATTAATAACAATTTATCTCTGATAAATTAAAATTAGATATCAGACACCCAGAGCAATGCAGACATGACATGTATTGTAAGAGTTAATATTACTAATATACACATTGCTGAGAGATAGGATATTTCAGGCAGCAATTCTAGGAGTGTCACAGATGGCTTTGAAATTTAATTGGACAGCATAAATATTCAGAGAGTTAATGATTTTGGAAAGCAGCTAAAACCTAATGCTTCAAATTTAAATCAGTCTCTACCTATTGAGGCGTAAGGTCAGTACTTTCTAGAGCAACGCTCTTAGCATTGAGATCTCTGCTATTTCTTTGTAAACATCTTGAACTGGTCAGAGGACACCACAGTGGTAAATCTGGCATTCAGGCAAAACAAGCTTTCCCATCAATGGAGGATTTTCCATTCATTTTATACAAACTTTATTTAATATTTCTTTGCTAGAAATAGAACAGGATTTGGCTTATTACGATCTGTCCTTCCAGGTTATGTTTGCATGTTGTCCAAATCATTAGATGTTTTGCTTGATGGAGGCTGTAGGGTGTAATCACACCTCAGTTAAATGTGGGTGTTATTGCCAGACTAATGCCTGCTCTGAATTCCTGCCACAAATCAGTGTCGTATGTGGAGAAAATCGTGTGTGTTGGCTAGCGTGGAGGAGCAGCTCAGCGGGGAGGACAGCAGGGAGCTGCAAATTCAGGTGAGCAAGAAAGCATGTCTCAATGTGCATGGGATGCTTCCAAGCACAACGTTGTATTTCACTCTCTTTCAATTTTGTTTCTGCTTTTAAAGCTGTTTTTTCAATTCTCTCTCTCAAGGTGCTTTCATAGGACAGTTCCTTCATGAGTCAATCTTCTCGCCTCTTCCCTATCTCTTGGGAATGTGCTGTCTCTAGCCCCTTCCCTAGTCTCCTGCACCAAGTCCTCTGTCAGATGATTTTCCCCATCCTGCCACCATAAACAGTTCTGGGTCAGTTTAAATAGATCAGTAATGAATTTAAATCCCCTACAGGAAATTATCTTCAGCCTATCAACCCTTTTACTTGTGAACCTCTGTAGAACAGCTGTGCTTGCGCATCAGGCTGGGAAATACTCTTACCAAGGATTTCTGTTAGTCCAGGTGTGATTCACTGGTGAGCCAGAAAAGCTCAAGTTCCTCAAAGCATGTGCTGGAAATCAAGTCCCCCCTCTCTGGCACGAACATTGACCACCGATATGTAGGGACAGACTGAAAGTGGGGCTGAGAATGTCCTCTTCTCCCACCTCCTAGGTCTGAGTCTCTCACTCACCATGCAGCCAAAGCCCTCATGAAGGGTAGAGTGTTGGGTTCCTTTGCAGCAGAGACCCTCCAGCCAAAACCAGCCTTGTGCTGCAGGGACAACAGAGTGGCGGCACTGCTTTTGACCATGTTTCATATTGATGTCCCCAGGGTCTCCGTGCAGAGTTGGCACTGACTGTGCAGCCTGATCACACTCTGTGTGCAGGGAACTTGCTCAGGGGAGGTCTGTGGCCCATAAACACTGAACTGTCAACGTGAAGCACAGCTCATTGTAACAGGGATCTTCCAGAGCAAAGGAGACAGTCACTTCTCATAGTACAGGGATATAAAAATTCATGGTGTTCCATTAAAAAAACAGCAAATCACCCCACTGTTAACCTCAGTCAAACACACAACCCAACAGTTCCCCCTTAACAGGACACTTAATTGACTAGGTGCACCAGCCACTACAGCACTCCTGCTCCAAAACACAGGTAGGTACAAACCTCCCTTTGACGTGATCGCCCAGTTCTCCATCCCACAACCCCAGCTGGCCCCAGAGCCTGCTCTCCCCAACAGCCACCTCCCCACCTCTTTTGTAAACCAGTTCTTCAAACTCAGCGCCACTGAGGAGGTTTCTCTCACTAAGTCTTCTCTGTTTCATACAGTCAAACCAAAGAGGGTAAAAAAAACCAAACATGACATCAAGCAGAATTCATAAGTGTGGATTAGTTTTATACCTACCTCAGTGCAGATTATATCACCACTGCTTCTACCCCATCAGCATGTTAGCCAGCTTGAGCTACCATCCCAAAGTCTCCCCTAACTACAGAGGTCATGGGTCCATAGAAAAAGCTGTTACAAGTCCCACTAAGCTTCGTAATACAGGATAATGGAAGCAGGAATAGCTTTGATGGGGTTTCAGGCCCTGTAATTCTCATGACAACAATACGTTCATGGTCTGTAGTCTAGTTGTTGGTCAGATCCCAAATGTTGTTGCAAGAAGAGCCAAGCTTAGGATTTTTGGTGCTAGACTGGTCCATGGGACACTGGACTCTGTCCATGCATAATTAGTCCAGCTCCCAGAAGGGTGAGGGAGTGTGAAGTCTGGGGAGTGGGTTTTGGCCATGGCTTTCTCTCCGTCTCAGCCCCGCTCTTCTGCACATGCTGTGCAGAAACCATGGATGAGCATAGGCTCGGGGACAAGTAAAAAGGATTAGGCAGATGGACTGAATCGATAGGACAAACTACCTAAAAATCTTCTCCGAGCTTGCTTTGAATTAGCAGAGCTGGCACTTAAATGCTTTTGACTCGCCAGACGAGCAAACAGACATTTCAAACACAGAGCTGCTTGGTATTGTTTCACCATCCCAAGGAAGAGTCTCTTTAGAACTGCTAAGTGCAAATTAGCTATTTTCAGAATGTGTTAATTCTCTAGTGAATTAAATATGAGAAAGATTTTAAACGTGACGATAATAGTTTGTTAATCAAACAGTATTATCTTCAAGATAATGGTTTACTGCATACATGCAAAATTAGCTACTCCGAGAGGATATGAAAAAAAAAATTTTGGACTTTTTTTCCTAATTTTCATCCGCTCCCTCATTTTCTGACAACTACAGAGCTATTTGGCATGTTCCGATATTACAAAAACAGGGGGGAGCATGTAAAGGAGCAAGGACTTTCCTTCTTTTTTTCTGACTACCACTAATTAAAATCTTTGAAACCTGGAAAGCAGCTCATGGTGTGAAAGGCAGAGCACTGTTAATCCCTCCCAAGCAACTAGGCAAGGAAGCACAGGACACAGCTTAATAAAAACTACAGAAATGCAAGACTGGGGTGACCGGGGAAGCAACACTTCTGCAGAAAATGAGCTCAGTTGTTATCTGGTCTGAAATTGAACATAAGTAAATTTTATCTTTTTTCAACAGAAAGGGTTTAGGTGCCTGATGCGTCAGTGTCCTTTGGGCACAGGTTATCCTGCCAGAGAAGAGGACTGTGCAGACGACCTCACCAAGTCCCAGCAAAGCCACAGTTACGTAAGACTCAAAAATCAAGAGTTACATACTGAACTTATGATACCCACAGATACACAGAAAACACTGATTGTGTGATTTCTGATTCTTTGCCATTTGTACCACCAGTCTTTTCTCTGCATCCCAGAGACTTAATATTTCTCTCACGGTCACATCATTCTGGGACAGGGGTTGGATAAAATTGTGCAACACCACAAACTTTAACACCACCAAAACAGTATTTCTTTCTCATAGAGCAACCCAAACTGCTGAAACTCAGAGACCGCAATGCAGTCACTCTGCAGGCATGTGCCAGCGAAGATGAGCCTGGGATTTCTATGTCTCTTTCTGGTTTGCAACACAGGTAAGAACCATGGTTTGGTGCTCCCGAAGGTCTCTTTCCCATGGGGAAAGATGTTTCCATAGCCCCATTCCCACATCCATGTCAGGCTTGTTTCTTTCACCCTGTGTAGGCAAGGCTGATGGGCTAAAGCTCAAGGGCTAGTGGCGTGCACAAGGACAGATCAGATGATGGCAAAGGACTCCTCTTGGCTCCCATGCCATGAATCTGAAGTCAGAAAGGTTTATGTGGAGAGAGAAGGGTTAGAAGAGCTCTTACCAGCTAGACTGTTGGTCCAAATTTAACTCGGACTTAGAGTTGGTAATACAGCTGAGTAGCACCATATGAGAAGCCACAATTTACATGCCTTGTACCATAGATTATTCATGGGATACATCTCCTTATGTAGAAAGAAAGAAGGGGAAAGGCAAAATGTATTTGGAATTGTGTTCTGTGCAAAGCAGAGATTTTTGTACGAATAAGGACAGGCACTCAAGTTTCACCACTTTAGATATGAACAGCCAGATCATGCAGTCATGCCTCCTCTTTCTTCTGCTGCTTTCAGTCCTACAGATTTCCTCTTGAAGAGGAAGCTGAACCCAGGTTTTCTACTCCCTGATGAGAACTCTGCTCGTTAGGTTGTAACACAGAGCAGGGCATCACTACCCCTGATGTGAATGCTCTTCACCATCAGTTCCCAACAAAAGACTTCTCCCTAGGGAGTTTGGATGGACTGAGAAGCTGAAGATTCATGGCATGGGAGTTTAGCATTTGCTAAACTGGCTCATTTGGGCTATGAAGGGCGATGAAACCAGTGAAGGGTCTAGAGGACAAGCCCTGTGAAGAGCAGCTGAGGGAACGAGATTGTTTTGCCTGGAGAAAAGGAGGCTGAGGGAAGACCTTATCACTCTCTACAACTACCTGAAAGCAGGTTCTAAACGAGGTGGGGGTTGGTCTCTTCTCCCAAGTAACGAGTGATAGAACAAGAAGAAATGGCCTCAAGTTGCATCACAGGAGGTTTAGATGGGTTATTAGGAAATATTTCTTCACCGAAAGGGTTATCAAGCATTGAAACAGGCTGCCCAGGGAAGTGGTTGAGTCACTGACCCTGGCAGTGTTTAAAATACATGTAGACATGGTGCTTAGGGACATGGTTTAGTGGCAGACTTGGCCATGCTAGGTTAACAATTGGACTTGATGGTCTTAAAGGTCTGTTCCAGCCTTAATGATCCTATGTTTCTATGGTTTGGAGAGCTTTCTGGATTAGTCTTTGGAGTCATTCAGCTCTCCACCAATTGGATAGGGAGCCTAAACACCAAACTCCTGCACTTCAACTTGTCATGTGATGTCTAAGTCGCTGCTCTTCACCTTGCCCTTGTGGGTCACTGAGGGAAATCCCACCAAAGCAAGTCCCAGCTCCTGAGCCCCACACCAGTTCATTTCTCCCACAAGACAGCTCTTGAGAACAGTACTCAATCGAATGATTGCTCTGAATTACACACATGCACGCTGCCTGGGAAGATTTGTTTAGATTTGGCCTTATTATGCTACATACCCTGCAGACAATGTTGTGTGTAAGCCTAGCGCACACCTCTACAACAGTTAGCAACTATTTTCTTTTCTTTGGATTCTTCAGTTACAGTGGCAAGATCTGACATTTAATCTGTGTTCTTTCTTCAGCTGGCAGCTAAAGGACCTGGCAAGTCCTTTAAGACATCCTTATTCTTAGGCACCTGCTCAGTTGTGGATACTTGGTGGCCTGCTTTGCAGTGCTAATGTCCATCAGTTTCTGAGCTATAATAAATAAGAGCAGCAAAATTACCCAGGCAGAGAGCTCGAGTTGCTCAGTAGCTCAACAGGGAAAACTGTTTCTCCTTTCTCAGTCTTTTTCTCCACTTCACAGCTTTGTGCGTAAGAAGAGAAAATAAGAAGGAGAAGCAGGTGGCAGTGCTGGCTACCGCAGGTAACAAGCAGCACACCAGGAGACCCTGTGTGTGGCTGTTGATGGGAGTGGGAGGAATTGTGCTGGACACAGAGGTGGTCGCAGATGGGCCCTTCTCCTGCAGAGTCTGTGAGTCTCAACCCACCGCTGCTGCAAGGGCTCTTCACCAAACACAGGGGCTTTCCCATGTTCCCGGCGAGTTTTCAGCCTCCCTCCTTCCAGGAATCTAAAATGTTGTTTTCTCTTTTTCCTTTTTCTCCTTCCCAGCTCTTCATTCCCTTTGTTTTTCCCTTTCCTCTATTCTATGTTGTGGACAAGCCCACGCTTCCAGCCTTGGGGTGCAGCTTGGTTTTGAATTGGTTAAAAACAATACTGATGTCATTGGAAAATTGCATTTCTCCCCAAATTCGATTTTGTCCTCATCTCAGCTTTCTGTGTTTCTTTTTCTGTCCTGCTCTGTTTTTTCTCTCTCTGTCATGCACACACAGACCTTCCTCCTCACACACACACCGATCCCACTCTGCTCCGCTTCCGCATGACTTTGCGGGAGGGAAGCAAAGGAACATCTTCAGAAATTTTGCCTTGGGGAAAAAACAAATTAGCAACTTCAACACAAAGAAAACACGTTAAAATAAAAAGTGTGATTCAGCTGCAGTCACTAGCAGTATAGCCATCAAGATAGTTAAAAAAAAAAAAAACAAACCCGAACACCTGCATTTTCATCCCTGTTCTACATAGCATTGGGGAAGGTGGAACATTTCCCAGGTACTTTCTCTTCGGTTTGTGATCTGTGGAGAGGGATCTGCTGCAATTCTGGCAGTGAGTACCCACTGCCCAGCAGGAGGGGGCACCAAAACGTCAGGACTGGCTTTGGCTCCCTGGCAAGCCTGCTCAAGGACAGGCTCACAGGAGGAGGTGACACAGAGCCCGACCTAAATTTTTGGCTACCGTTGCACTGCCCGCTTTTCCTCGTTATTTTCCAGACTCCTCTCTGCACTCCCGGCATCTTTATTTTCTCACCGCAGGTTTTTCAGTGCACCCCAATGTATAACCTGCCCATTTTGGTTTTCCCATTCTGGAAGATTTTTGCCCTATATAAAAAGGGCTTTAAAGGTCATTTCCTTGCACCCTCGAGCCGCCAGCTGCTCCGAGCCCCCTTCTTTTTCAGAGCTGCCTGCGAAGTCTGTGGACCTGGCTGCTATTAACCTGACGGAGCTGGTGAATGGCCTGCTGAACACGGCGCTCAGAGGTAACGTGACAAGGCCAGGCAGGTCACACAGGCTGCCAGGTGGACGGGATAAAGGGCTGAGGGTGTCAGCAGCGGCAGCAGCAGCAGGAGCCATGAATGTGTGCTGTCTGCCTCCAGAATTGATTCTGGCAGCACGCT
Organism: Tringa solitaria; assembly: GCA_026413425.1. Taxonomy (NCBI): domain Eukaryota; kingdom Metazoa; phylum Chordata; class Aves; order Charadriiformes; family Scolopacidae; genus Tringa; species Tringa solitaria. Next base: position 149,103,556 of record JAOXJM010000012.1, on the reverse strand, counting down.
ACCCTGGAGCGTTTCTGATGCAGCTGGCTCTCTGCCCCAAAGAGTCTAGAAATTAGTGTGTGTTTATATATAGACACATTCTAATCACTTATGGGATGCCTTTAGAAAGCACTTTATAATCCAGTTTAGGTTTGAATTAAAAAAGAAAAAAAAAAAAAAGCACTACAAATGATCCTTCCCTCAGTGGAAATGAGAAAGAGCGGAGTCTCGGGCAGCTGCATGGCATCAGCATCTCAGGAGTCTTAGGAATTAAATGAGCTGAGTCAAAACTTGTTGTTCTTATAGTTTGTTCCAACTGCTAATAGCATAGGCGTGTGTTTCTGCAGGTACCAAAAAACTCTTCTCTTTGCTGAGCATCACGTCTTACAGCTCATTTGCCTTCCACAAAGTGTCAGTCACCGTTTATAACAGTGAGTGCCTCGGTGTTTTTCTCCCTGCAGGAGCATTTTCTCTCACCCAGCCTGTGCAGCCAGATACTGATTTTTCTCTGTCTTTCCCTGCAGTTTCTAATGTAAAAAATGTTGACCCTGGCAAGTTCCCTATGCATTACTGCTACTGTTTGAACAATGCAACAAATGACTTGACAGGTGGGTACACAAGAGAGGTTGGCAATTGCATTTGCTTAAGCTGAATTATTTCCTTTGGAGCTGAAAGCTGTAGCCTGAATTCTTCAGACTTCATCCTTATGAGCACCATCGCCATACTGAGGTCCACAGCCATCACTCACAACGAGTGGCTGCTCTGAACCTGGGGGCAGACTCGATGAAATCAGTCCCACTTGGCTGCACTCAGCCAGTCTGGGATGGACCCATCAGTCAAGTGACCAGCATGACCAGAGGAAAGAACTCCCTTTCCTCCTCAGGATACAAACAGCAGTACATGACAGACAGCCCAGCAGTGTGTGATACTTACCTTAGCCACTTTTGTTCTCCTATGATAACCCACAGGAGATAAACGAGGACTTCTTTCTACCAACAGACTCTAATTACTTCAACAAGCCCAACAGCAGTGAAAAGCAAGGATTAATGTCTTCCTAGAGCTGTTTAATGGCATGTAAAATGCTGTTGGGCAAATCCTTCACCTATAATCCTCATTCACGCCCCGTATATCACAGTATTTAACATTCCTAGGTGGGTCTGAGCACTCTGATTCAATGGCTGGTTAATCAAGAGGAGCTCAGCAGTTAAGCACCAGAACCCATATCCTCTAAGCTGCATGTGATGACCACACATATGAGCCACAATGGTTTTCACATCTTTTTCTGGACCCAAATATCTCACAAGCCTTTTTGCATAATGACTCAGTCTGGCTTGGAGAATAATGGAAAAACGTTAATCTTTCTGCCTCAAATCCAGTATATCTTGCTGATTCAAGCTTCCTCCCAAGTAGTAAAAATTGAGGTCCCAGCACAGGGCTCATGTCTGTCACTCTCTAAGTGAGAACACTGACCTGATATTGCTAGAACCTGTTATAAAAAAGTTGTACCACCACCACTAGCCAATTTTTGAGCTGACAACGTCATTGGTATGTCTGAAGTAGAGGCCATCAGATGACTCCTGGGAGGTCCTACACAGCAGATAGGCAGTTAGTACAGGCAAAGCCTACAGCTTTAGTTCTTCTTCTAGACTTAAGCAGACTAAATAGAGTGTTACTTTAAATTGCTCTCTTGAACAGATAAATTCAATTTAAGCTTACTTTAGGCTATTTTGGATATATTCTCTGAAATATACTTCTCGAGTGTTTCAGTGTCTTCCTAAACCCAATATCATTCAGCAGAAACATTTTGAACCTTTAAATATTTTAAAAGTTGTCACATACAAGCATATATCCAAAATATCACCACGTATAAAAGTGATGTTTTGACTTAGCATAGATGATGGAATATGTGTTTGCAATCATAAACTTTCTCTATTTTGTTTTCTAGATTTTACAGCTTTACTTGTTGATATTATTGGAAACTCCACCAGTTATCTCACAGAAATTTTCAAATCCACCTCTATTCTCTCAGGTTTGCATTTTCTTTGAACGTTTATCATTGTCTTATTTGTCCATTTTACTCCTAGTGTGGAAACAAGCATAGAGATGTATATAAAAGCCTATTGCTCTTAGCAGCATTTTTCCTACGAAGTATGGACTGCAGTTGTAAACAAAGTCTCCTTAGAGGAACGAGATGTGTATATATATATATAATATAGAGACATACATATTTCTACGAGCAACTATGTTTTGTTTGAAAGTTTGGTGAACTACTATTAAATACTAGTATTTGGGGCCATTATGATTTCCAAAGAATAATTATGGTCTATATTAGCTGAAGATTTTTTTTTCCATGTAAAAATGCTGGGAGTTTAGAATTTTAATTAGATAGAAACTTTCCCCCTGGAAATTCTGGCATTTGGATTTGGTGTTGGTTCATGGTGTTTGTTAAAAATCAGATCAGAAAGAAAATATTTGGCCAGTTGTAGTAGCCACATGCCATTTTGTGTTCGTATTTTCAGCAGTTTAAGATTATATCATATAATGAAAACTGGTAACAATGATCTGGTTTACATTTTTTTTTGCCTTTCAGTGCGTCAGAGCAATGATTCAGATTGTATCTACATCTGTGTGATGACAGGGCAGACAGGTAAATGGTGAAACCATTCCCCCCCAGAATATTGTCCCATTTATTCTCAGTGATGACTTATACTAGAAACAAGCCTTTCTTGGTATTTGTAAGCATTATTATCTGCAGGGAGAAATCTGTCTGACTTTTGGGAAATGCTGGAGAAGTCTCCTGTTGTTAATTACACATTTTCCAGTAACTCATCTTCTGACCTGGGTAAGTACATTCTGAGGAATAAAAGGAAACACCAACAAAAATGAAAAACACGTCCAGGTAGTGCTTGCAATAAATACTCCATCTTCATAATGTAAAAATAATTTTTTAAGATATTATTTTATATTTGTATCATTATTTGTATATATTTATACATTATTACATGTTTTATATTATTAAATAGACTGGTATTTTATATTATTATAAGCGTAATATAATATTTATCGTATAACTATAAGTAAAATTTACAAACTTTTTAACTATTCTCTATGAGATCTTCTAGTGGAGGAATGATCCCTCCTGGGTTGAGAGCTTTTACAGAGTTCAGTACTGGACTGGGGAGGCTTCCTGATGTTCTTAATCTAAACGGGTACCTCCCTTAGCTCTCAGCACAGATTATCTCCTACCTTTACTTGAATTACCTGAGAAAGGAGTTGAATATGTTCAGCCCATGTGCTGCATGGCTACTCCACCCAAAACTGCTTTGCCAGGTTGAACGGCATTTCGGACATTCACCCCTCATTGCTGCCCATGACTATTTCTCATTTTCAATGCTTAACTCAAAAAAAGCAGACAGTGAAATCAGCGGCAAGTTCACCAGTGCTGAAAGCTGTAGGATGCTTCAGTCCTTTACAAAACAAATAATCAAAGACACTTTGCCAAAAATTACTTTTCAAATGAAAAGATAACAGCTATTTCTCTAATACTGGAACCTGATTTATTTCATTTTTATCACACAATTTGCAATGGATGCTGAGCACACTAACCCTATCTTCTCATACCTCAAAGATATAGATTCAATTTTTTCAAGTTTCATGAAATTGCAGGAAGACCCAAACAAAACAGTGGATCCACCAACAGAACAAATGTGGACATTTAAAAGTGAGCAAGTATTGTCAGACTCAAATTTATATGTTTCTTGATTGATGTCTTGTTAAGGGATTATTTATGTTTTCTGTGATGTTGTACTACAATTACAGAGTAAGACAGAATTTTGTCCTAAACAGCAGAAGTTCAGGTCAGTAATACACTGAATAGCTGAGGAATAGAAAACCTGTTGTAAAAAGACTTTTTTTTTTTCTGTATTTTATTAGAAACAGTTTTCTAAGGAGGCAGAAAAGTTAAAAAAAAAATAAAAGTGTTGATTGTTGGTTTTGTTGGTTTTAAACCAAGAAAAAGATAGTTCAAACTGTTTCCTCTTCTTTCTTAGTGTAATTTTTTTTCTCTTTAACTTTATACAATGTTGTGAGTACCTGAATAGTTCATAAACTTCAGTGCATTTAGCTTTGCCACAAGGCTAAAAGATGGAAAAGTGCTGATCTGCCTCATTTTGAAAACAGAAAAGCGAATCTGCACGTTTTCTTCCACATAGTAGGAGCATATTCAGAGAGAAATTCAGAATTTTACTTTATACCTCCTCATCACTGCAGTTGCATCTGTCTACAACAAAATTTCTACATTTTCCCTAGTTACTCTGCTGTCTTTTTACAAGCTCTTTTGTTTTGCTCAACCACTTACCAGGGTTTATCTCTTCCAAGCCCGAGTGTCATTCCTGCCACAAAATGTCATTAGTTCTCAAATTCCAGTATCTGCCCTCCAGTACCTGCCTGCTCCCCTTCACATACACAAGAGCTTTCATCTCTTTCCTCTGTAGTGAAGCAGTTCAGAGAATAAAAAATAATTTATCTGAGGAAAAAACCCAACACTTTGAAGGAACATTTCAGTTTCTTTTTTTCTTTTTTTTAATAAAAGCTTGCACATCAAAATGTTCTCAGATAAAATTTCAAACGTTATGATCACTCCCCATGTTTCTTTATTGAAAATGAAATGGAGAGGTGGCTGCTCAGCTGCCAGGGGAAGCACTCAAGGAGCAGATGGGATTTTCTGCGTGTATTTTAGATACTACTATCCCCCAGTGTGTTACGCTCGCTGTTGTTGTGGGGCACCAGCATCCACAGCGCGTTGCTGGTGCCCCCCCTCTGATTCTCCTGCCTCTCCAGCTACCAGAATCCCTCTTGCCCTGAAAGGGGAGGAAATCCCCACCATGAGGTTTCCACCATGGCCAAAGACAGTTGGACTGAAAGGATCGGGGTTTCCACACCTGGATGTTTCCAGACCACGAGGCACCGCCGGACCCCGTCCGACTGCTGGGGGGAGCTTGGTCTCATGGCCAGACCTGCAGCCCAGCCCCAGTGAGTACGGTGTGAAGCACTGATACCCGCTTTAACCCATTAACAGGGGGGTTTGGCCCAAAGCTGAAACCCCATCTCTGAGGTTGAGGTTGGGAAGCCCTTCAGGGAGACCCATTCCGGGTCACTAGTGAGTAGATTTTTTTATTATAGAAATGCTATAGGGTCCATCTGTAGTTTCGTACTCTTTGGGGAAAAACTAAGCCTTGCTCCTCATGGGCACCTCTGCCACCCACGTCTTTGCTCACATTTTGTTCCACATATGGTGAGCAGACTTATGAGAAAGCAATTACAGAGCTGCTTCTCTTGGTCTCCACTAAATATACCTTCTTTAAATCCTACCCTTCCCCAGCCCATGGACTTTGCAAGATCAAGCAAAGTACAACTTTTGTCCTTCCTTTTTCATCTTGACATTTTTATATGCCACTGGAAGTACTGGGTGAGGGACTCTGGCTGTTGAGCTGTCTCATATAGAGCAGTTCTCAGCCGACAAATAAATAACAAATATCCTGAATGACACAAAGCTTGTGTCTTTCTGTTCCCATAGCTGACATGTACGCATTTTGGATGCAGACAGAGCCTCCTCCAGAAACCAGCAAACTGATGCAAACAGAGCCAGGTGAGATTGATCTGGGATAATAACAAAGTGTGTCAGTTGGCACATTTATGAAAGAAAAAGTAATATACAGAAACCAGTAACTGTGAATGTACATCAATGTGTGTGTGTTTATTAGTCTGTGACCAGCTATTTTTTCCCTGTTTTTCTTTCAATCTACCTTCCTTTTTTTTTTTTTTTTTTTTTTTCTGTTAAGATGTCAGTGCAACTTATATTCTTTTTCTGCCTTCAGATTTACCTCCCTCAGTTCTTCCTACACCACCATTCAGGCCTGGCATGACACTGAAACTTTACTCAGCTACCAGTAAGTAGCTGCACCTCATGCAGCAAAAATAGTTGTACGTTTGAAAGTATACTAATTTACAAATTTTCCCATGCACAAACAGAATATATATTTAATTTTATGATGTCTTACGTACACAAAACACCCAAGGGATTGCTTTCATATTTGTTTGTGAATCACATAATCAAACATTCACTCTGACCCAGCGCATCAGGGATGCAGCCAGCTCCCTGCCTCCATACAGGCCACCTTCAAGTCTTCATTTTGGCATTAGTTGGAGGCTTAAAATCCAAGTTCTGGACTAAATACTCCATTAATCTCAGCATTTCGAATGATATTTTAAATACTAAGTTCTCGCAGCTAATTGCTGAATTCCAGCACAACTTTACTTGTCCATAAAGGTTTTGGGGTGGTTTGGGTTTTTTTTGGGGGGGCATATTTGAGTCATAGAGAAAGGTTCTTTCACATACCTTCAATTTTTCTGTCACTGGGAATAATCCCATAGTAGGTGATTAGTGGTATCTTACAGTTTTGGTGTCGTTTGCTTCTTCCCTTGTTTTTCCATTGTTGCCTATTGCAGCAATACAAGACCAGGATCCTGTGCTGTTATTTTTTGTAGCTTTTGCTGATTCTGATCAGCTTTTTCATAGGTCCCAGTCCTGTTCTGTTTGGCTGAGTTTGTCAGCATATGTTGCGTTGCTTGTCTTCTGTTGGTTTTTTTTTCTTTTTTCCGCTCATACTATTAGAAAAGAAAGCATTTGAGAGCATGGGTCTCAGCGGGGCATCTGTTCTCAGAATTAAATAATGTTATCAGAGTTAAAAACATTGACTATGAAAAGCAAAGCTTGACAACAGCAAGTGACCATGCAAACACAAGTCCAGCAGAAAGGCAGTGGCAGGAAAGAAGGAGAGGGAGCTATGTCCTGGGAGGCCTGAGAACACTGCAGTCGAAAAACTGTCTACTGAGACATGTTTTCAAGGGGAAGACTCACTGGTGCTGAGCCAAGGAGCAGTTCTTGATGGGAGAGGCTTTTCAAACCATGGAGATAGGAAGTCAAATATTCTTTTTTGATCTTTCTCACATTTTACTTCTGTTTAAAGAGCTCAAAATACTAGAGTCCTCGTATTACCCCCCATGATACACATTGGTTGCATGAAGAAAATGAGCCAATGTCATATCGCAGGAATATAGTTTGACTTCTTGATGCTCTTGATGGTGTGAAGAGAACTTAAGATGAACTAGGTCTTCTCATCTTGATTGGGAGCAGAGGAATATGCTATGGTAATTCTCATCCATCAAAAACTCTGCACAAAACCAAAGTTCTCTCCATGTCTTGTTTGGTTTCGGTGAGTTTGAGTCAAAAATTAAGTAACAGCCAGTTGACTAGAAGTTGCTTGAGTGAATGACTGGACTTGGGGTGTGCTCAGTCCAGAGTTTGTTCATGTGCCTGTTGCTGTCTGGTGGGCAACACTATAGACCCTGAAGAACCTAGGACTGGGAACCAGCCTGTTTTGAAAAGGCTGGGAAAGAGGGATTTCAATGAGATCAGGGAATGGAGAGTCAATAAAAGCCTGTCTATCAGAAACCATCATGACAGAGGCTGTCTACCTGCATATACCAATTCTGCATTTGGGGAAATAAATCAAACAGTGGGATCACAAA
>JAOXJM010000012.1:149073734-149088045 GCA_026413425.1 Tringa solitaria | reverse complement strand
AAAAAACTCTGTGCTTGACTTAGTTAGAAAATCATTCTAAATTTAGGGTAAACTGTGACTGTAGTTCAAAACCAAACTATTATCTGTCATTTAATGAATACTAGTGCAAGGCTTTTAGCTTCAGAAGAATTCTTTAAGCACATTTCTGTTAAGGACAAACATACCTAGAACCTGAAGATCTCCAAACAAGATAGAGTTTATCATTAGGAAAATACATTAAATTAGTCTCAGCACAGATTAAAGTAAAAGTTTGACTACAAAGTGGAAGAGATTTTCGTGATGTGAAGCAAACATATAATGGATTGCAGATTAACCGGGTTCAATGGATGCAATCCCAGAATGTCTCTTCATCTACACATTACACAGTGTTTCACAATACCTGGATTTAAATTTAATGTGAGGAATTTTTTAAAGACCTTATTAGATCAAGTGAGATGTGAAAACTGTTTGCAAAATAAAAGAAACTTCAAGTACATAATTTTATTGCTAAATGGACTTTCCCTGTCTATGGCACTTTGGCAGATACTGTTGACTTACTTAAAGCAATATTAAAATAAATTGTTAGTCAATTTTATAGAGTACATTACTAAAATTTTAAGGATCCATAAAGCTCATCATTGCTGTAATATATAATTTTACTATGGTAAGGGGTAAAACCGAATTACATCAAGCAGAAATGGCCAGACTACAGAAGAACGATTTTCTAAGATGATGTCTTCCCACTCCCAGATTCAAGCAATAACATTCTGCCTAATATTTTACTTAAATCACCAGGCACACCAGTCTGCTGTGTGACTTTTTTTTGCCTTTGGATTAAACAAAAAATGATTGTAATTCTGCTGGTGTCTATGTCAATTGTGTCATGCAGCGGTAAGTGGCAATGTATTTTTATGATTATTTGACATTTATGCCTAAATACTGTTTTAAGCATGTGCATTTTGAAACAGTGCTTTAGAAGCACACCTTCTGTCCCCTCAAGCCTAGTTGTTCAACACCTAAATGCACTTAAATAAATTTATCTATGGAGTACTTATATTTTTCTCAGGATTTATAGCGCAGCAAGAAAGATTTAGTGGGATTAAAAATATAACTAAATATTGCAATTTCCCTTCTGCCAGCATTTGGTCATTATTTAAATCCTTTAAATAATTCTCAAAAAAAGTTACAAGCTGCATATAAAGAGATTCAACTCATTAAATACATGTGTATTGTCTAAATTCTCCAAACCATTCAGTACATCTTGACATACAACTCCTGTTCAGCTAAAGCTCCTCTTTCATATTTTACTATGATTTTTTTATTTTCTTCGTATAACTCTTTAGCTTTTACTGTCAGGGGTACGAGCTTCCCAGTGACAGGAATGGGCAAACATGTCAAATTTCTGCAGTCCCTGCACTGTGTAGGAATGTCATTAAGGACAGTGGTGTACAGGTGAAGAAAAGGACTCTTAGAAGGTCTAACAGCATTTCTGGTTGCTCAATGGGGTGATTTTTAAAAGGAAAAGAAAGCTCAGCACCTCAGCATAGACAAAACTCTGCACTGACCTACTTCAACTTCACCAGTGGCCTCTCTTCTCAGGGGTTGTGTTCAGTAGAAGTCAGTAAAGAAACAGCACAAAACACGTGGGCTAAAATATATTGACGAAGCTGAACCTTGACTCCTACTACACGAATAGAAATCAGTAAGAATATTAGCATTTCCCATTGCAGTGGTAGATAACGCCAAAATATCTACACCATTTATCCATAAAAAAAATAAAGGGGTATTTAGTCCCCAGATGTAAAAGGGACTATATATATTGATAATATCCAGTGCACTCAGAAATATCTGGACACTCAGAACTTTTTCGAACAGAACGTTTGAAAAAGATTTCCCCTCAAACCTTAAAAGGTTGTGCTACATTTTTTAGATCCTTTTCCCCCAGCCAAGCACAATCTGAGCACAAAGATTTAAAATATTACCATTTTTAGGTTTGGAGAGGATTCTTGATATATATTTATGTGGGATTTATTCTGCTGATCTCTGCTTTGAGACTGAAACAAATATCTGCTAATGAACTAGCATCTTTGTGAGGAGATAATGTGTTTTACCTTGAATAAATCAAATAAGGTGGGTTTGCGGCCCCTGACTTTTCTCAGCACAATCAATTTTTCTGCTCCCTAAGGATTATAATGACTGTGTCCATGCCCTATATTGTGACATTTTAACTTGCCATGATTGCAAAACACAACTGGAGGTACACTGATGGCTTTTTGATCGGCTTTTTTGATATAACGCTTCAGAAAATCTGTCTCAGAGTAGCAACATCACAGACACAGTCCAGAAATAATTTATATATGTCTGAATAGTGAAAGAAATTCTGTGTATAAGTTATATGACTGGAAAGCCCAAGAGCTGATGTATCACACAAGTCTCCTCAGGACCCATGCCAAGTCATTTAGGAGGTTTTAGAGAAAGGTGAGAGATGTTGGCTTTCCCGGGATCTTTTGAGACTTAAAGAATTGATTTTTGTAGTGCAATCTTTCACTGGCTATACGGGGAACAGCGTAGGACCAATAGCCCCAAAAGACATGATAGCCAAAGAAGAAAAGAGAATAATTCATCCAGAAAGTATTTGCTCTTTGTTCTTTCCCATAGTTCTGTGACGTGGCTTTATCAGTTCTCTCCTCTGGCTCATTTCAACTCAATGGGATTTTCATGTTTTCCAAAATTTTGCTTGAAGGACCGAATGACCAATGGCTATTCATCAACAGACACTGAGCTGGAGCCATGGAGTTATTCAGTGTCAAAACCTGGTTCTGGATGCACTTAATAGAACATGGCTTGGGGGAAGGATGTTTGTCATTGCAGAGGAAACACAGGCTTTAAGCCACACAATAAGGGGCAGTTTTACTTTAGCTAGCATTTATAAAAATACATAGCCTTCAATGCTATTTATTTTGCACACCATTAATTTGCTTGAATCTGAATTTCTCGAGGTCGCCAAGCTTTCAACAGACTTGTTCCAGTCCTGTGAAAAAGGCCAGCCTTTAACAGGAGACCTTTTCTGGTTTGTGGAAAGAAGTCTGTTCCCCTCAGACCTCCTGTAATGAAGGACAATTCTGATGGATTGCTGTTCATCCAAAAGCTTTTGGTTGTGACCAAGACTTTCAGGAAAAGAATAACAGAAGGGGAAGCAGCTCTTCCTACCTCCCCCAATCCCATATCCGTATTCTGCCATTAAACTTGAGATAAGAATTGCTGGAGGCATATAACTCTTCTTCACTCCACAAAAGTTGTGGACATCCTGAGAAGGCTGTTATACACTATCCAAAAAGAAAAAAGTCCTATTTTTTCCTAATCCTTTGCTAAATATAGATTTAAGCCTTATATCTAAAAACCCACTACTCCACTTTATTCTGTTATATTTATTGTAGGAAAATGCAACAGATTAGCAAAATAACTGTCAGCTCTTTCCCAAAATCTTTCACAGAGAAACTGGACAGGTTTCCTAATGCCAGTTATTCTGAGACATAAGATGTGCCATGCATTTAATATTATTTTCTTCCTTCAGCTTTTAGATCCTTGAGCAAATAAATACCTTTGACTTATTATGGTAAAAAAAATAGAGTAAAAAAAGAGTCAAATTTAAATAAATCCAAAGTAACTCAAATCATGAAGAAGATAAGAACAAAGAAAAAAAATGGGAAGGAAGAGAACAAGTAATAATTTTCACTCTAATTCAGGACACGGCAAACAGAAAAAAATAACAGCATGGAAAATATACCACAGCATCTTCAAAAGGAAGAAGAGATAATTAACTTAAGAAATAGTGACAGAAAAAGAGGCAATAAGGCAATAGGTAATAAGGACTTGGAAAAACCAAACCTCTTGACTTGAGATAAGTGTAGAGCACAGGTTTACAGAATAGAAACATTTGGGAATGAAAGTAGTTTGACAACTAAAACAATTTTATACAATTTTACTGATTTACCCCAGGAAGTGCTACTGTTCAAAAGAGCAGGGGAATGCAAGGGTTAGCACATCTCTAGCAATACCTCAGTTTAACAGAGGACTGATTTTTAAGCCGAAGTCAATGTGACACTTGTGGGCTTTCCTGGGTGCAGATGGAGCCAAGCGTTTCATGGCTTTGATAAATCAGCTTTCTAGTGTGGGAAGGGATTCAAAATGCCTGCAGTGTGTGACTCATAATGAAGTATATGTTGTTAGTTTGTTGTTGGATTTTTTTTTTTAAATCTTTTTCTTCAATTTGTTTGCTGAGGTAGGTGGCCAAGAACTGGAGCCGCCAGCATTCCTGCCAGAGCTTCTTGACACACCTGAAAGAATCTTGAGTAAGAATGGCTTAAGCTTTACTCTCTGCAGTAATCCGTGGCAGTGGGCAATCACTCATACTTCAGCAGCATTGCAGGAAAGTGTGCTGTTAGCAACTAGCTAGTAACTCTCATCTCAAAATGGTTTATGAACTAAAGCAAGACCAGGGGCAGTCTGGGGAGAGTTCTTGTTGTTTACTTTTATAAAAAGAAGTGTGGTTTGTTTATTTTTTCATTTAGACAATGCCACATTCTTCAATGGAGTCTTTCAAAATGTGGAAAGTGTTGCATTATTTTTTGGTAAGTATGTGTTCCAGTTGTACTTGAGCCCGGAATAGAAATCCTGTGGAGTTTGCTTTTATATACATTGAAAAGGAACAGGGATTTTTGAGGCTGTAGATTTCCCCAAAGACTATTATAAAACTAAATATTGCTGGGTGTCAAACATTGCTCAATGTGCCTGTGTTATTGCCTTTTTTAGGCTCTGTGTTCATGCAAACATCACCCATGTGTGACCCACACCTGGCTCACCTCCATTTACCAAGCATTCTATGGCTGTTCTCTTTCCAGACTGCCTGGGCTCTCACTTCACCTGGTTACAGTCCATCTTCACTAACTTCCCTGCCTTGCTCAACTTTGTGAACAAAATGAAGTGTGTTACTGGTTTTTGTCCCAGGGATTTTGAGGACTATGGTTGCTCTTGCCGGTTTGAGATGGAAGGGTTTCCCGTGGATGAAGCTGATGAGTAAGTCTTACCTATGAGATGTCCTCTTCTGCCGTGACCAGCTGTCACTTTCCTCATGCTCTGATGACCCAAAAAGATTTAGGGACAGTAGTAAAAAAATACACTATTTATTCAGACGGTGTCAGTCCCACACCATCCAGCTCTGCTTAATCTAGTCGCTTGCAGCCTAAATATCTGCTATGACCTACAAAAGATAACTTCAGCTCTGGTTTACCAGCCCTGTCCTTTGTTATTTCTACCTGTTGGTGAGCACTATCTTTTTGCTGAGCTGATACCCCGTACCAGTTGCCTTACAGCATGACTTGGAAATAGGTGAAGTCAAGATGGTCATAAACTACAGCATGGGATGATCCACTTGTTCTTTTTTCTCATAGCTCAGAGTCTCCCTTTGTTTCCTCACACTTTGATGTGGAGAAATATTCCCATCCTACAGATAAAATCAGAGTCCCACACACCTGCATATAATTCCACCAGTGCAACTCAGGTGGCACACCTGATTTAAATTGCTTGCAAAGAGTGGCCACTAATACAATAGAGAATCAAACACCACACCCATCTCCTTAACATATCTACCCAGAAGTCTCTAAATTCTGAACAGATCTTTGTGAACCAAGTCTCGTTTATTTCTTTGTACTGAAGAAGTCTGTCTCACATTGAAATAGGTGCTGAAAACTGGAGGGCCTGTTAATAAGGTGAGTGGCAGAGTGTTATTCTGAGCACCTTAGTGGGTTTACAAACTTACCAAACTTTTGGTGTTGGGAGCTGTGTAGTACACCAGTAATGTAAGATCATAGCGGACTATAATGGAAGTGTTAGTATCTGAGGGGCATTTTAATATCAACAGAATCAGCTAAATAAGACTTCAAGTGGCAGTTAGGAGTCTGAGTAGATCTTGCCCTGAATACCTGTGTACGTGCAAAGGTTGGAAGAGGTTGAAGCATCCAGGCACAAAGAAAAACAATACAGCTCAATGGCCCTTCCCAGTACCATGCACCAGGAATAAACCCATCCAAACTCCACGCTGTATTTTGGAGTGATACTGCCCCAGCCCCTGACTGGGATAGTAAGAAAAAATGTAATCTCAGGTCAGGACAATCAAATAGTTGTTCACCCAGGCCCGCACGAGGTGTGAAAAGAAATTCAAAGCGAATCAAGATCCACCCATGTCTAAAATAGAAAAAAGCTTTTTCCAACAATGTAATGTAATGTATTAATACCCTGAGTGAATACAGCAATGGTTCAGAAAGAGCTAATGCCCAGAGATAGATGGAAATTAATCCATCCACTTTCCAGCATGGAACGGTTGGGAAAACGAAGGTCTAACCCTGCTACTGGAAAAAAGCCATTTCTGAACAATCGTGATGACATGCTGAAATGAGAGCTCGAGTCAGTTCAATGGACTGATACCCAAAGAGCTGAGCACCTGGGCTTTCGCTTCACTCAGCTTCATTTTAATGCAGAGCAGTGTAAGTGCAGAAACAGCAGAACGATCTGTCAGCAGTTTTGTCCTGAGAAAAGGCCACAGAGTCACTTTGTGTTTACAAATTGGTGAGCAGTCTTGTGATGAGGTTTCCTTAGCAGCATTGCAACCCCACTGCAGTTTGCAGCAAAGGGAGACTGATTATTGCTTTGCACAGACACAGATATGCCCTTGGTTCCAGAGAGGCAGCTGCTACATGTCTTTCTTGGACACAGTTCCCACAGTGTTGTAATTTTTTCACTAACTTTATTTCTTATAAACTAGTTTGGCAAACCTTGGGTTTTATCACTGCCATTTCTATTTCATAAAAAAGGGGCTGAATAACTCATGTAGGTTTTCAAGGCATTGGAAAACGTTTGTGCCTGTAAAAGCAAGTTTGTCCTATTTCCCAGAGTAGCTACTTGTCATGTCTAAATTAGATAATTGTCATATCTGTGTAACCTACTCTACCTCCAAATACACGGGGACAGAGAAGCGAGGTTTCTAACTGCCTTTGCTGTGTGGTGGTTAGAGAAAGCTGCTTTACACCAGTGTGAGAAAATTATTTCATCACCCCATGGATAAATGATGCGTTTTAATTCTGATTGTTGCATAGAAGTACAACAAACAGAGGATATATAACTAACTGCACGTAGTTATATAGTCTCAATGAGACACAGCAAACCACAAGGTGTTGCAGAGACATTAACCCTCCACAGGTGCCAGGTTCTGTGCAGTTCTCCAAATCTGCAGCGAGAAAGGTTGTGGCAGGACTGGATCCAAGACCTTTGGAGCTGAGCCATGGGGCACGGTTTGGCAGTGAGATGGCAGTGCTGTGGGTGGATATTTGGGCACCGATAGCGGATTTCTTATTTAAACTGCTTGTAGAGTCCTTGTAAGAACTCAGGATAGAAGTTGAAACCCGGTCTCCCACAGCATGCAGACCTGCTTCCACCACAGGGTTTTGCATCCAGTTGTACTTACACCACGCGACCGATTCAGGGAAAAACAGTACTCAGCTTTTCTTGGGTCTAGGGACCACACTGAGGAGCCCTTTTTCTCCTTTGGCCTCTTTTGCGTTCTTGTGTAAGAGCAACACAAAAGCATTGCAGTCTGATCTTGAACTGAAACTAAATTGGTAAAACTCTGTGTTATTTCGCTCTTTAAGATGCTGTTTCCAGCACCGCAAATGCTATGATGAAGCAATGGAGATGGAGTGCACGTGGGACCCAGCAAAGATTTCTACAGATGTCAGCTGCTCTACTGAAAACCTGACCTGTGGTAAGAGTAAGCCTCACCATAAATGAGATGTTTATTCTGGTCTATCTGCCAAAAGTCATAAGTGAATTAGGCGGAAACCACTTCCATGTATGGATTTTTAAGGGCTTAAGTGTTCTACTTAACAGGGGTGAACAGAAATAAGAATACACAGAAACATCCAAGCCCAGCTAGGCAGGACATTTGAAGTCCAATAACTAGACCCTTGTCAGGGCTCCTCTAATAGGCAGCCTCTTGCTGAGGTTTCCCTGACTTGGCAGGGCCACTAAGTATTGCTTGAGATACCTCCACACATCAGAAATACAGGAGTTGTTGGACAAAGACCTGAAAAACAGTTCCCTTCTGAAGATTCAAGGCCTGATTTTTATATCCTTGGAGGGATTCCACTCTTTGTTCACAAGGTCAGACACACTCCTCAGACACACTGTTCCATGCAATACTAATACAGTCCTGGCAAGAGTGGGGTGGGGCTCTTCAGTGCCTAATCAATTTTAATATAATTTTTCAGCGAGTATTGACTCTCAGAAAAGATCATGTGCTAGAACACAACTTGAGGATACCAGCAAGGAGGAAAAGAATGCCCAACCCAAAACTCTTACAGCTTGTTTAAGAAACAATCTGATCCAATTTCCTTTTCTTGTTTCAAATTAAAACCGTTTTTGCTATTGAGGCCAATCTATACAAGTCCAAGTTCATTTAAACATGAATAGTACTTTTTTAGCTCTTTCCATACTTAATAATCAGAAAACATTTTGTTCAAACTAAATAAAGAAAAGGGAAAAAAAAATAGTTTCCATCAAAAATATGAAACATAAGAGTGACAGCTCCAAAAGGTCAATGGTGTTTTTGAAACCCTGAAAGGTAGAAAGTTTTGAAGTGGGAAAATAGTATTTCCCGGGAAACTGTTTCATACCCTTTATAAGGAGCAAAACACACCATACATGAAAGTCTTGGCTTGTGGACTATGACTTCTTGAGGTTAGGAGGAATATTTTAATGATGTCTGTGAAATGTCAGACTCTGCATCAGCTGGGTTGAGTTTTCCATGGGAAAGCCAGAGGCAGGAAAGCCCTGTTCCGTCGCCCTCACTGCTCTGCAGAATGACCTGGCAGAAGCAAGAAGTCTCTTGCCAGCCGTGCCGGGCTACTTTGGGTGGTGTTTGGAAAACAAACCGTGTAGGACTATGAAACTTGACAGTATTTAATGTGGAGAAGTACAGTATAAATAGGTTTGCATTAATGAATACAGACACAAACCTTACAGGGAGAAAAAAGCTAGAGGCGGAAAAGATATTTCAATAGTACCTTGTTTGGATTTTTATTTTATTTCCAGAGTCTGGGGATCCCTGTGAACAGTTTCTCTGCAACTGCGACAAAGATGCCATTGAATGCTTTGTGAAGGCACACATTAACTCTTCCTTGAATGGGCTGGATGTCTCCTTCTGTCCATCTCCCGTTACAGGTAATAATAAGGATCTGATCGACTGCCTCCTCCTGCCAGTTTTTCCACTGGCATCAAATTTGACCCGAGGAGAATGAAGCAGCAGCTGGGTGCTTTCCTGTACTAAATCTGGCAGTCTGTCCCATTCTCCATTTCATGTGTCCTTTCCATTTACTGCTACTCGAGTGAATACCAAGAGAGAAGAAGAAGGTGGACTAATTGCCATCCTGGAGCAAGTCCAGGGGAGGTTACCGAGCTGGTGAGGGGGCAGGAGCACATGATGAAAGAGGAGGAGGCTCAGGGGAGACCTTTTTGCTGTCCTCAATACCTAGTGGGATGTGTAGAGAAGATGCAGCCAGACTCTTCCTGGAGATGCACAGGGACAGGAGAAGAGGCAAGAAACACAACTGCAACAGGGAAATTCCTGTTAGATAGGAAGAAATTATTTTTTTATTCAGGAGGCACCTGCCAGCCCTGGGAGACTCTTGCCAATGTGAATGAATGGGTGATATTTGGGGTGATTAGTGACCCACTGAGGTCACTAAAAGGAATGCCAAATTGAAAATATTGCTAGCTCAAATCTCCCCTTAAATCATGCAAATACTCTAGCTGGAAAGGCAAAAATAGACCCACTCTACTCTGTTACTTGGTTTCCATCTTGGAAAGAAAAATCCTCTCAAAAGATGAAGGGGATATTTATCTTCATTGTCATACACTGATCTGTGCTCTGCAGCTGAAATTACAGCCTGGTAAGGCTGAATACCTGTCCTGTGGGAACAGGGACGGATTAAAAACTTAATTCATATGGATTGCAACCAGAGCATGGCAGGGGGAGGACCTTTGAACTCCCAAGCTGACATGGATGTGAAAAAGCAATGTTAGCTTTTCTAATCCTTTGGCTCATACTCACACCCCCCAGTGCTAAGGACAGATATAGACATCTATATCATGCTCTGGATGCAGGCATCCCCTTATGAACAGGTCAAGGGAGAAGAAAATGCCACAGGAAAGTTTGCCTCAAAGCCAGAAAATTGTTTCGTGTAAGCCAGTGGGATCAGATGGCTCTAATATAAAGTATGGCAGTTCCAACACATTCCAAATAAAGGAGAGATTGTCAGGTGCTAACAGGAAAATCATGCTGGTTTTATCACTGCTGATAAAGATTGATTCAATCTTAACTCACTGAATACCTCCACTAATTTTAGGCTCCTGATTATATTTCTTAATGGGTAAAATATCTTTTGAATTAAACATTTTTCTTTAGCTTTCACTCATGTAATTATCTTTCTGTGTAGCTGTTCTGTCCAGTTCAGGGTTTGGGAAAAAAAAATCCTATTTGGCAAATTTGTAGGAAAAGGATTTTAGTAGATTCTTTATTACAAAGAAAAATGGGAATATATTACAGAGAGTGAAATGGAGATGTATTTGCCTAAACCTCTGCTTTAATAGCAATAAATTCAATTAACTCCTGATTTGTTGTAGTATTCAGATTAAACAGTGACAAATTCCCTTTTCATGTGTTAGTCTATGAGACAGCTTTCTCTTTTTCAGAAACCACCAGCCAGAGAGCAATGACAACACTTCAGACAGAGGGTATGTCTTTATCTCTGTAATTCTTTGGTTGGAGTATTTTAAGTCAAGATAAATTTATACTCATAAAAATAACGTGAGTAGTTTGGAAGCTATGAATTCCTTTCTGAGAAGCAAAGACAAGTTTTAGCAAGATGTCAAACTACGAAAGGAAGAGAAAAAAGCCTAATAAACTAAAGCCCCGTTTTTGTGACCAGCTTTTACACAGGTGCACGGGAAAATTTCAGCCAAATGACTCATTTTTCTGAGAAGAGAACCCTGAAGCTCATTTAGAAATTATATAAGAAACACAGTAAAAGCAGCTTAAAAATAGTTTCAGATGGATCCTTTTCTATTTTCATGCACATTTAAGCCCTGCTTCTACAAGGTTCCTAGCCAGGTGGCTGGGTTTAAACATTTAAGTTTTCTGTTTAAATCTTATCTTCATAGCTTCACTATAGGCTATGTATTTAAGTACCTGCTGAAATGGGAATTTAAAGTATGCTGATTGCTAACCAATTTTTCTTGTTTAGGTTGAAACTCTGTATGATAGAGACTGAGGGATTTTTTGCTTTTTTATGTTGCTGAGTAGAATTTAGTATCTGCACTGAATAAATATTAAGGCAGGATTTTAATATTGTTACCATAATTCTCAATAATTAGGTTTGTATTTGCTGTGTTTATGTCACACAATAACTGTACAAAAAAAAACCACAACAGTGGTAATACTTAGAAATAAGTTCCATTTTGATGAGTCTGACCCTGTTATGGTGCCTAACAAGCATCGTAAGGTATGACTCTCAGGAGTAAGAATGCTTTTATTTTTGCAGAATTCCTTCTTCATGGGATGGACAAAACACAGGCTGCAACTGCATCCATGGAAGAAGGTTTGCAGCTTAAGAGTGCACGGAGCAACGTTTGCAGCTCCCAAAAGCTGAAAGAGTAAAATACAAGAATAAGCTCTTTGCTTGCTTTCTGCCCTTCTAAAAGGACAGATATAAAAGTAGATAGAATGTTTTGGTGATCAAATTCAAGACTGAATGAGAAGGTGTGATTATTCAATTTGTACATGGGATGTGCTCAGCCAGTGTTTACAGTAAGTTTCCCAAGGGCTGAATATGAGCGTTCTCCAACAAATCCTGTTTTCATGCAAACAGACCTGGGAAGGGGAGTTGCAGCAGGTGAGCTGTTTGGCAGAGACGTGCTGTGTGGGTGCCAACCACAAGACCCACAGCCCACTGCGTATTTGCTGTCTTTAAAGAGACATTTAATTATACAAGATCAAGCAGTGGCATGAGGAAAAGTTGGCCATGGTTTGTTGCAAACGAGCCAGCAGTTCGGTGGTTTATTTACCTCCAATGCAGAGATGCAGGTTGAGGTCCCTCTCACCCTGATACCTCTTGGGTGAGTACTTAAACAATGAGACCAAGTGGTTCTTCTGACAATCTTCATTTTTTTTCTGCTACAATCAATAGTTATGTTATTCAGGAATGGATGTTTGCAAAATCTCACTGCTGCATTACAATAAAACTATTCCTACCTACATGGTGTGGGCTACAACACAAGAGCCCGTGGAAAGAAGTCACCCAAAGCCCTGGATGGCTCTGGGAGGGCACAGCTAGCAAGTGAGGGCCTAGCTGTACGGTAGTGAAATACAGATGGAGACCAGTCTTAGACCATCCACTTCCTGATTTAGCTGATGAACTCATGTGAAATGGCCCCATCACAAGCAAAGCCCTACAGTCGTGTACACAGATCCTGTACCTGCCGAGCACAGAAGCAATGTGCGCTAGATGGGTGCCACCAAGCCACTGCTCAACTCAGGGAAACTCAGGAGTTATTTTTGGGGAGTGGGGAGAGGTGGAAAGTTGCACTATTTGAGAACTGAAGAACCTGGTTTCAATCTGTAATGTGCTCTTCTGGGAGGCTTGGTAATAGAAAACTGAGAGCTCCTGAAGGATTGAGTTCTCCTGTAGTTGCACATCTGTATCAATCTTTTACTTCTTGAGAAAATGATTATATGTGCTCTCTAAAGAGACATAGTTCATCCTAAGGCTCAAATTACTGCCAAGGGATAAAAACCTGTATTAGAGATTTTAGAAAGCTGAAAACGTATCACAGATAACATCTAGTCAGAGTCTGAAGGAAATACTTGGAGAATCACTTACCATTTAACTAGCTGTCTCCCCATTTAAGCCCATAGGAGCTTCATCACTGACAACTGGGGCAACCGCTTGAAGATGAAGCTAAGACCTACTCAGAAACTTGTTCAAATGCAAAGCCATTATTCCTCACATCACAACATCCTAACGGCAGACAAAAAGATGCAGAGATATTTCTTATAAATAACATTTATAACCTATGAAAATGTAACTGATGATAAATGAAAAAATGTTTATCAAAAAATAAATTAGAGAATAGAGAAGTACTGGGGCTTGTACCTGCCCATCCGCACTTAGCTTTCATTGCAGGTAAAAATGAGGTGTTTGTGGGGAATGTGGCACATCCTTCTGTGCACAACACTGAGATTTTAGACCTATTTCTCTTCAGTATACTTGTCTGTGGAATGGTTTTAATATTGAATTTGCTGCTTCAGTCACAGGTATGCTGCTGCTTTGTTAGTGTAAAGGATGTTATTTGAACACAGCAATGAGATTATATTATCAGTATCACTTTGTCTACAACAATAGATGTAGCACAGAGAAAAATGACCAGTACGAAAAATGCCCAGCTTCCTGCTTTGCTGAAAAAGTTCTTCTTGGCAGCCTGATGTTTCATAAGAGTCAGCGCTGGAAACTTGTTTTCTGAGTTTACCTTTTTTGTCTTCAACAGTGATTTCTTTTGAGCCCAGTGAGTCGGTCCTGGGGACTTCCAAAGCTGGAGGTAAGACTCTGATTATGCTTTTTTTGATGAATCGGTCACTCCTGACTCCAGGTAAAAACAGGTTTTGGTTAATGAACCTCTATGGTGTCACAGGCGAAAATCTGCAGCTCGGGATTTCTGGGTTACACCCCTAATTCTTCTGCTGACTTGCACATCCCTAAACAAACCACTTTGTTTCTCCTAATTACTGTCTTCGTAAAACAAGTCTAATAGTGATGTCTGCTTAAACTTTGTGATGTTTTCTGTAAAAGCCACTCCAGAAATCCATTGCAGAAATGGAGGGTGTAGGTCACTAACACGATGCCTCTGCTTGTTGAGCAGTTACTACAAGGGACCACAGAGGAACAGCTCCTGCTCCCTCCCTCCCCTCAATAAGAGGTCAGTGACTCTCAGCTTTCCCTTTCCTGTCCCGGTGGACAATAGGATAACCATGAGCCAGTAATGTGCTCTTGTGGCCAAGAAGGCCAATGGCATCCTGGGGTGCATCAGGACGAGTATGACCAGCAGGTCGAGGGAGGTTATCCTCCCCTTCTACGCTGCCCTGGTGAGGTCCATCTGGAGCACTGTGTCCATTTCTGGGCTCCCCAGTTCAAGAAGGACAGGGAACTGCTGGAGAGGGTACAGCAGA
>JAOXJM010000012.1:149051058-149064134 GCA_026413425.1 Tringa solitaria | reverse complement strand
TATACATAGAAACAAAAAGGTCAGATAGCTAATTAGCTGAAATGGGAAAAAATTGGCTTTTAAACAAGTTAATTAAGTGCATTTCTGGTTAATAATACCACAAGCTCATTTCTCTGATTGATGCTGCAGCTCTGAAGCTTGCATTTAAGATACACGCTTAAGATAAAAAACCATCCCTTTCTGCTAATTATTAGAAACTGGTATTCCATTCATGGTTATGCAAATAACATGCATATATTCAACTCAGAGATATGCTGAATTTTCTGATTGCAGAGATAGAGATGGATCATTTGAACTGATCAAGTAAGAGAGAAATTACTATATAAATAAGCTGTTATTCAGGCAATGTTGTCATTACTTCCTTCAGGCTTTTTTCCACTATCTCTTATTTCAGGAAGACTCTAACACCAAAGTTGTTCCGTAGAGTAATTACTACCATATGAACTGTGTTGATAAAGAGAAGCTGAAAATAATCTAGCTATGATTAGCCAGATTTATTCATTCTCAGAGATCAGTGCTAAAATAATAAAAAGAAGCAGAACAAGATGAGACATTTAGCACAGCTTTTTTCTTCTCTCATTCTCACAGCAGCTTTACACTATATTTTTCAAAGATTTGGGGCATAGCTGACCTAAACCCAGTTGTTTCCCTAAAAGAAACAACTAATCTATTAATTAATAATCTAAAAAGATTTCCTACTTCATTAGATACCGATTTACTTATTTTAAATTGTTAAGCACTTAGCTTACTTTGCCTGTAAGCTGATAAAGCATAAAGGATTTGGGAATATGATTTAATCAACAACTTGTCATAATTTAGGAAGACATAAAGTCTGAAAACCAGATTCCGGTGCAGTGGTCATCTTGATCACAGTAGCATTAAAACTGTGAGCATGGAATGAGTTAAGTCTTCCAAATAAAGGCAATGCTGGGAAGAAGTAAAAACTTTCAAGACAGAAACTCCCCCAGTACCCAGAGAGTAGCTCTTTACAGGTCACCTTTGTTTTGTCTTACAACTGCAGTGGTCGCCACTTTTGTCCCTCCTCCTCTGGTCTCATGTGGTAGGGTGACAGAATCTGTTACTCGCCTCCACACCTTCTCTTTAGGTATGATTTTAAATGATCTCCCAAGGGTTTTCTCCCCAGATTGGTTTGAGGTATCCATCGGCAAAATCCTGCTCAGACCTACCAGAGCGACAAAAAAGGTTGATGGCCACACATCTTAACACCAGGTTCTGAGATCATGAGTCACAGATTAAAGAAAGAAGACACCTACCTTCTAAAATTTCCTAAATACACACATTTAATGTTTGCAAAAATTAGGAACGAGGGAAAAAAAGACAAGAATATAATCCTCTATATATTAGGATACGTCTCATGTGAGCTAGAGAAGGTCCCAACTTCCCTGAAACAGAAAAAAAGAATTCTTCCTCCTCCTTTCAGGGCATAATATGAAAACCATTATGAAAACCAAATAAATGAATGCTGCCAAAAAGGAGAGTAATAAACAAGAGTATAATACTCGGCCTCATTAGATGGCATCACTGTTTGAAAAATGCTCCCTGTGGGCGAGCTGCACACAGATCACTCACACCAACAGCTTTATTCCTTGAAATCAATACTACAAACCTCGAAACGTTCCTTAACCAGGGGGATAGGTCCAAAAAGCTCAGCTTATTTACCTTCCCGAAGCTTGTTTGGGATTAGGAACTGTTTTTTGAATTGTTTAATTTTCAACTTTTGGTGGGCTTGGTAACAGTAATGGTTTAACCATGAATAAATGTAGTCGTTTCATAACGCTGCAATGCTGTAACATTTGGAAAAAAAAAAAACCACCAACGTAAAATTAGGTTTATTTTAAAGGGCAAAAAATTATGACTGACATTTTAATTGTTAGCAATAAAAAGTGACACCTTAGAAAATATTAATTTTAAATTTTGGTTTATTTTATTGCTTAAATATAGATTGCACAGTGTGTTCTTACATTTATTGAAACTGATTCATTACGTACAGTACAGAATATATGACCATCAGAACAACGGACAAATTAGCCCTACTCTGATTTTGGGCAACCAGCTATTTCTATCTTTTGAAATTAGCAAGGATTTAATTTACTTTAAAGTGACCCACTACCAAAAGCTATAATTTTTCAAAGTGATACAATGGGAAAGGGAACCCAAAGCAAAAGCTGGAATACATTTAAACAGCTGGATACCAATTTATAACCATGACAGTACTCCATGTGTTGCAGATAACACAGGGCCAGTACGCACACGGAGCTTTAAGTTCTGCAACTTGTCTCAAGAACATAAAAAATTAAGTGAAAGAAAGCAGCTTTACATGGTACAACAGCATTCTTAATTCATTTGGTTTCATTCCTTAGCTACATATTGTAATAGCTACCAAAACAATATATTTCACAGCCCTTCCCATCTCCCAGCTGTCTAGAAAGGCCAGAGTGAACCAATTGTCAACTTACAGAATCCCTGAACTTCCAGAAAGGAAGAAATTAAGTATCCCGTGGGCACACTGAGTGTTACAAGCTCTTCATCCCCTGCGCGATAACCTGCACAACACCTGCATTTCCCAAAAAAAGCTCATTTGAACGTCAAAAACATGGAAAGCTACCATCAGTATATATGAAAAACACTTCATAAACAGAACCGAAGATGAAATGCTGAGTCTAGTTATTTTCACATGCAGCATTCATGCAACAGAATTCAGTCACAGCAACAATCCTGTATTTACAGCACAGTCTCCATTCTACAAGAGTGCAAACAGAAGTACATTCTTTATTTCTCAGACTCCTTATTTTCTTTTTGTACAAAAGTGCACAGTGTTATTCTTAAAAAAAACCCGACAGAGTGGATAAGTGTTTTACATTGTACCCCTAGGTTAGATTTACTGTTTAAAAAATTACACTCTTCATATAGGCCAAAAAACTATTATGTCTTACCTTAAAAAAAAAAAAAAACAAACCCAAAAAGTGAAAACTAAAAGCTAGAGTCCTATTTATGTGTAGACTGTGGTCTGATCAGGCTGATACGCTGCAGCAGTAAAAATCACAACGGAATGCTGTAGATAAGGGGCTGTTTCGTCATCCACTAACAGCTGTGATTGCACTGTTAAACTGAAAAAAAGGTCTCAATTACCTTTTGAGTTTTGTGAATGCTTTCTGAAAGTCTCAGCACGTTATCTCATAGGTTTATGTACCTGGTATTTCTCTGATGTTATGTCACACCAGGCTTTTAAAAGGAGTCCATGGAACAAGTTCAAAAAACTTAAAATCTGTTTTACAGTGGGTTTGCAAATGTTCAAAACAGTCAGCAAATTAGCTGGGCCTGGTGACCGTTCAGATCTTACCATCATAGATTAATTTAGATTGGGACGTCTGAAGGTCATCTCAACCAAGGCCCTGCTCAGAGCAGGGCTAAGTGAAGTTAGATCACTTTGTTCCCGGCCTGATCACTGTTTTTGTAAGATGCTGGCTGACGTAATTACTTACATTTATTACAGAGATTGTTCATTCATGTTTATGCTGCTTCAGTCAGATTCAGAAACTTTGAACTTAATATTCGTGGCATCAACGAAAGCTGTTCTTTCGCTTTGCCTGCGGAATTTGGTGAGTCATAAAGACAGCACTGACAATTAGCATCAAAAGCTCAAAGATCCACTGTATGAGTTTTACTTTATTTACATTTGAAAAGTATACTCAGATACATAAACCTATGAAAGTTACCACATTTTCCTTATGGTTTGAGAAATGTAACGAAAACGAACACAGAGATGCATCTCTAAAAATGCTTTTGCTTGAAAACATAGGTAATAAATTCTTGGTCTTTAAATGGTTTCATCCGGTTTTCTTTCAATTTTTAAAATATCATTAAAAAGCTGTAATAAACTACAGTGAAATACCTCACAGAATATATTTTTGATTTCTGTATTTATGATTTTAAAATGCCCTCTGTTTATTTTCTGCTATACTAAATATATCTCTCATATTTATACTAAAGGAGACAGTAAAGTACTACTGCATTTTCAAAAGTACAGTCTGTAAACCATACACCTTAAGACATGAAAAATATTGCACCGCTCAGTGCTTCAAGAGGAAATTTCTCCTCTTTATGCAAAGCATTTAACTTTTAGCAAGAAACACAGGACATATACTGGGAGTATATATCTACAAAGCATGTTATGTGATGCATCAAAAAAATACTTAACAAGTGTCCATTAATTCATTTACTGTACTTGAACACATGTAAGGTATTGTTTTTTTTCCATATATTCTAAAATAAATGAGTTGACTAGCTGTAACAGCATGGACAAAAGGGAGCTAAGGTAGCACTCCACTGGTTTCATTTATTAAAATGAAGCAAGCCAAAAGCATTCTATTTAGCTATAGAATTGAGGTGGAGATGAACAAAAAAACCACAACAAAACAAACAAAAAAAGAAAAAGCTTTAACAGGTTCTTCAGTTACAATGCCTCAGACTAATGGAATTTACAGAAATACAAATTCCTAGAATAACTGAAATATTCATCTATATGGCAAGACAAGTTTTAAATCTGACTTATACATGTAGTCAGATATGAAAATGTAGAAACATGATATATGAAAGACCTAACTTCAAATATATTACAGAAGAAAACAACTCAGGACAGTCTCATGAGTTGGGCTAGAGTAATCTGTATTTGGCTCATGTCCATCATTACTTTAAAGTTAGTTTAGATGAAATAAACAATAAAATTTGAAAACTCATCTTGTTCTTTCTATTGTACTCTACTCTAAATAATGTCCAGCAGACTTCAGAAGACACTTAATACACACAAAGATCCGGAAACTTCATCTCATAGACTGGAACAGACTGGTAATGAGCATGTCCAGCAGTAATGGTCATCGTTCCTGAGGGGCTGGGCGGAGGACTGTGTGAGAAGAATGATCAATATATATAATTTATATAGAATACTTTCTTTTTTACAACTTTATACATTAACAGCTGAGAAATAAGAGTAAACTATCCACCCACCCCCAAGCATCAGTATTTTATCCTATTACTGAAATTCTAATGAAATTATCACGCCTTGGGTTGTTTTTTTTTGTATTCTAGTCTAAACCACCAACTTCACAAAAGTCATAGAACTACGAAAATCCATTTTGTTACTAACAAATACTATTTATACTGCTCAACAGATGTGCACAACTCTCTATAATAATGTCATGTACCATTTTGACTATTCAGTATCTACTTACTTTCTCAAACAGATACAGCAATAGGAAAAAAAACCACCATTCTTCAATACTACTGATATACATAGAAACAATATAAGAGAAGAAATATGCTATAACATGGTTTCTGGATATTCTTCACTATCTAAAAGATTCCAAATAATAACAAGAAAATCAAAGTGACTGTTTTAGATGAAGACTGCTCTTTTTCAGTGTACTGGTTTTGGCTGGCATAGAGTTAATTTTTTTCATGGTAGCTTGTATGGTGCTGTGGTTTGGATCTGTGACCAAAACAGTGCTGATAACAAAGGGATGTTTTCATTATTGCTGAGCAGTGCTTACACAGGGTAAAAACCTTTTCTGGTCCTTACACCACCCCACCAGTGAGTAGGCTCGGGATGGCCAATAATTTGGAGGGGACACAGCTGGGACAGCTGACCCCAACTGACCAAAGGGATATCCCATACCATATGATGGCACGGTCAGCAATAATAGCTTTACAGAAGTAGAAGGAAGGGGAGGACATCTGGATCGATGGTGTTTATCTTCCCAAGTAACTGTTATGCACACTGAAGCTCTGCTTTCCTGGAAATGGCTAAACACCTGAAATTGTGAATGAATCTTTATTTTTCTTTGTTTGCACACGTACCTTCTGCTTTACCTATTAAACTGTCTTTATCTCAGCCCATGAGTTTTCTCACTTTTACCCTTCCAATTCTCTTCCCCATCCCACTGAGAGGGAGTGAGCCAGTGGCTGGGGAGGGCTTAAATGCATACCAGGGTTAAAGCACAACATTCAGTTAAATCAATTATTTTCTGCCTATTATATGTGAACACTATGACATGGGCACCTGAAAGTAGTCACAATTGCTTTATAACTCATGTTTCATTCCTCATATTCTTCTTGCATAAAGCCTTACCGAATGGTGAGTTCCAGTATCTGTGCAAGTCTATCATGAAGCAAGTTTGCCTAGGAAAAAAAAATTAAAATTGAATTATTAACTACTATATACTGAACCAAGCTAAAATGCATGTGCCAGGCCATACTCCGTGAGCGTGTTCCACATCACCACATGGCAAATCTAGGCAGCGTTTCCTATCTCGATTTCTTTTCTCACTGCTGCAAGGATTCTGAGCCCTGAAGAGGCACATGAGACTGAGCAAGCTTGTCTTGGACTGAAGGTGCTATATAGCAAATGGTGCTGTTGCAGATAGGAGTTTAACAAACCTGAAACACACTTATCTATTCAAAATAATAATGGGGTAAATACAGCTCCAGTTATCCCAGGATGAAACAGGAATGGACTGTGAATCTAGATTTCAAAGACAGTAAGGAAAACATTAAGATGAAGAGTTTATGAGATTTCCATTCCTTTTCAAATGGTCTGGGAACATTCAAAAAGCACACTTTAAATAACTGGAATTTCTCAATATTGATAATAGTGGAGACAACAGCTGAAAACAAAGAACCAAATTTCTTTAGAAGTAAGAGCAGCAGTGACACGGTAACAGAAATCACCTTTAGCCAGCACATCCCCATTAATGGTTATACTAATATTTTCAATGCTGCACAACACTTTTCAGAAACTCACTTTGGTTTCACACTGTGCTGCAATTTCTTCAAATGGCGCTTTTTGGAACTTTTCAATCACAAGACGCCTTTTCTCTTTTTCCTGTTCTTCAAGTCCATTGTTATCTTAAAAACAAAATTAAAAAAATAATGACAAATGTAATCTTTGTGTATCAAGTATAAGTGGTATAAACCTTCAAATGTGCACTGCAGAAGCAAACAAGCACTGTATTTGAAGTGATGAAACCACACTTAAGCGAGCTGTCATCTGTTATTGCTCCTATAGCAAAAGGCAGGTATAATTTCAGGGACCTGGTTTGAGTTTTGCCCCTTTAATTACGATTACACCCAGCTTCCTTTTGCTTTATTATCTGGGCTCAAGACTGCTCTTCTCACTCACTGCACACTGGTTCAGCTTCAAGAGAAAAAAAGGGAGTATCCTCCCCTCCTGGTATCATGCAGGCAGGTGGGCAGGAGTTTCTGTTAGAATTTGAGAAAAGCGAGTTCGATCTCCACAGGCTGAATGAACCTACAACCAGCTGGAAATTCCCAGCATCTAATGAATTTAAAAGTACCTCTGTGAATAGGCAGGTTTGGAAAACTGTCAGATTGAATTACTGTTTAAAACATGAATGTCTGTGGTTTAAAACATCCATGTCTACTACATGTTTTTGACAGGATTTCGGTGGACTGGACAACATTAATTAGTAATTAATTATGGTGACAAGAAAAAAGGAAAGTGGATAATTCTGAGTTCTGTCAGAAAAATTTTGTTTTAAACAAATCAGAAAAATGGATATCAATACATTAAAAAATTGAGTGTTTTTGAAGTCCACAATGTGTGTCTTCTAATCTATTTTCTGAATGTATTGCACACCTGAAAATCTTAATGTGTAAAAAATATTTAAGTTGCCTTGTAAATAATCACTCAATGGAATTAGAAAATCTCATATTATTTATAGCCTGGCCTGTACGGGAAAATTTAATAGATGACAGGCATTTCCAGAGGTTTTCATACAGTCAGAAAATGAATTCAGTAAAATTATCCAGATGTCATTTCAGAAATTTAGAAATAAATAACTGAAGTTTTAAATAAATTTACTAGCTGAAGAGAAACAAATGTAATATTTTAATTATGTTATTTTGGCAACACCTTTTTCTCTAGCAATTCCACAGTAATCGAATCCTATGCTGCATAAACACAATTGTTATAAGCCTTACCAATTGCTTTCTTCAAAGCTTCGAAGGTGATTTCTTCAGTATTATCAATCTAAACACAAAGAAACAAAACCCCTTAAACCTCACAGATAACAAGATTCTATAAAATATGGAATGTGATAAATACAGAAGGTCAAAATGGCCACAGAACTTTTCTGCCTCACAAGTTTCTAACAGCTGTATCTGGAGATTCTACAACAGCCGACAGATCGCCTATTCCCAGTTTTAAGCCACTGCAATTAGTGAGGAAATCTGCATCAAAAAAGATCAAGGAAAACTTTCCAAATTCTGGTCAAGACACTCTATGGCAACAATACTTTGGAAAAGGACTTGAATTTTGGCAGAATACTCCTTTGGGTCCAGAATATGTGTGGTGTTTCTACCCTGCTAAGCCTCAGTTCTGGTTCTTAGGCTGCTGTTGTGAATTATAGCAGTCGTTCCCCGAGACTGAGTTACCAGCAACGTGACACTAAAGCAAGAGGTTGGTAGTGGTTGGTAGAGGGGAAAATGGTTTTTCCCTTAGGCTAATTTCATACCAGTATGGGCTCCAAATAATTTGGTGCTCATGCCATAAGCATTGGAGCTAAAGGGTTCTTCCTAACGAGCATTGTCTGATGCGCTGAGAAAATGTTCCTTTAGCAACACAAATACCCCTTTGCTGCTGCAGATGTACTTCATTAGGAATTGCCTGGGGCTGCAAAATTACCACAGATACATGAACATTGCTCTGAAGAGCTCTAGCTCGACCTACCGTTTCTATATCAGTAAGTATATTTACAGTGAAACCACGGCAAATATCAGGGGAGAATGCTTAGATGGCAACAGCACTCACCTGAACATAACATGGTTTCTTGGCTTGGACTGCCTTACATTAATCCTTCACAACTAACTACATGTAAACAGGCAGCACTTGCATTTTGCCTTATAAACGTTAAATGTTTAGAATGGTCTAACATGATTTAAGATAAAAGACCTGTATGGTAGCAAAAAGTTATTTCACCCAATTCAGAAGACCCTGAACTCTTTCAATTTTTTAATTCATTGACTTGACCTACTGTAAATGGAAAAGCCAGAAGTAGCAGCTGTTTCCTTTTTAAATCAGTATTATTTCAGAAGACAGGGCTGTAAATTATATTTTTCTAACAGATTTTACTACAGTACCATTTTATTCTCTACCTCTGGATATATAAAAGGTTAATAAATTAACAGCAAAACACCCATTATGTCAAATGTTTGTGGACATAGCTAGACATAAAAAGTAGTCAGGTTTTGAAATAATCACCTTCTATATGATTCATATTTGGTGAAAATTGCTTGTCTATGGCAGCCTTTCAGATTTCTAATTAAGATCCATAGTAAGCTGCTAATATTAGCCAGCATTGTATAAGGTTATTAATATCACAGAAGCATTAACTGCTTTTACAAGTGCTTTCATCTTATAAATGGAGATAACTATGGAATAAACCATCTTCCTGAACAGGATTCACTAACAGACTTCCCTCAACAAAAATTTTGATTGTGCTGACAAAGAATTGCATTCATTTTATAGAAAATAATAGATATTCTATGGATAAACACTCTTCTACCTCAGACAGTGCAGAAATGACACCATTCATCATTAATTCTAAAACTGCCATTAATTATGCAGTTTAGCCTTTCAATCATAAACCCTTAAGTTCTTTTTTTACAGTTTAATTAATACAGTTATGGATTACGTCATGTTTACTAATCTGTATAGCAATATAATCTATATACTTTGTTTCAGGTGTTTCCATTTAAGAAAATTCTTGTTTTTAAGAGAGAAACAGTAATTCGTTATCCAAGACACTATATCACATTCAGCTGAGAACCCATACACAGATTTTGATTTATCTGCAACTGCCAAATCCTGTTCCAAAAATGTCTATATATCAATGCTTAACATAACATCAGAATAAACATTTCAAACCTGAAAAAGAAGCTCTTCTCATTTAATTCTAACCTGTCTTATTTTTTTAAACACTTCTTTCTTCTTTCTCCGAAACTTTTACCTAGTTTATCTGTACTCTTGTTAAAACACAGCAGCAAGAAGCGACCACAGAATATCATCTGATGTATCATCAGCACAAAGCAGAAAGGAATAATAATAATGATGATGCAAAATATAAATCACTTCTGTCATTAAGTTCTAAAACGAGGCTTGCTCCTTTTCATCAGCTTAAAATTGCATTTTTAACTAATGTTCAGCCTGACTGTCCCAAATTCTGTTTCATGTCCCCAGCCGGCAACTTCAACAGCTGATCTCCACCACAGCCAGCAGAAATCTGGTTAATAGCAGAACCTTGAAAAACATTCAGTAGAAATGGAAATTTATTTTAAGAAATACTTCAAATGAAGTGTCAAAAGATGTGGGATAATTTTAATTATAATGCAGTCTTCCTAAGGGATAATTAGCATCAGCTCCTGTACCCTCCATATGAACTTTTTGTTGCTACCTTATCCTTCCTGTGTCTTTGAAGCACTGAGTGTTAAGCTCTTTGGAAGGGAAAAGTGACACTGTAGCACTGTGTGCTGTAGGTAGCCTGCCTAGCTTTTACCTGCCCCTCCAAAAGACAGCAGGTCTCCCACTAGTCTCATATCTGTCAGCCCCGTGGTGATGAACGAGACTCTCAGATACTTCAAACGACACAGGGATACAGATGTGGCTTTTTTATTTGATCCCTCAAAAGGCAAAGAAAATATTTTAGAGTATTTAGTCATAAAATAGCAGTTATATATATACTTACTGCCACCTGTAAAATTCTGCAGTACCACCTGTAAAAACTGTACTGACAAAATACTTCACATTTTTAGATGGCAAGATCACTGCCTCTGACAGCACATTTCTACAAATGCAAGTGTTAAAAAGGACAAACCCCCAAAGCATTTAAGCACTGCTAGAACAATTAGATATTAGACTTTCCAGGAAAACTTCGTTTGCATTCACCCCTCACCACCCCGAAGATGCTGCTTTAAAATATCCTGTGATTTTCATACCTTATCCTCTGTGTTGTTGCCAGGCAGAATATCCACCTGAATGGACACCGTGTCCACAATGCTCTTCCTCCTGGAGAGTCTGTCCTCATCTAGAAGAAAAACCACTTATCTCACTTTTTGTGTAACAGCTGAAACACCATCAATCAAATTTCTACACATCAGATGCAGATTTCTTCCTATACGCCTGTTAAACCCGAGAACTCTTTTTATTGTCCCTTCTCCCTCTCATCCCAGATCTTGCCAACTTTCCCTTGAAACCCCAGGATTTAGTAAAATGAGATGAAATCTTATTCAAATACATAATAAATAACATAGTACAAGATGACATATTGCTGCGGAGTAATTTACAAAACCTGAACTTATTTTTTTGATTGTGAAATTGAAATATTAACATCTTAATTTGAAGGTATTCCGAAAGAGAAGAGGGCTTCTCAGAAGGTGACTCATTGACAGAAGAAGAAATAGATTTCTGGATGGAAATGAACAATGATCCCTCCTTATTCTTGATGCTACACGTACTACATTCAGCGAGTCTAAAACTCTACTTGGTAAGAAAAACCCTCTCCATTTCTAATCTACTACAAACATTTGAGCAAGTCCAGCTGGCCTAAAAAGTAGCCAGATTAAGACCAAATGTGCTGATGCTACCAGGAACACAATTGCACTAATACTTAGGCAGATATGAACAAATGATCCATCAAGTGGATTGATTTTCCTTTTGTGACTGTATTTCTGAGACAACACACAAAAAAATCTTTTCTAATTTTTGACAATTAATATACTAACTTAAGATTAAAAAAAAAACAGTAAAAATACATTTACAGATGTGTCACGAGGATCCTCTGACAAATGGAAACTTGAGTGGCCTGACTTTCATGCATCTCATTTAGAAAATCATGAATTGCAATGTCACATTTTAGATTTTAACCAATATCAAGCTATTTTGAAGCAGGCCATTAGTATTTAATGATTTGCACTGCACACAGAAGCACCTACAAGCACTTGATACCAAGATAAAGGTAAGGAGAATGACTGTGAAACTCCTCCACCACAAGGCAGTTTATGCTGGTTCTTCCACAACCCTTGTTTAAACCACTTTAAAGCACTTTTGCAGTGCAAATATTGAGCATGAACAAACAGAATTCATTCCAGCAGAGCTAAATACACTCAGCTTTTAAAAATCCTGAAATAACTTTCAGAAGTCATATAAATGAAAGCCCAATTTAAGATCAAGAGGCAGTGAAAGAACAAGATTAGGGAAAACCACCTGAATTCCAGCCACCTTTGCCAGGTTCTCAGAGTCCCTGAGCATTTGAAGTGGCATTTTGAAGGATTTACTTAATTTTCAATCCCTGACGGCTCACTGGTACATGACCCAATACGTCCAACGTACAGAGTCTGAGGAAAGCACCGCACCCCTCAAGAGTAACCACAAGACAAACCTACATCTTTGCTGCCATCTTGCTGCACTCTCTATAATTGACATGCAAACACCAGAGGGTAAATTTTTGGGACTACTTTGGATAGAATTCCTTTTCGTAATGGATGCCTCACTATACTTGCCTAATAAAAATGCCCATTCATCTCTAATTTCAATACATTAAGCGGGTAAAAAGCTATGAAAATAGCATTTTTTTTTCTGTGATATGACATAGAGCTCGTCTCCACACGCAAAGAGCTCAGAGGCACAAGGGCAGTGGTGGAGCCCCAACACGCGCTGCCCCAGTCCCCACCAGGGTTGTCCCAGGAGTCTTGGCCTCATGGTCTGGGAATGGCACCCACCTCATGGGAGCAACTCTATGGGTCACCTCACTGATCGAAGCAGGATCAGTGACTGGGGTACAGGACACGTTGTGGGATGCAGGGGAAGAGCATCTCGGGACTGCACAAGGCTTAGTGTGGGATGTTTAGGAGAGGAATCAAGGGAGGGGGGCTGGGGCTGTGGGCCTTGGGGACTCATGTCAGTGACTGGGGAGACTGGGAACCAGGAGAGAGCTGGTGGCCAGCCAGCCTCTAAGCCCAGCTACAGGTGAGGTGCACACAGAACA
>JAOXJM010000012.1:149019971-149039762 GCA_026413425.1 Tringa solitaria | reverse complement strand
CGATGATCCCAAGGGTCTCTTCCAACCTAAATGATTCTGTGATTCTGTGAATTTTTTGTTAAAAACTGGCCCATGAAAAGCTGCAGGGTGGTGCTTTGCCGCCTGCTGGGGTTAAACTACAACATGTGAGCAAACGTTCATTCCTATAGCACAATGGAATAGAGAGAAAGGGAATTGGCTGGCAGAGGACCAGAAGGGCACATGAAAGTATCTAATCAATCATTTTGAAAATGGAAAATTACTAATATTACAAGATGCAAGGCTGCAAATTAAAGAAGTGCCAGATTTTAATTGCCTATACAACATTAAGCTGTCTGCTTGTGTGTATGCATGACAACAGACTAATTATGTTATGAAGTATTATTCTTTTGTAAAGAACACATGATGTACAATGCTCAGTTCATATGCAGAACAGGTAGTGTTCACCAGTTTCTAGTTCTTTTTTATGTATATATATAATTCTATACACCTTATAGACCACAAAAAACGCTTTGCTCTGAACACAAATTCCTTCCCACATTTTTTCCTGCAATATTCATCAATGTCTGAGTAACTCATTAAGCATCAAAACATTCACTTTCACATTTTTGTGTCATGATGGGATTTTACTCCCCTATTCTAAAAGAGGATCCACAACAAAATTCGGTGTCAAAACTGTTAAATTCCTTCCATGGAATTCCAATTGGAATCCCTTAAAGCATACTGAAAGGCTATGCAGCACCCTAAATAATTAGAACAATTCTCACTGGCTTCAATGGAAATTTTTAGAAGTGGTGAGAAAAATATTGTCAAGAACAGTTTAGGCATAGCTGAGTCTATCTTTAATGAAGACAATGTGAAAAATGACTCCCTGAGGTCCTTTCTAACACGTTTTCTATGTTTAAATTGCAACTGTGAATGCTCAGCTCTTCTGCAAGCCAGAATCTAGGATTTCATATTCTGACAAGCAAAAACGGTTTAACTGATTTGCTGAACACCACACACAAATTTCATGTCAAAGCAGGGTCAGAAACTCATTTTCCAGGATGGCATTCTACTGCTGTAGTCATGAAATCGTTCTTTATGCTATTTCCCCTACTTCAGTCACTAAACAGTTTTCAGTTTCCTCAACAAAATAGGCCCGGATTGTACAGGCAAGAACCTCCTTTAGTCTCCATTTCTGATTCTACCCATCAGCAGGCATTTCCAGAAATACTCTTTAAAGGTTTAAAGTTGAAAAATCTATTTGTGATTAAACAATTAATTATACCTTACAGAAAGCTTGGGAAATACTAGGAAGGGAAGAACAATGGTGCCTGAGGCTCTAAGGGCTTCAAGATAGGCATCCATTCCTACAGTTTTAAAAATATCAACCATTCTACTAATTACAGGTTTTCTGGTGTCAGAAACAAAAGTGATTTCACTTTCATGTTGCTAGCATTGCTGGCAGAACTAGTCAACTCAACCTATTCTATAATGTTCTTTTGGATTTGCAGTTCCAATTATAACTGATATTCATTAAAGTGCTCTAAGAGATGGAGGAATATTTCTTGTAATGTAACTGGGGCAAATACTGTCACAATTTTACCCAGTGAAACTACAGATCTATGTAATATGAAAGTATGTCTCATTTCATATTACAGGGTTCTAATACTGTGCTTATATGTATAAGCACATACATAAAGAGAAACAGTGTGCTTGCAACATAATATACTGAACACAGAAGGCTTACCATAAGTAAGGATCTCAATAACATGATTTGAATCCTCCTAGTTCCCAAATCTCTGCAATTGGAAATAAGTTGAAAATTAGTTTCTTTGCATAGCTTCAAAATTTTATTCTACTCCAGACATCGTCCTAACAACTGTGGGTTTGACAAGTGAATACAGCAGTCTTGAAAGGGATGCCAGATAATCAAAAATAAAGGGCAAATATCTCCAAATGAAGTGTAATAACTAAATATATTTGAAATGGATATTTATAGGAAGGCTTAAAAAAATGAAGCACATACAACTGAAAAGACAGAAAGTGATATATGAGAAGCAGATCTAAATCTTCATGTTTCATTCACAAATCTCTATCAGAAATATTCAACCGTTACGTGCTTGAATTGATTTTCACCAGCAAGAATTTCTTCTGAATTAAAACATAATTGAGTCTTTTAAGAAACCAGGACACTTCTTAAGTCAGACCCCAAAATTTTGAGACTGAAAAAAAAGTTATCTGCAAGAAAAACTGAAAGAACCCTCAGTTTTCAGACCACAGGAAGGTAGAGGGAACACCACTTCACCTGTTCATCTGTTTTCCCTTTCCATCTGCTGGTACTAAAAGGAGTTAAATACCTATTGGTATATAGTCACATACACACAGCTCTTGCAAGACTTTAGAAGACAGAAGTGCAGTTGTAATAAACTGCTCCATTCAAACAGACTCTTTCAAGAAAGTAAAAAAAGGTACAAACGCTTTTGTCCACCAAACGGAGTACAGAAAGAGCAAGCTTCCACTTTCATGGGCTCTAATCCTGACTGTGTCTAATTGGCAGCATCAATCAAATATAGCAGAGGCCAAATTTTCAGGGTAAGTGATGCAAGACTGTATCAGCAGCCAGAAAGGCTGCTTTATTCTGAATTAAATATACACATCACACTAACATACTGCTCAGTCCCATGTTTACAAAGATTTCTATCTTCCATGGAATAGTGTCCCAATCCATGGGACACAATACTATTAGCAAAAGCTACCAAGAAGCCAAGAGAATGACAATGATTTCCTACTTAAGCTTGCAGGGATCAGACATACGTGGTACAAAAAGTATCCATGCACACCTGGAAAGAATAGCTGGAACCTTCTCAGAGACTTTCCCCATACTGAGGAAAAGCAATCTTTAAACATAATTATTCACGTCACAGGGAAAAATACTACTTCAGTGTATGGAGGCTTTTTAATTATGAGTTTATTACAGGAGTCTGCCCACCTATAGTTTTTACTATTTCTAAACAAACAAGGAAAATCTATACCAATTCACTGGATTTTCACTGGAGAAATTCACTAGAATTTCTGCAGTTTATTTCTTAATCTGAAGTCAGTTTGTATAGAATGAAGAAAAAACAAAAAACATTTGTAAATTATGCAGCCATTTGAAAAAAAAAATGTAGTCGTAGTTCAATTTCCCTCATTCACAAAACAAACATATAAGAAAACATGGAATAAGCCACCATTAAGTGAATAATTTCAGAAACATTTGTACAGATGTGGAGAGAAGGAATGATTTAGTGCAAAAAACCCAAGTTGCATTCCAATCAGGTATTTTCTATCAGTAATGTGTTTGGAGATTGATTTCATACTGCTGACAATGTGCTTGCCTTGATTCTGCGTGGCATTTAATACAGCCCCCAGTGAGTGAGAATTTGCATTTAATTTTTCTTAATTTTCTTCACTTCTTAAATTATCGGGATTCTAAAAATCTAAATTTTTAACTGGGAATTAAAAATATAGGATATACAAACCCAAGGTGACTGGTATCCAGTGATTGTGAGTTTGTCCCCAAAACAGGTACTTTTCCCATAATGAACATCATAATCTCTGATCTCTGGTAATCTGGGAGATTGCTTCCAAAAAATCCTTAAAAAAAGAAATGAAATCACAGGATGAAAGAGATAGAGAGCCATTCTCTTTATAAGAAAAGCCTTATAAATACAAGGAATACATTTACAAGGTCAAAACAGTTGAAGAATAAAACTATGATTTGTTTTAGGGCATGATACTCACATGTTCATTTCTGCTGAATGGCTTTACAGAGTCTTTTCATGACACTCACTTTCTTCTTTGCATCCTTCAACTTTCTAATTTATCCAGACAAGTCCATAACACATTACGTGAGCAACTGGCTGATGGGTCAAGCTCAAAACGTTACAGTAAATGAGGTTATATCAGGCTGGTGGCCAGTCACCAGAGGGGTTCCCCTGGGCTCAATTGTAGGACCAGTGCTCTTTAATGCTTTTATAAATGATCTGGATGCAGGAACTGAATGTACATTAAGTAAGTTTGCCAATGATACTTAACTAGGAGTAACTATGGACTCCCTTGAGGGTAGAGAAGCCTTACAGAGAGATCTGGATAGACTAGAGAGCTGGGCAATCACCAACCATATGAAATTGAACCTGATCAAGTGCTGGATTCTGCACCTGGGATGGTGTAATCCTGCTTATACATAAAAATTGGGGGACAAGAGTCTGGAGAGCAGCCCCGTGGAAAGAGATCTGGGGGTTTGCATTGATGGCAAGCTGAACATGAGCCAACAGTGTGCCCTGGCAGCCAAAAGGGCCAACTGCGTCCTGGGGTGGACCAAGCACAGCACAGCTGAGGGAGGTGACTGTCCCACTCTGCACTGTAGTGGTGTGCCCTACCTCGAGTACTGTGTGCAGTTTTGGCTGCCTCAAGGCATCAGACTATTACAGTGTGTCCAGAGGAGTGTGACCAAGATGGAGAAAGGCCTCAAGGGCAAGACTTACGTAAAGTAAGTGAAGTCACGTGGCTTGTTCCACTTGGAGAAGAGAAGGCTGAGGGGTGAGCAGCCTACACCTTCCTCAAGGCAGGCAGCAGAGGGGGAGGTGCTGGTCTCCTCTCTCCGGTGACCAGCGATAGGATACAAGGGAATGGAATGAAGCTGCGTCAGGGCAAGTTCAGATTAGAACATCAGGAAAAAGGTTCTTCACCAAGAGGATGGTCGGTCACTAGAACAGGCTCCCCAGGGAAGTGGTCATGGCACCAAATCTGGCAGAGTTCAAGGAGCATCTGGACAATGCTCTTAGTTTTAGGTAGCCCTGTGAGGAGCAGGAAGTTGGACTTATGGGTTCTTTCCAACTTGAGATATTATGTTCCATTGCTGTGCAACAGCATAAATGTAACCTCGCTTGAAAGAAGCTTTACTTTAAAGAATTATGTTGTGGGTTTTTTGGGACTTTTTATTGGGGGAGGGATGCTTTTTAAACACTTTTAACTTGGATTTTTACTGTAATGGTGAGGAATAATCTACTACACATTTGCTACTGCTCCAGAAAGCTTCAAGGCATAAGCAAAGGTACAGATCGGTGAATATTTAACTTCCATTCCTCCTTGTTCTTTAAGTAAAGGAACACACCTGATAAATGCACTGCAATATATAATATCATTACCATAAAGAGAAAATCTGAAAAAAGGATTTAGTGATATCATTTACAGAAATTGTTGATCTCATTTTCAGTATTGTGCTTAGAAGTACTTCAGTTAAGTCGTGGTAGCACAATCAGCCATTAGGTGTCATTGTTGCCACTATGTTTAACATTGGTTTCTACAAATTTTCAAGTAGCACCTAC
This sequence comes from Tringa solitaria, assembly GCA_026413425.1. Taxonomy (NCBI): domain Eukaryota; kingdom Metazoa; phylum Chordata; class Aves; order Charadriiformes; family Scolopacidae; genus Tringa; species Tringa solitaria. The sequence continues at coordinate 149,034,429 of JAOXJM010000012.1, read as the reverse complement.
CAAAAATGTATTTCTGTGTATGATTGCTTGCAGTGTGATTTTCATGAAAGGATTAATACTAGTTCTGAACAAAGGGTACAGAATGATGTCTGTATTTCAAGGCTCATATAATAATATAACCAACACATTTATTGTCCACCAGCATTTTTAATTTTCATTGAGCTTCTTGACTGTCTTCTCAGTTAACGATTAGAGGAACAGTCTTTCATAAATTAAATATGTAAAGCGAGCCTGAGAGGTAGAAGGAAGTACAATCAGCCATACCACACTTGCCATTTTTCCTTTTTGATTTAAGTTGGTTTAGTACCATCTCATTGAGGAAGGGGGAGAAGGGGAGGAAATTTGAGTGAGTCTATGCTACTGTCGTTACTCACCAATTGTTTGAATAATGGCATTCTGGACTATTCTCTCATCACTCTCCTTGGAGCTTGTGCTGAAAGTGGCGCTTCCTGCTGAGCTGCGCCTGTCACCCAGCTCAAAGTCAACACTGATGCGCAAGTGCTTCAACAAGGTATTAAAAACCTCCAGAACTGTGGGGCCTGGAAACGACACATAACAATCATTGCAGCTGGCAAGGGAAAGATGCTTTAAGAAAATGAAAACTAACCTTCTCAATCCTTTTTCAGGAGAAATCAGATTACAGTGAAAAGAACAAGTGAAATTCACTGTTTGAGGGATACGGCCTAGGGATAAACTTTTGAAGTGTGTCTACACCTTGATACTGTAGGAATTATTTTGCAATCAGGAAATACAATCAGGCATATAGGTGCAATCCATTACTATCGAGTTGTACTGAGTCTGGCTGGGCTGGAGTTAACTTTCTTCCTAGCAGCTCGGGTGGTGCTGTGCTTTGGATTTGTGACTAAAATAGTGCTGACAACACACCAGTGTTTCGGCTGTTGCTGAACAGTGCTAGCAAGTGTCAAGGCTTGTTATTTTTCCCTACTCTGTCCCTACAAAGAGTAGGCTGGGGGTGTGCAAGAAACTGGGAGGAGATAGACTGGGCCAGCTGACCCAAACTGACCAAAGGGCTATTCCATATCATATAATGTCATGCTCAGCAATAAAAGCTCAAGGAAAGGAGGAGAAGGAGGACACGTTTGTATGGCATTTGTCTTCCCAAAGAACACCTTATCCATGCTGAGGCCCTGCTTTCCAGGAAGCAGCTAAACATCTGCCTGGCAATGGAAGGACTGAATAAATTCCTTTGCTTTCCCTGTGCATGCAGCTTTGGCTTCACCCATTAAATTGTCTTAATCTTGATCCACCTTGATTCTCACCTTCCCTCTACCTTCTCCCTGTCCTGTGGTAAAGGCGACTGTGCAAATGGCTGTTGGCCAGAGTCAACCAACCATGCAAGTTTTACAAAGAAAATATGAGTGGTTGCTGAAATTAAGCATAAACAACGGGTTAACCTGCAGGCACTTGCACCTGAATTTCAGTTATTTCAAAACCTGCTACTAAAATCCAGTTCTATTAGATCAAATAATAAGCTCTTCTCATAATATGGTAAAAGACTTCACAAGTCTGTGCACTCAAGTAGGGCTTGTATATAGAGAAAGGACAGGCTCAGGCTCAAGCTAATGAAGCAAAGCAATAATGTTTCAGCAGGAGACCAAAGAAAAAGAACAGCAGAGCACGTGTGTGTGTGTACACATCTTCATAACTACTCTTATTTCAAAGAGCTACGCTACCTTAAATGATGCAATTCACTTTATTTCAGCTCTTTCACAGTTACTAAGGTAAAATTTCTCAAAGATCATTCTCCTCTTGACTCCCATGTTACTGCTCATCTCAGAGCAGCTGCATCACAAAGCGACAGTGCTCTTGATGCTTTGTAGAGTCACACACAGTTCTCTCAGACTTTGTGACTTCTTACCAAACAGGAATTCCTGCCTCTCACAAGGCTGTAAAAACACATCTAATCATTTTTCAATGCAAAAGATTAAAAATAGTCTAACAACCAATTAAGTACGTTTGAGTAATTGTAAATCAAGTATGACTGCAAGTATTTTATCAGCACAGGTGAGAAAAAAATTAATAAATACAAAACGTTTTCAAAATACCAGCTTTCATTCAGTCTGAAAACAAAGCAAAAATAAGCACCACCCTTCAAATCTATCCTTTCACCTGATGCTCTTAATTTAAAATGACTTACCTATCGATCCTTTAGCTGCTATTGCAACTGCTTCCAAAAGAACCTGAATAATGCCAGCACGAACTCGTGGAGAGTCCCTTTTGCGAGCATCAAGGTGTCCAAGAATTTCTTGTATTACATGATGGGAATATTGTGCCTATTAAAAACCAAACAAACAGAAAGAAAATCTTCATCTGTGACTTTAATAAGAATAAACTCACAAACCAATCAGCTACAGTCACAACCACATTTCTGCAACATTCTTACTCATAAATTTAACTAAATTTCAATCAATTCATGATTAAATATGGATTAAAAAAACTACCACGAAGATAAAGCCACAAAGGTCCATCCAGACCAGTATACAAAAGCTTATAGTATTAAAATATCTAGGAACATTTACAAGAATAGAAGCAGCATGAAGTGGTACTTCACTGAGCGAACTGCCGTTCAAAGACTTCAGTTGGTCTTACAAAAAAAAACGCCACTGATACAAATGCTGAGAAAACTCAGCTTTTTTCCACAAACCTGAAATTTTATGACTTTATCTTTTGGGTGTCCGTGCTTGACGCAATCCAAGAATCAGACTTTGTTCATGTTTAAAACAGAGGTTGCCCAATAGTAAATTATCAATTAGCACAACACAGTTCCATGTGAAGTTGGTTTCTTGGGTTGTAAAAGCTGTACAGCTGTATTGGCATGGAGACATGACCAACTTAAGAGAAATTTATTTATCAAGCACAACGTCAGAGGAGTATGTCCAACCTGCTCTTTGTTCTGGAGCTTGCTGAGGAACTTCCGCGCTACCTTTCTCCAAAAATTCCTTAATATCTTTTTATCTTCTCCAAGTGTGCATTAATTGAAAGTAAACCAGGCAACTTCTGATCACAAACCACAAATAGATTACTATTTGAAAAGTTTAAAGAATAAGGCTAAGGAGTTATGGAAAGGGATTTCTGGATTCTTTGACTTCATCTACAGTCTATCAGTACCATGGTGAGGTAAGCATTTCACCCCATCTCATGTGCTCGAAATATGTATGCAAGGAAAACAAACCCTGGAGAAAATCCTACCTGTATGGAATACATGATGATTTTGAAACAGGAAACAGCAAATTCATTGGGATCCCATAGTCTATGATGGTCTAAATGCCTGTAACGAAAAATTAAGGGATCTGTAATAATGACATTCCACAGATATAATAAATGGCACCTTACAGTTTTCTCAAAATTCACCTCAAAGGGATTATTTCCTTACATGAAGCTTCTAAACAATGACTTATTACCTAGATCAGAAAGCTAGAACTTCAGAAAAGCATTTGTTTTCAAGGTTTACGATGTGATCACAAAACATTTGGCTGTATTTTGAAGAAATTGCCAATCTTCTAGTTTCAGGATTTTAAGGAATCTAGCCACACCAAAGATATACAGTGAAGTATATACTGTTTCCGTACAAAGTGGTACATAAAAATGGCTGTGACATATGCTTATTTACATGAAAGAGACAGACTGAAGAGGATGGCTATAATACCTTAACAGACTTTTACTCTAAATAATATACAGAATATGGTTTGAATCAGGAGCTACAAAACAATTAAGGCTGAATGTTACATACAAAATAGAGATTCTAAGAACTATTTCCATTTTCACAAGGGTTTTGTGAATAATATATACAGAAAACAAAAAAGAGCTACTCTTTTTGTATATACTACTTTATCACTCTGAAACATTTCAACGCTTTCTGCAAGAAACAACAAAACAGAAGCAGAATGATAAATGCATCAGTTTCTCTTTAAATGGGATAGGAACCACCAATGAAAAGCTTTGTCAGAGTTTCAAGCAAAGGCAAGAAAGTCTCCTTAAATACTATGCTGAAAACAACGAATAGAGCACACATCAAATTTTCCAAAGAGTAGATCTGAGTACCTGGGAAAGCATGACAAAAATAAATGTATTTTAAAATCTAGAAGATTGAAAAAGTCATTTTGGATGCCTTTTAATTGGTATGATGAACAAAAAAACCCAACCAAACCAACAAACAACAAAGCAAACCAAACCAACCAACAAACCCAAACCAACCAACAAACAACAAAAAACCCCAACCCCAAACCAACAAAATACTTTCTTACAGAAACTGAATTTAGGTAGAGTTTCTAAATAGGTATCTCAGCTACAGAATCACTATTGGTCTGCCCCTTCCCAAAGAATATAGTAAACCTATCAAGATGCTTCAAATAAGAAAGCACTCGGATGAATGAAGTCAGTACTCCGAACAGAGGACTGAGTGAATGCTTTAACTTACGATGCCTAGAAGCTCGGTCTCAGTTAACTCTCTGCCCAGCTGCTCCCAGCTGAGTACACAGGTCTCCTTCAAGGCTGATTAAACCAGCTGGCATAAAACTACCCTCTCCTGTGCCCTAAATGATCTTGCAGTCCCTTGCAGATCTAAGAAAATGTACTGCCATTTTGACACATCACATAACTTTAGTAGAAATCCCTACGGGAAAGGTTTTCAGGAATTTTAAAGGTGTAAGTTTGTCTGCCAAGATAACAGCATATTTGCATTACTAAATATTAAACTGGACTACCTGTTGGGGACAGCTGCTTTTCTTGTGCGCATTCCAAATACGCAGGTATATTTAATCTTGTCTTGGGGTAGAAAGACAAACATAATTGCATCTTTAAATCCTTCAAGGCTTAGCAGCTTGTAACGTATTTATTCATGTTTTCTTTCTCCCTAATATCATTCCAGTACAGTCCATCATTTCTTATACATGACAGCTTATTTTAGCTAACCTATCTTCTTTTTGTCTCATCAAATAGGTACAAAATCATACTCTCTGCAGTCTTCTCCTGATTAGAACTGATCCTTCAGTCTTTCAGGGTAGCATGTGTTCTCTGTCACCTTTGACAGTTCCTCTTTACCTGCCCCAAAGATCCGTTCAAGCACATTATGGTCAACTGCATCTTATACCAAGTTTATTTTTTAAAAAAACCTTTCCTCTCAAAACAAGACATTTTTCTTTTTCCAGAAAGGCAAACTACTAGCTGCTTCAGGTAGATGAACTGATGGGAAGAGAGCAGGGGGAAGGTGACAGCTTAGGTAATGTTTTGTGTAATAGCTCAATGGGCAGCATACTTCATATACTGGAATTTTCCTCCTAAGAAAAGAGAGTATTAGATTATTGTAGATGATATATTTTACTTGTCATAATGCAGGCACAGGCAATGTATTCAATGTAGTTTTGTAAAAGATGGTAAATGGTACTTTCAGCACGGTGAATTTAGTTTAGTTAAAATCAAGTCACATCTTGCCTATTTTTTTCCCCAATTACATTTCTTTTAATAAAGAATATGTAAGATTACAAAACATTGTATTGCTGGATTAACAAATGCCAAACTCTGCCTTCGGTTAAGACCTGTTGCATATAAGTAGCATATGTGCACAATTAGGTTTCTCAAGTTAAAAGAAACAGCAGAAGCAATGGTGCAAACTATTACTTTATGGTCTAAATGCAATTAACAGTCCCTGAGTTCACTCACTTTGTCACACATGCGAGCAGTTCTTACAGTACAAAAGGATAAATTGATAGTGATGATTAGAAAGCAGAACTGAGGCATGTACGGGAATACATAAATAATCTTCTCATGCATCATGTTTGCTGAAAGAATATTAACCACCAGTCTTTTCATATTCAAAACCCTTGCACAGATTGTGTGATAACTCACAAGAATGGAAATACAGTGAGATGAATAGGGTGTAACTTGTTCGACTTGGGAAGTTGTTTATATTCACTAGATTTCTGTATCCCTCTGGATCTGCCTAATCTATTCAACATTGCAAATTCATGCTAAGTAAGTCTAAATAGCTTGTGACTTGACACAAAATACAGGGTTTTTTCATATCATATTAATATAAAATTTTTGACTTTCATTAAGCAGGTTGCCAGAATGATCTGCCAGATTTCATTAAAAATGAGAATTTGAGCATTTCTAGCTACTAAATGTAGAGACAGTTATAACCATGGAGATTTTCTGCCAAAGGCAAGGAGAATTAAGGTCAATCCAAACCTATACCAGGAGACTGAGCAGATTTCAGCTATCTTCATTATATTTAAATCCTTCAAGCTTTGAATGTACTCAGCCTCATGAAGCAAGAAGCACTATTCTTTCAGTTTTGCAAAGAAGTGACAGGATGCTGACTGATATTCCAATGCCACATGAAGCAAGGCTTCAAGTCGGGAACTGAACCTGCATCTTCAGTGTTACCTCTGTAATAAACGGCCTTATCTTTATTTCCAGAGCTTTCTTAAAAGCTGTGAAATTGTTGAAACTGTTAGAAAAAACTGTTTTCTCATCAAGTATACATAAACTAAGTCAGGTTTTTCAATCAGATAAAGTTCAATGGACTCACAATCTCAAACTTTCTTTCTACCAGTTCTGCTCATTCACAAAGTGAATTAGATTAGACAGAGCACTCACTTTTTGTTTAGGAAAAGCAGCTTGGAAATTGCATTTTCCGCATCTCTTGTTCTTCAAAAATACTTTACAGCAGTTATTTATGAAATGATAAATTTATTTGACAATTTTTCCTCAAAATGGAATACAAAAATGGTGACCACAAAGAGTCTCTATTCATAGAAGAGACAAGATATTCTGAGTGACTGGTCATTATCTACTGATTTCAGTGCACAAATGCATCACGCGGCACGTAGAGGTGCACAAAGACTCAAAAAGTTCCTTAGGATCATTCTGAGTAAGAAAAGAAATTAAGCTGGAAATAACACCTTGAATACTTTAGATCTGTCACAGGAAATGCACCTTCTCAAATCCCAAACCATGTACTAACTCTATCCTAGAGAATCAGGAATTATTTTTGGGAAATCTCCCTGCTATTGAAATGATTCAAAAGACTGAAGTAACTCCATTTGTTGATAAAGTTTTGAGATAATCCCCAAAAGAGAACTTTAAAGTGGTAAGCAAGCAGCTGCAATATAGTTCCAAATAGTCCACGCAGACTGCTTAGTACCTAAACATTCAATCTACTCACAGCTATTTTGGAGGAATGCAAATTTTAAGTGCAGGAAAGGATGAACATCTTTTAATAAAACACTCAAGTTTGCAACAGTTAAACTCAGATTGGTGTGACAGGTGCACATGGAAAGTAATAGATAAATAACAGCACAGTTCTTTGCATTTAATGCAACATGAATAACTGTTAGTAGAATCCTTTGGGTTGAAAAGGACAAAGGAATTTAATGCAACATAATTAGAGGGTGAATAAAAAAAGCTTTTAAAACCTTCCATGAATTTTCAACTTACGCAAAAACTGGTTTGACAGCATTATTCATATTTCCATAGGTTGCTCGTCCTAGTAGTTCCCTGAAACAATTCTCAGCCAGAAGAGCAGGATTCTCCTCTTTCTCTCCTCCTGTAGGAGAGGACGGAGGGCCTATTCTGCTGAAATAAGACAAAAATACATTGGTTTTACTACTGATAAAGACTTTATTGTACACATTGTTGGTTCTACAATGTTCATGAGTCACACTCGATCTAAGCAAGAACTGTATTTCAAATATGCATCAAAACAGAATTCTGAATAAAGTATTTAATTCTCTTATAGCAGACCTATAGATCTTCATCTGTTCACTCAGTACTGACCACTGTACTAGTAAATATGTATGTGGCAAAACCAATGGCTGTTAATACTGATGTGACTTGTGAACCACTGCGTTTTGACAAACTATTACCCATTACTAACAACGAACGAAGGCCATGAAACCAGGCAAAAAGTTAGGCACAATCTTAGTCATTTTGTTCAGACTAATGATCTCATTCACCTGCCCACTACTGAATCCACCCTGCGTGGGTGAGCGTTAAATAAAACTCCAATACTTCTGCAGAAACAGATGGCTGGGGAGTTGAAAAAAAAATTCTGATTGAACTAATTAGAACATTATCACCCACACAGTTACCTCTAACTAGAGAGTGTACAAGTTAGTCACCTTCTAACTGACTGTCCCCCAACATTACTATGGAGAGGACTGTGCCGACTGTCCGTGCCCACCTTTCACATTTGGAAATGTATTTTTAAGATGTAGAGTAGATACTGGTGTTAATTTCCCCACACTATATTTATAAAGGTGGCCCTTGTTGAAGGAGGATTCTTCTTTCCCTGAAAGCATTACTCTGAAAAAGAAACACTGCAACTGAGTTTGACAGAAAATAACAAAAAATACAGACCATGAAATGTTGCATCAGATAAATACACCATGAAGTGTTAAGCTGCACAAATTGTGCTGTGAAATTTGTCCTTTAACAAGAATATTACAGTTGTTTCAACCGTAGAAATGTACTACTGATAGCAAAGAACTATAAAAATGATGACACGACAAGAGGGGGAGGAAAAAAGCAATGTGTGGGGGGAGAATTTATTACTACCACAGCTACTATTTCTTCAGGTGCTAAAACACCCCAATGAATGACTTAAATTAAGAAGGAATTAAAATCAGCATTTAAATATCAACTTCATTTCATATGGAAATTTTAACTTATGACTTAATAAATGCCACAGTGCAAAGCAAGGCTTTAATGTTTTAGTCTAGTGACAGCAGCAATGACAAAATTTTTGTTAAGTTTAAATGCTGTCATTTGCAATTATCTCTTGTCTCTTGGTGACTGGGAATTAGGCTATTTAAAATCAAATGGTAAAAAAAAGAGAGTAAGAGTACTGAATTAAAGACCGAATCCAGACACGAGAGAAGCAAAACTACAGAAACCACACTTTGTTGTGGACAAACTAAAACCTACTGAGGCCCGAATTCTGCCACTGAATTCTGAAGAGGTCTGTCCTCACCTTGGAATAACTCAAAATCAACACCTGCACCGTAAACAGTGAAAATTAGAGCCTTTCCAGAAGTGTTTCCCGCTTCTCAATATTGTGAGAGGTATTGGTAATGTTTTTTTGCTCATTTTTTGGGTTGTGGGAGTTTTGTTGGGGTTTTGTTTTTTGGTTTGGGTTTTTTTTTTCCTTTGCCCAAAGTCACCTCCTTTTCAGTACACAGAGACCTGAATTACTACAGCAAATTAAACACATTTGAAATATATTTCTGAATTGAAGTGCTTCACACATCATCCCATTAAGCTGTTACTGATATTGCATTTAAACTAAGAAGTTGAGAGGTGGGAGAAACAAAGGAACAAAGAAAGAACACAGTTCCCCCTAAAGTGCAATATTACTTATTGAGAAGTACTGTACCCATAGGTGGCAAGTATTATTTTTTTTTGCACAACACACATTACAGAAACTTAAGTGAGGATTCATTCACCTAAATTAACATTATGCACCCCTGCTTTACAAGATTAAATGAAGACAACAGAAATCAGTACACTAAAACCTTAAACATACTTTCAGTTCTGCCCTGCAAGCTCATGCATTAAATATGTTTAAAAGTGTTCATTAAGAACATTAGCTTTAGTTCATGTTCATTTATCACCATCATGAAACCATAGCCTTAGAGCATTCTAAAAAGTCAAATATTGAAATGCCACACGTCAAATAGAACACGTTAACACCACAGCTGTAATACCTTCCGATAACAAAAGACCTCCTAGTATTTCAGGACTGCTGCAATCTAAAAGTTGCAATATAAAAAACCCTGTTGCCTCTGGTAACATCAGTGTTTCAGAAGTTACCATCACATTGCTGGCTTGTCATATTTTAATAATAAAAAAGCCCCAGGCACCCTGTTAGATAAGTAAGGAGAAATAGTTTTACAAATGGAAAATGATTAGAATTTTAAAAGGCGTGACAATTTGTATATAATCCACCATGAGTACTACTAAACTGCAGCTTTATCCAACTGCTGAGCCTCTCAATCTCCCTGGTTTTTTTTTCCTGTACTGCCTAGACTCTGATCCAGCCAGACGGGCATCCTTTGGAGAGCAGAGAAGGTACAAACGACGCCGTGAGACTGTCATTCCCGTTGATGTTTTGACACGGATTCCTGGGAACGCAGCAGCATTACAAAGGCAGGTGGGTGGGGGGAAAAGAAAACAGGGTGCAGGACATACAGACACACACACAGAGCTTGGCTATCTGGAAGAATTCTAGTTAAAAAGCAGTAAAAATAAGTTATCTTTTAAATGGTTGTAGATGCAATCCCACAGCAGGTGATTTCTCAGCGCTGCTTGAAGACTTTTTTTAGAATAGGTTAAAGGAAGAAATTGCAATTCAGCTCTTCCTAGTCTATAAGGTTAGTATTCAGCTGCTTCAGAATGTTAATAATTATCTCCCGTTAGCTGTAGGATTCACATTTTTGTTTTGAACTTTAACAGCACCTACCTCTAAGTATTTCTCACTGATAAGCGCCCCTTAGCATTATCAGATGAAAGGCAAAGAATACAGAACTACTCTTTAAACTTTTTCATTTCAAAGGAAAAAGATTTCAGCCTCTAAAGTTTCTACATTCAAATGAGCAATCCATACTCATTTTGTTTCACTGACTTGGTTTTTAAACAAAGATCTGGAAAACCTCTGACAAATCCAACTGCAACACTTAAAAATGTTACTATTCCTCCACTTCCAGACTTTCTCTACTACCTGAAGTCCAGAAGAGTGAAACATGAAATGCATTTTGCAATGAAATGGACAAGAACTACTCCTTTTACCTGGTCTACCAGCTTTCCCAGGGGTAACGTCTATCAGAAAAGGTGGTAACAAGAAACTGGAAGGAGGACGTTTTGAAGTACGGCAGTTTCCGTAGCAAACATCTAATCACAGGCTTAAACTGGCTCGGAGCAACTCAGTATCTCATGGATGGGATTTCTTTAATACCACAAAAGCAGGATTGGCCAGAACATAGGATGGGACATGTGAAGTAAGACTTTACCACTACTTTTGATCAGAGTAGCTACGGGAATGTTTGATTATGATTGACCCATCCTGAGTAAGAAATACATTCTAATCTACCTCTAGAACAGAATCTGTATGAACATTACAGATATATTAGAAGGATTTGAAGTCAAGTCAACAACAAATGCTGGAGTGTCCTTCTGCTTTGTAAAAGGCTGGCACTTAGCTTTGCAGTTATCATGAAGAATAAGTTACAAACTAAGTGAAAATACTGTTTCAATTTTCAATTCCATATATCCCTTCCCAGTTTGAGAGATGCAGATAAGCTGCCATACATGATTGTCTCTTCTGAATTTTCTTCTAGAAAACTTGAAGGAAGTAGGGAGTGTCTTTCAGGCAATACCTTATACAGTACTGAAGTATGCATGGCAGTTTATTTAGTAATACAGAATTGCAGTAAAGCACAACTAAGAAAAATATCTGATCTTCAGAACACATCACACTTGCAAATTTGCCTGAGAGTCACGTAACTAGAAAGTGCATTCAGATATACAGACAAATAATGACATCCACAAATACAATTATCTTTTTAAAATATTGTTTAAATATTAAACTCCAAAAAGTGTCTCATCTGACATGTACTCAAAAGAATCTTGAATTAAGCTATTAAGGTTCCACAAGCAGAAGTTACATTGATCTTTAAGATAAGCTTTACCTACGTGTACTTCAGCTTTAATCAAAAACGGTTATTTTCTAAGGCCTTAAGTTGGGGGTATTTTCTGGAATTTCTGCTCTCTCTCAAATAATGATTCCATCTGCCAGAACAATATGCTTCTTACTCCTACTCTTCAAGATGCCTCTGTTTATGCTCCACAGATATGAAGCCACATATTAAACAAGATGAGAGATTCTCTGTAACATCATTTAAGGCCAGCAGATCAACAATTTATAAATATTGTTTTCAGCTTTTCTGTCATATGTGCATCATACAAGGCCCATACTTGCCACTTGGAAAATCATTAGTCTTTTTTTTTTTTTTTTTTCCGTTCAATGCGCATTATAGAAAAAAGTTTTAAGCAGCCAGTTCAGATATTTAGTTAACAGTTGCTTTTTGACAGATTTGTTTTTCTACCACCACTATTGCATTGCTCAACAAATGATAAAAATTAGTCGTACGGTACTTATAAACTGATCTGCTTGAAGTGGTTGATCCAGATCCTATTTCAGTTGTTTCTTCCAACAGCAGTTAGTTTAATTTTATTATATAAAGGAAAGTATATGCTTGAGGGCGCTGTAAAGAGTAACAAAGGAAGGGGCCCACCTGCATCTAGAAGCCCTGTAAAAGCAAGCAAAGGCAAACTGAGCTCTCCTTGTTCAAACAGCAGTTTCAGAAACCTGTGTCTGTTATTCAGATCACTCTTCAGATGTAAAATCCAAGTGGGTATTTCTGTACATACTGTGTGGGCCCTCAGCTATATATGAGTAAATAGATGAAACGTGAACAGATAGACTACTATTGATTTTAGTCATTTAGCTGAAAATTTGTGTTAGGAGAAGAGACAGGTACCAACAGTTAGAAATAAGAGAATAAAAATAAGGCAGAGGAACGGAAAAAAAAACCCCACCATCAAACCCAACAAAACAAAAAAGAGAAACCTGACAGATTTAGCAAGCTGAGAAAGCATGAAAAGCGTGTTGTTATAGGAAGGCTGCTGAGACTAGACACCAAGCAAGTTTTGAAGCAGCCAGGGCTGGACATGAAACAAAAATCTAAGCTCGTCTGCACAGCTCAAATTGGTTTTACGGAAATTTCCCAGTGTCACCAATAAACACGTTTTACATCTACATAGTGTTTAGCCACAAATACAGACACGGACAAAAAAAGTGACTTTTCAGTTGTAAGGTGACTGGCATATCCTCAACATCAATTAGCACAAGGATGTTTTGTGAAGGCACACCTGGCAGGTAATGTGCCCAGGAGCTATTGAGAGCAAAAAAAGAGAAGGGTGTCTACATCCAAAAAAAATATTTAAATCCTCACTTTACCTACCATTGCAGATGGGACAGACAGTTGTTACTAATGGCTAAATGGGAATTAAAAGCTCAATTTTTAACAAATATAACTAGGAAAATAATTTTGAGTCACCTACTAACCTGTGTTTAATAATCTCTCTATCTGACATCACAAAACAAAGATTTTATAATTTCTAAAAAGTCTAAACATGGATATACAATTTCTGGAGCAACTTTTAGATGAAAAGAATCTAGAATGAGTGAAGTGCAGGCGGTTGAAAAGACTTATTGAACAGAAACATTAAGAGCAGTTAAGCAGAGCTGTGCTATCAGTTTGGAGAAGACTCAGCTAGTAAAGGTCAGTAGTTATTTCCAATTAAAAGAAAAGAAAAAGGTATCTACCATAAAAACTAAGCCCAAAGGTTGCTTAAATAACTTGCCAATGACCAGGAATAAAAATACCTGTCAATATCTTCTATTTTGTGCATGTTGAACAGCAATGATGGTACGATCTTGTCCATGTGCTGGGGTTCCCATATAGTTGCTCGAAGTTCATCATTAACTGTTTTTCGAACCACTCCCTGAATGCCCCTGATTCCAGCAATTCGGATCCTAAGGAAGAAAAAAAGGGATTACTGAAAAGGAGAAACACAGCACCTCCCATTATGGCTGGTTACCTGTTAGGCAGTAGTAATTACGTAGTGTGGATTTCTCTTCAGTTCTCACAAGCAGCCATTCTGAAGTTTGGCCAATTCATCAAGGCTGCCCATTATTGCCTTCAAACACCTTTAAAGCTCATAAAGAAGCTGATAAAACAAACAACTGAACAGCAGATGACCTGTAAGGATCATACTGGCACTGATCAATGAATACTCAAACTGTATACCACCTCCAAAAGAGAATCACACGAGTAAAAACTAATCCACTCTACGCAATTTACCACCCATCATTCGAAACTACACACAATCTCAATCTATTCCAGTGCTGAAGAAAAATGTGAAGTTATCACAGGAAAGCTGAAGCAATATCTACCACAGCCAAATGATCATGTTCTTAAAAGTTGTAATTAAGGCTGTGGATTAATCACAACAAATCTTTAAAGATTTGTGCAAGACTCACAAGATGGAAAGCAAAGGGTAATTCTATCAGTTTAACCCTGACATACAAGAGGGACCACCCCTTTTATCCTAAAACCATCTGAATCAAATTATCTGAGAACTCATCAACAACAACAATAACAAGGAAAACTTACTTTAAGTTGAAAAAAAGCCTTAGTCTAGCTGTTTGCTATTTTCAGTATTTTGTTGAACAAAAATAGTTAGCAGGGGAATCTGTACAATTAAATGAAAGGCAACATATTATTTTCTTGAACATAAGAAGTTCCACCTAAACATGAGGAAGAACTTCTTTGAGGGTGGCAGAGCACTGGAACAGGCTGCCCAGAGAGGTGGTGGA
>JAOXJM010000012.1:148990140-149001876 GCA_026413425.1 Tringa solitaria | reverse complement strand
AAGTTGAATTTGTAAAAGACGGATAGAAGCTGAGCAACTGAAAAGGGATTCTCTATTTCTTGGATACAAATTTAACCCAGAGAAAAGTTTGTCCAAACAAATACATTCGCTTCACGCAAATAAGCTGTTTGGTAGGTCTACAGAACGCAGTCACTAAGCCAGGTAAAAATATCTTGTTCCATTTTATGCAAGTTTATCAATGAAAAATCCTATGACAATTCCCTTTCAGTGTCAGGCAAAATTGGCATTTTAATGGTCTCCCCCTTGAAGACATCTTTACGTCATTTTATAGTAAACATAAAGGCTAAAGCAGTACCTACAGAGAAGTTCACATTGTTAGTCAACGTAAAAGGTTTAAAAATACTTATTATTTACTTTTTCAGTAGTGGGATTTTCCAAGTTCGAACATGCATGTTCTCTCCTGCTAAAGGAGTCCTGTAATATGCATTTCACATGCTAAGACTGTACATCTTCACCAGCTGTACAGGTACTTCTTTTTACACACACTTATTCTACACAATAGCAGTAAGAAGAAACAGTCCACGTTATCAGAAAACGGTAATTTCACCTACCCAAACACATACATGGTCTTGGTTCAAAAGCAGAATTATAATCATAGGTTTTTTCTTGCTCAACAGTTGGAACTTGAACATACTGTCTCATCCTGGCTATGATTTCACTCCCCGGGTACTCTCTCTCTCTCTCTCTCTCCTTTTTCCAGCAATTTGCTCTCTCACACGAGCACAGAAGCAGTTGCTTCACGCGAGGGCTCTGCGACACTGTAAGCTTATCTGATTAGCTCCGTGACATCTACATAAAGCCACCAAACACGTGAAAAACTTCAGTATCAGATTCTGTTAAGGAGGCCAGGCACAAGAAAAGAGAAAAGATTAAAAGGTACATTGTCAATGTGTGATTCACAGCTCATCGGATGCAACTGCACAGACAGTTTCATTACTTCAACTTCCCCAAAAATGAAGTTCGTTATTTCTGTGATTAGATGCAAAATATCAGTAGAGTTTCAGAAAAAAAAAAAGAAGCTACTTTCAGTCAGCTGCCACATATCCCTGCAGAGTGATAAATATTTTAGCAAAACATACTCACTTGATCTTGCTGAAGAACAGCCAGAAAAAAAGTTACTTAAGTCAGACCACTGACCAAAAAGGCTTCTTAAAGAGAAGAGTTGATCTCCAAGATTAAAGAAGCACTTTGAAACTTAATAGGTTAATGAAATTAACATTATCTCTTATAATACTTCAGAATTTAAGCTGCAAGGATTACACAATTTAAATCCGTAACATCCTTACTCACAAAGATTATGACACATCAGGTAGAGAATCAATTTTGAGTTAAGTGATTCTCAAGTTACTTTCTGGTTTCCCATTACTTCTCATCATTTTATCATTTTAATTCCTACATTACATCCACTTGGGTAACACAAATCCAAGATTTTCATATAGGTATTTTAATAAACCCTGGAAATTACAAAGGACTGTTTTTAATAAACTCATAACTAATAATTTCTACTGAATAACAATTCTGCACCAAGTCTAGGCTTCAGGGATTAGTGCTAATAAACGAGTGTTTACTGGCAAATAACTTCACTGAAAAAACCTGAGCTGCACAGAAACTATCACCACATAGTTTACTGAAGAAATTCTAGTGTGAATTAGAAAAATACACATTACAAGAAAGTTTTATTTCAAATGAGTTTGTCTGAATATTCACTGCTACATCTTACTCATAAAAATTACAGAAGCCCAAAACCTTCAAGCTGGCTTTAAACATAAAACACCAAGTTCTGCCCATCAAGATTAAAATTGACAGATTATTTTCCCCTTTATTAAACCCCAGTAAAACGGAGAACAAATGGATTGTATGACTTGTCCAATGCAAGAATTTCTGCCAAATTTTTTTAGTGCTGCCTACTGTTATTGTCTACTGTTTGCAGAATATTATCAACCTGAATGAAGACTTCATGTTCACTCACTAAATATTTTTATTATGTCTGAAGCTTGAATATAGTCATTAATATCTTTGTTGTTTAACTTCCAAGATTCATTAAAAAAATAATATCCTATTCCATAAAAAAATAGTATAATTATCATAAAAGTTCAAATCTACAGATTAATGCGTGTTTTGCTACTATCAGGAAAGTGAGCAATATTAAAATTACATTCAGCTGCTTAATGTACTTTAATATTACTACATAAAAAATGAGTACTTCACTTCTATACATTAAACCTTAATTTTACTTATTTTCCTATATCTAAGATAAGAAATATATACGAAAACAAATTTCTTTCAAATGTCCAGAGAAAAATGCATAAAGCATCACTTGAACAGCCACACTAGCTATACGTGGTTACATATATAGAGTTATAGTAGCTATACTGTTAACATCAGCTGATGCATCTAATTCAGAACTAAAACTGTTTTCAAGGCCATTCCCCTTCGACTATAAAAAGAAAACGGATCAAATATTTTGGAACAAGACAATTATTCTGACCATATAAGGGAGTTAATTAAAAATATTATTCAAGCTGCTATAAAAAGAACAGCTGCTGTAAGGACGCGCTCATCAGCCATTGCACGTCCCTGTAACACACTCCCAGAGAGAGCAGAGGACTCATCATCTGGAGACCTTGAAGTCCCATCCCCAGCCAAGCCTCTCCTCCACCTCCCACCCTACTGCTACTTGACTTCTAAACAGCTGGTTTCTAACCTCTCTCCACCAAAACACAGCAAAGAAAACATCCAAAATGCAGTGAAATTTCTGTCTTGAGAACACAATATTCATCCTGATGTCAGCTTCAGACCCCGATGACATTAAAATCTCAGTAACAGCCAATGTGGAAAATTCCATTTATTACCTAGGTTTGGCAATTTTATGTTTTTTTTTTTTTAAATATTTTGGTGCTCAGTTAATTTGAAACAAATAATAAAAAAAAAAGAACCAAACAACTTCCTCCCAAGAATTTATTCTTACAGTAAAGCTGTACAGCTAATTATAAAGCTTGTTCTGGTGCGATACGACTTCAAGGTGTGCTGTTCTATACTTGAATCAACATGGGGAGATGCATAGCATGCTACAGTGAAAGGTGTGCAAAAATAATTTGAATATAAGCTTTTTATGAATTTATGAAGTGACAACATATGTCAAGGTATTAGTAAGAAACAGAAAAAAAACAACTAACACAACAATCTAGTCAAATAAGGCCTACCACTAAGCTCCTTCAACGAAGTATTCTTTTCAGAACCATTAGCAATTAAAACAAATCCCTGGGGAAGATATCATCTTTGGGACAGTGCCTTTTAAAGACTTCTAATCCATTAAAAGGAAGTTTTCCATTACATCAAGTTCTCTGGTTGCATTCTTTTTCACAAGTTCCACTGCCTGCAGTGTTTCCAGACTCTCTTCTTTCTCCCACCTTTGTTGTTTTCACAGAGTAACTCTGTTTTACTTGCTCATTTCTGTTCTCTTCAACACCGCCTCCTCCTTTCCTATTCTCAGTAGTACCAGCACTCTCTATTTTTAATACTGCATTAAGAATATCTAATATTACACTAGTTCCAGTGAAAGAAGCTCTATGGTTTATTATGAATTTTACTTCTCGGTTCTTGTCCTTATTTATCTTTCTATAAAGCTGGCCATAAAAAGGTCATTTCTTCTCATCACTGAAGCAACCCCAAAAGGAAATTTTGTCACTCTGACTTCAGTAGACACCTGGAAAGACAGATCTACGCAAGCCTCCTTGACCTCTCTCCATCACAGCTGGCACTAATAACCTGTTCATGGTAAAAAAAATAAAAATAAATGGGTTAAGTCCAACTTTTATTCTTGCTTTCAATACTGGGTTCACAGTCAGGAAATGAGTTCTAGGTGAGAGGAGGGAGAAAAAAAAAAACCAAACAGGTTTTGTCTCATGATATTCCTATTTCTAAACAAATACTGATTCCATAAATCAGTGAAAAACGGGGACATAAGCAAAGTACTGGATTAAAAGTGAAGGGGGGAAAAGGAGGCTCGGGGTGCTTTGTGTACTCTTTGAAGCACATGAACTGGCATTATTACTCCATCCAGAGCAGTAATAAAGAATGGAGCAGATTCATTATAAACACTGATAAAATCCCCACTGTACTTAAAAGGCCACATCCAGTAACACACTGAGGCAGCAGGATACCCTTTACCCACTATTTAGTTTGGAATAAAAAAGTAAAGAACAATTGACAATATCGCAGCAGCCTCCTCCTACTCTCTCTACTTAACACAAAGACTTTGATCCGTCTCCCCCTGTCCCAATGCCTGACTCCTCCCAAGACCAGTGGGTACAGAAGAAGGAAGGCTCCCCAGCACAGTGATGACCCTGGCATGGAAAGAAGCTCCCAATACTCGACAGACTATCCTGCTCAAGTCTGGCTTCACCTTCGCCTCCCCTACCACCTTGTTCCTACACTGCTGTAGGCAGGGAGCAACCTCTAGCACAGAAGACCACTCTACAGATGATGCAGCACCTCAGGACCGAGATGGACATTGTGCTTGAAGGAGAAGAAAGACACCATGGAAGATATGGTCGAAAGGTAACAGGCCAAGCAGCAACCCTTAGCCTATCTCCAGGGTGGCCAGGGGTTGATAACAAGCAGTTCTTGAGGAATGCCAGTAGCAAAACTATTCCAAAAGGGCCACCGTCTCCCTCTGGAGCCTTCAAACCACACTTGCAGTCAGCAGGTTGGCTGACTAGAGGTAAAAATACATATACTTGGCAAAATGATTCAATAAGCTTTGGTGACTGCTACTTTAGCCCAGGCTACAGAATCCCCCCCCAGATGCTCAAGGTGGCCAGACCTTTTCTTCCCAGACCTAGCAGAGCGCAGCAATGCAGACAGCAGACCGGGACCTTCTTTGTGCCAGTTCTAGTTTTAAAAGTTCTAAACCAGATTTTTCACACTCCCTTTCCCCTTGCATTTTCTCACAGATTACAGGACACAGCCCTCAGTCCCAGCAAGGAACAAAGTTGCTTCATTGTTTGCACACTTGCTGCTCTGTTTTGCTACAGAATTTTATGTGGATTAAGCCATTGCCTTTAAAGGAACACCCTTGGTATATGTGTGTGTTTTGAGGATGAGAGGGGATGGGAAGAAGGCAGCACCAAGAGGAAGCTGGGACAAGAGCACGGGTCTGGGTACAACTCTAGGCAGGGCCTTAGGACATGGTGTGTTGATAGTCTATTAAGTAGGGGCTAAAGCAAAGCCAACCATCTCACGGTGCTGTTGCAAATTATATGAGCTCCCATTGTAAATGTGGTAATGTTACAATTAATGGTACATTTAAAGTCTCAGGTTTACGGCAGTAGCACTTACAGATTGCTTGGCATCTCTTAGAACACAAGTGGTCAAATACCATCCAGCAGACATCTTGATTCCAAGGTCAGAGCCACCAAAGAAACTGGAATGACTCCTGACACATGGGAAAATTGGCAGAATGTCTAAAGATCTACCTTGCTGCTTTATTACACAGCAGACTCTTCTCTTTCTGAAGCTGTGGCTTTCCTACACCAAGCAACAGATGAAACAGCGTCACGAAGATTTTACTATTACTACACATTTGTACTATTTGAAGGGAGCTTGAAGGATGGCACTGGTAAACCTTGATCACCACTTGTCCTACAGAAGACAGGCTCACTCCAAACCAATGAGTAACTGGTCAGCAAGTGCCCACGGTTGCAAGTCTTCTCCGGGTGATAAACACCTGAAACTTAGTGCATTGAAAAATCTGAATGCAGAGAAGCATGAAGAAGTTTCCTGATCATTGCTACTTTTTCCATTTTCTTTGCAGCTTGTTTTCTGGATCCAGTCCACGGGAGAAGAACACAGCTGCCTTGATAAGAACTCCCAGAATCTTATGCTGCTGCCCACCCATTTCCTCAGACAAAAGGATGCTCAGAACCGTTGTGTCATTCCTTTACCACAGGTATCCTCTGACCACAGGCTGGGAGGATTAAATTCTCCACTCCTGCCCAATGGTGCCATGCAGAGCTGAAGTAGATCAGGGAGTGGGTACCTCATTGTCACTTGAATTGCCTCATGAAGAAGAATTATATATAAAAAGCCTTCTTGAGTGAAAACAGCGTATGTGTCATGTTTAAAAGTCCTGATGAGAAGGAAACAAAGGTTCACAGGCCTCCTTTCTGGAAGCCTCGAAGCCAATGCAGTGGGAAGGTTTAGCTCAGGGAATGAGGTTTTAGCTACTTCAGAGTAAACCACTGAACTGTATATAAGACATGTAAGAGCGTGTTGATCTCGATATTAATTTTTCTATTAAAACACACCAAATGATAACATAAGCATGGCCAGAGCTTCAAAACCAAGTCTTGACCTCATTTGAGTGCACTCAGCTACAGACTTCAGTACACATACACCAAATTAAAAATTTTTGAAAAACATTTCCTGGTTAGAAAGAAAACTTTCTGCATACAGGTAGTTCAATACCACATTACATGAATTTTATTCTCCCCCCCAAACACATGGTACATAAAAAGCAACATAAGAAAGAGAATGGGTGAAAACTTTTCTGTGAATCTAGAGCCATACTGTGATATCTACATTGAGAAAACCTAGTAATGTTTCTGAGACACAAACACTGGGCTCAAAACATAACAAAACATCTGTTCCTGTTCGGTAACCAAGTGTTTAAATTGTATTGATGTTATTGAAAAATAAAATGCTAAACAAAAACATTGTAATGTTACTTTGAAAAACAGTAACAGAACATACATAATAAGCTTTAGAACTCAAATTTGAGTCAAATGTTTTTTGAGTCTCACCAATCTTCAATTAATTCTCTTTGTGTCTATACCTACCTACCCATTAATTTTCATAGGAAGTATTGACAAAATGGGATATGGCAATTTGGACATACAAAGAAGAATATAAAATAATTTGGAATCAAAAGTATGAAAAAAACTTTACATTTTATCAAGAAAAGTTCCGCAGAGCTGCCCACACACTCAATTATACACACACTTGCTTTTCTCTGCAGACAGCCTTACCTACTTCATCCTGCCTTCATGGAAGAACAGGTTTGTGCTACAACAGTCAAGCAGAAGTTCATGCAACAATTTTTCAATATTAAGAGTTTTAAACACAGACATGAAAGACAGAAGTTACACTAAGAAAACCTCCTTCTAGATCTTCGTGGTTGTTATCTGTCCCATTAGTTCTAAAAAGTGTTCCAACTTGGATTCAGGTTTCCCAGAATAACTGAAAAGCTGCAGTTAAAAAATTCTAATATGTCTTCTCTTCTCCAAAATAGTGAGATTTAAGGGCAGAACGCATGCCTGTCCAGAACCACATATCGCAGGTAATTAAAAAGCAGAAATTACAAGAAGGGGGGAACTAATCAGCCACAGAGTACACATGGAACATACACGCAGCTGATTGCTCTTCTGTGCATCTTTAGTACCTAAAGGCTATTTATGTTCCTTTGCTACTGCCACCAAACTGTTCAGTCTAGGAGATGGACAGCTTTAGTAGCAGTGATATATAGATATATTGTTAATCAGCAAGTCTTTGGTGTCCCAGCTTTCTGGAGAAACCAGACAGGACATCTGTGGGTACACAGACTCACTGGTTTCTAGAGCAGTGCCAGAATTCTTCCCCACAACCAGTGCTTCTCACTACGCTGCAATTCCAACACCAGATTAAATTTGAAAAAATAACATTTGGTCAATTCTGAAGAACTTTAAGCTCATGCTTAAATTAATGCCAATAAAAAATCACAAACTCATTAAAAAACAAAAAACCACAGACATATACAGGAAAAGTCTTGGATCCAGCCTGCACCGCACTTATTACAAGACAAGAAAACTCTGCTAATCATATCAGACACTCAAACACATCAGATCCAGACCAATTATACTTTAGTAACTATTGATATTTTATTACTCAGGAAGTTTACAAGTAGGGTGTCAGCATCTCAAAATCCTTTTCTAAGTTTTAAATAGTTATGTTCTAGTTAAATGAAAATGAGATAAATTATTTTGTATTTGTTAGAACTACAGGTGACCAACAAAATATCTGTGAAAATTTATCTTCACATGTTTTCTTACATACTAACAGCTTTACAAAAGTAACAGGAAAGAAAACTGTTTTAGTATAATGACACGGCTCAGTGTTAGGTTGAAATTCCTTACTCATTCTCTTACTAAGGAATGAGTAAGCATTCTCAAGGCACAATTAAATAGCCGGGGTGCCCATTTCAAGACAAAGTCCAGACCTTAATGAGCAAAATACTGTAATGTGTCCAAGTCCAGTTCAGAATCACAGTTGTGCTCTTCTTGAAAATGAAAGAACTGAGATCTTTAAATAGATCTCAAGTTGGATGTGAAAAGGAAGGCTGAGTTATAAAGACACCAACTATTTTTTAAAACCTCGGGGTCTACAATTCTACTCAGACTTTACATAGTATAAGTCTATTTTTTAAAAAGCCATTGAATTTAAAAAGAACTAAAAAAAATGTTTATTTTGAAATCAAATATTTACCTTTTCTCACATAATTGTTGGGGATTTTGCATGTCTTTACAAAAGATTAGTTCTTACTGCCATGTTTCTAGTTTAGGAAAACAATTCAATATTTGAAAGAAGCCAAAGTTCTTAAACACAAAATATCAGTACTTCAGCAGCATTCATTTCATGAGCTCAGTTATTTGCACAATTATCAAAGACTAGACAGTTCTTTACCGACAATGAAACCTTTTTGCTCTGAATTAAAAGCATGCAAGTCACACTACTGCAATATCTGCAGTACATAAATATATTTACTGATTTCAACTTCTGTTGAAGAAAACTAATTTGCTTTTTATATTTTGTACTTAGGCATATTAAGAACTTTCCTAGTTTACAAATTACTTGCTAGTCCCAAGATTCTTAAATATACCTGTGCAAGACAGGAATTCTACAACTGTTTTAACCTTTGAGATGTAAACAATAATGACATGCCCCTTATGTTAGAAAAACTCATACTGACATCTACATGGCTTGTATTCTACCAAAAGGCTTGCACTGTTGAAGTCAGCGTGGTTACCAGCTGTCATATGCCATTGCCTTGAACACATCAGCTACAAACAGAATTTGCTAGTATATTCATAGACACGCACTCCAGAATACAGAACCAAGCAGAACTTTGGCTGTTCAGCTAAGTACCTTCAAAATAACAAAATCCAGAACTTTTCTCACCTTTGAAAATGATCATTAGTTGAAATCTACAAGTGAGTAGATGAGGTAGAGTCTCATTCATTTTTTTTTAATACTCCAACTTTCTACTCATTTCTGTCTAATTCCTACATGAACTAATCTTGAATGATTCAACTTTCTAGAAGTGAAATAACACTCTTTGAAATCCAAGAGTCATGTACACAGCTCACTTCCATCTTCAGCAATTCACAAGTTACCCAATTCTCTGGAGAGCCACTGGGCTTACGAGCTGTCAATGATGGGAGAAAAAGTTCACATGCCATGTAAAGGGAAAAGCCAACATATTTTTAAAAGCAATTTACCACAGTCTTTCCACAGACATGCATCTTTAATCACACAGTGGAAAACTTAAACCCCCCTCCCCAAAATCAATTTTTCTTTGTTGTCATGCATAAAAAAAATGGGACACTTGCATGCATGATCAGCAGGAGCCTCCTTACCCTTTCGTCCCATGATCGAGAAATCAACAGCAAATAATGCTGCACATGAAGGTTAATCGACTGACAGGAAAACCAGTTGCAAAGTGATTTCTGTAAATAACAAGGACAGCCATATTTTAATAAAACCTGAAAAACTATTAAGCTACGTTTCAACATTTTGTGAACTGTGCGTGTATAGTTTAAAAGCACATATAGGCTTTGATGGGGACAGAATTAAGTTAATCTCTACAGCATTTCACTTCTTATATGTCCAGATTATGCATGCATAAATTATGGCAGCTGAAAAAATAAATTCTTCAGGTCTTGACAAGAAATGGATGCGACAAAATTGTTCATTTCTTGGCTATATCGAAGCGTGTTCCAAAACAAATGGAAGTAATGAAAGGAGTAATAATGTTAATAATGTTACTAGTTAGTTGCAATGTGTTAATACGAGTGTGATTTGCACTTTCTATGGAACTGCTCCTAAACATTAACTTTCCCAAATGGGGTTTGGATACGTACATAGAAAGAATGAACAGCTAACAGAAAACAACAAAATGAACACTTGTTCAAAATTAACAAGTCTTAAAGAAAACCATGCAGATTCATTAAAGAATATGAAAGCCACCACCAGCACAGAAAGTTGCTTAGAGTATCATGAGTGAAATAAACAGATGTACAAAAACCTACAGTTTTCCAGCTACAAGTTTCTGGAGTTTTTGTTCTTAGCTTAATCAATGTGTGTCTCTGGAGAAGTTACTTTCTTTTCAGTTTAGAAAAGACAATCACCTAAAAACCAGATGAAAATATCTGTATCTAAGAGTTTACATATTGAAAGCATTTATTGTATATTATTATGTAAAGAATCCATTATATATTTTGTGGCCATAATATTATAATAGTTACAGATATTCTAAAATACGGTTATTTTCCTTTACTGGCCTCGGTTTAGCAAATGGAAAGCTACCAAAGGCAGCTCAAACCACGATATTCCCTGTTTTTCAAGTCTCTGTGTTGATTGGGGTAGGAGCTGAAAGATGGACTTCATACAGGGCTGCTTGTGTTTCTCGTCCTCTAAGGTACTAGAACGGAGCAGCAGACAATGGTTTGAGATACTCCCCCATTCTGTAATAGCCAAAATATGAAAATTGTATAGGATTATATAATATATTTATATTAACACCATTCTAAGTGGTCAACAATACGCCAGAAAACAAATAGGGTTTCTACTGCTTATAAAATAAATTAAAGCAATTACAAAAACTGCTTCATTAAGTGGAAGGCCCCATTTAGGGTTTTAAAGTATCAAGGGTACATGAGAAACATGTTCCAGATGAGGGAAAAAAAGTATATTAGGCAGAAAGAGTGGAGAAAGTTATTAATTAGAACTATGGCTCAATTTTCACTAAAAACATTAGAATAATTAGCCCATGAAATATTTATATAGACTGATTTAGGAATACATCTCCAGCCACCCTGGGTATTTTAGAACTGTATTTTGCAGGGAAATAAATATTCCCTTCTCATTAGGAATCTTGTTATTACTTACTTATTATATACAGAATAAAACCTAGAATTGCAAAAGGCAAATAAATGAATTCCCAAAAATTCAGGGAAGAAACCCAAAACAAGGGGATTATCTGCCTCTTAAAATGCATTACAAACATTAAATACGAGTTAAGAATTCACTCATTTCAAATTCCATTTCAAGTGCTGTTTTCCTTCCTATACTTGGCAAGGAAGCTCTATTCAAAAAGAAAATTCTAATTTTAAAAGTTTGTTGTGGTTTTTTTTGGTTTTGGGAGGAAGGGTGCATTGTTTGTTTAAAGACCATGAAGAAACTTAACAGAGAAGTAACATCCTTGAACAAAAGCAAAACCAAACAAAAAGCCTGGACAGGCTGGAGAGGTGGGCTCAAGCAAACCTCATGAAGTTCAACGGGACCAATTGCAGCGTTCTGCACCTGGGACGGAACAATCCTGGCTATCAATACAGACTGGGCGAGGGGGTATTAGAGAGCAGCCCTGAGGAAAGGGACTTGGGGGTGCTGATGGACGAGAAG
>JAOXJM010000012.1:148976899-148990040 GCA_026413425.1 Tringa solitaria | reverse complement strand
GGGGGTCGGACTAGATGACCTTTGGAGGTCCCTTCCGGCCCAGATGATTCTATGAAAAAGACAACCGCTACTCAACTGCTCTATCTTTATCTACTTTCATCTCCCACAAACTAGGGAAGCCACCAGAACACACCAACTGCAGACTAGTTGTCTCTGCAAAGACAACTGGCAAAAAGCCACATGGTGCCTGGAAAGCCAAGGAAACAAAATGTTACGTAGTTTACCGAGAAGCAATGAATGCATTGAGCTACTTGGAGAAGCTTTTCAAGTTACCAAAACAAGTCACTTCACTGTAACCAAGAACAGGCCAAATCATGGAAGATTTCTCATGTAACTGATACTTGCATCTCTTAAATCAGAGTGCTCTCTTTCTACCTGAAGAGTATTTGACAGAATAGCATAAGAGATGTTCATATTTCTAAATTTCACAGCAGTAATCCAAGGGAAGAATGGGGGACAATTACATTTGTCAAAATCCTTATTTTTATTTATTTGCTCTCTTAATTTACATGTTACAATCAGTCTTACAAGGACCTGCTAATCAGCCACTAAAATCAGTTTAACATAACAATCATTGAAAAGCAAAGATATAATTAGGTACGTAAATGCATAAGAGCAAGAGAAAAGAACAATAAGGAAAAGATTCACACACATAGCTACCACAAGTAAAATACACTCTTCTAGTCAGCAGGTGTTCTCATCCATATCACACATAATTTTTCTAGTCCAAGCACTTTCCTTTAATATAAAATCTACCTTTAAGTTAAATATACAATTGAAGTCAGGGAATACAGCCAGTAAATAGGTTAGCTGATTCTGAAAAAAACCCTTATTATCTACCAAACTGTGTTTCAAGCATCTGATTAAGTGTGAATATCTGGAACATAATGTCCAAAAAGAAGAGAGTCTTAAACAAATGTTTTGATAAAGGATTTAGCGATGCTTTTTTCCTCAACAGAAACATTAGTATCATTTCAATCCAAATGCAGCCAAAAAAAAACCTACCAAAACACACCCACGTGTTCCCTAACAGAAGCATGTTAAATGAAATGATCTGAACAAATGATTGAATAGGAAATTGAGAGCAAGTTTGTGACAAATGAAAAAACCATACTGCCTGCACTCCAAAGGCTATCTGGTTACAAGTTCTCTGCTTTTGTTTTTAAATAAAAGGACTAATTAATCTTTTAATCAACGGTTTCTTTGTGATAAGGAACAGCTAAATTGGTTAATGAAATAGCTGCAGCTCAAACCAATCTAATCCTACTGTATTACATTAGCAGTAAGAAAACACATTTGCTTTCTCAACATTTCAGAACTTACTTTTTAACTTCAGATGAAGACAACATGTCTTGCATCAACGTCCATGGTATTTGCACAAGAGGAGCTACATATAAAAGTTATAGCTACAGAGAACATAAGGGAAAACAATGCTTTGGCAAGGATGCTACAACTGTTGCAGCAATTACTGAGCATTACACTTCCACTACAAGACTAGATGTCAGCACAAATGCCACGCCATGGCTAGTCAAAACCAAGCACTTCTACACCTTAAGATTAAGACAGTAGATTGAAAATTTTGTATTTATGGGCTATTACAGCACTGGGACTAAAACCTTAATATTGTTTCATTAAGGACTCAATGCAGCACTGTTTCCCCATACTCTTAAGTGGGATTACTAAACAGTAATAGAAATCAATAGAGAATTGGATAATCCAATATGTAACAAATAACTACTGCAGAAACATCACGGAGATGAGGTTAAATGAGAAGAACGTTACTTTTGGTAAACTACTTGTGTTCATCTCTCTCCTGCTCAATACCACATGCCAGTTCTGACTACATGCCTGTTTTTTGGACAGTTAATATCAAGGGATATAAGAAGTATATTGTCCTGTGAAGGTTTCGTGTACATCAACTCCAAGGCTGATTTCTAAAGCATCTCTAGTAATAGCTAAGTCTCCAGAAAGACTTAATTAGGTCTTCCTGTCCAGTCTTTCCCTAATACCAGTATCTTGGCCTCTCCCGACCTTCCAAACCACAACTTTTAGACCTAGACACTCCCTAACTACTGTACTGCAAAAAAAAAAGGAGTAAAAATATTGCCAGGAACTGACAGAGAGACTCAGGACAGCCAGCAGCACAACACTGGAAGAGGGAGTTGGTGGGTATGACCTGAAAACTCCATCAAACTTTCCTTTTAACTAGATACTATTATTCTGCTTTGTTTATAAATAACTCTCATGACAGAAAACATTTTTGGAAATTATTTCACTCTACCAGTCTTTTCCACAATTTATTCCAAAAGATGCTCATCAGACTTCTTGATGTGTGGGATGAGAGCACCCCATGTGAAAAAAAAATAAAAATAAAAATCTCAGCCTTTAGAAACAACTGAGCTTTTCAGATTTCAGAGATAAATGCTTTAAGATTTCAAAATAACACTAAGTAGTAGTAGCAACCTGTTTCATCAATATGCTCTGAAAAGAATCCCGTGGAATCTCTAAAGCATCCTAAATTAGCAGGCAGAAGCCTTCCCTTTCACGTGCAAAGTTGAAGTCTTGAAGGCTGTCCCAACGTACAACTAGCCATAAAGTGATGCTTGCATTAAAATATACCCATAGTTCTCCTTCACAATTTTTGCAAGGAAAATATTAAAAAACTACTGTTATTTTGTAAGAATTGCCATACACACACATTGTGTATTGTATGTGTAAGAATTGCCTTCCCTTTACCCACATGCTTAAAAAACCCCACCAAATATACACAGAAAAGAAATAAATGGCTGCATAGTTCTGAATATCCCACTACAGACAAACATTGCAACCAGTTGTTTTGGTCTCCTTTAAGTTCCATCCGACTCTACAGACATTAGGGTAAAGAGTGTTAATAATGACCCTGAACACAAACATACCTGGTTTAAAAAAAAAAATAATCTTACTTTTCCAGTTTAACTGTTTAAAAAAAACACATACTTCTTCATAGCAAAAGTGAGTATCATGATAGAGGCCTTAATTGTACCAAACACAGCAGGAGTTCATTGCATTACCAAAGTTGAACTATGGTACAGTTGGAACAATTTATGTCAGCTGCTTCTTATGTAAATATACAACATAATACATACATGTTTTGTTACAAAATGTCATATCTATGTAGAGGAATAATTTTAACTATTTACCACAAAAGCAGAAAACACCTAAATACTTAAAGTAAGGTATTTTACATAAGGGTGGTTCAAACAACACAAAACATCCAAGTATTTTCACAGTTATAGAATAGCCATTTGTGTGTGACCATGTAACACAAACCTAGAATTACTGTAAGACATTTTTAAGTACCCAGAAGTCACAGCTTACAACAAATATTAAGTCACTTCAAAAAAATAAATAAATGCTCAAACATTTCATCTTGAAATTAAACTTCGTGAAACTCATTGCAAACCTATAATTAAAGATCACTCAATGTGATCGATAATAGGATTTTATGAAGACTTCTTTATCCTCTGGATAAAGCAGTCTGCTTTATCTAAAGACTGTTGTTAGTAACTTTACTAGAGACTACGCAGGATTTCTCTAAATACAAAATAGAAAAAGAAATTAGTTACAATTTTTAATATAATTTTTAATGTAATTTGAGCCTTTGTGTTAGAGAAATTTGCTACTCTTCGAGGTAAATAACTTCATACTTAGAAACATCAAAATCTCATTTAACTCTGAATGTCAAAAGTCTTATTACTTTATAACCCACATTGTAATTCTTCTGACAACAGTATTTGTAATTTTCCAAAGCTAGGATTTTAGCTATATTGGAATATCTTTTTCTTTCCTGCCCACAACTATTTCAGAATGTACTTTAAATCACAAAAATTCATCAATGTTAAACAGTGAACCTCTTATTGAAATGCAAAATGCAGAACACATATTAGGTTCTTTTGAAAATTACACAGAGTTCTACAAAAGCAGAGGCTGGACAATATTGAGATCTTAAGTATCTTAAAAATGACAGCAAGTATCATACTTTGGCTTTATTCCATTTTAATTTTGGCAAAATCTTTAGCCCACAAAGAAAATATTGCAGTAGTAAACACCCCTAAATACTGTTTTAACATATTTAAGGTAACAATACTTACTGCCAGGCATGGTTAAGCAGGAATCTGTCTTCAATTTTGCAAAGATACAATAAGCTATAACAAAAACAAAAAAATAAGTCAAGAAAATAGCTTTAGACAATTAACAGGCAAACAGACGCAGAAACTTAAGCAGAAAGAGCCAAAGTCACATACGTCAGCTCCAGTATCACAGAGGCTGTTACCACAGAAACCCAAATATCATTTTATCTGACCAGACTATATGTAGTTTTTTCCAGTTCTTGAAATCTAGTCATTCTGTTCTTCCACTTGATGCTTGAGCAAACATTCTTCTATGTATTTATTGGGATGATTTTTTGAACTGCCACTGATGATGATGCTAAATGGTGTACAACCTTACAGCATCCTTCCACTTCAAATGTAAATCACAGCACTACTGTGTTAAAAATCCTGGGAAATATCTCTGCAGAGGAAAAATGACACTGAAAAATCCAGGTATGGCACTGTCTGGGACATTTTTCTTGCAGTATCAAAAACAGATTTTAAACCAGAGAGCAAGTTACTAAAAAAATAGCTGCTTAAAGGATTTTTTGATGCAATTAGGTATTCTCATGCAATTAACTTAATTTAAGTTACAACAATCTATTTTGGAGATAAAAAACCCCTAATCTACCATTGAATTAATTAGTATTAGAAAAATCTTCAACTGATTTGCTTTTTATGTTAAATCACTGCATTTGGGTTTTATTACCTGCCAAATGCAACCTCCCTAGAAATGCCTTTTCATAAATAAAAAAAAAAAATCAGTTAAAAAGACTGTGTTGCTGTTTTCAAAGATAACATAAAAAATTCAAATTAAAAAAATCCAGCTAACAGTTATTTTTATATGAACACCATAAAACTATAATGCCGGACACTGATAATGGGAGAATAAATATTTCTTTTGGTCACAAAATATGGTTAATGATCACACACTAAAGCAATGTTCATAGTTGCTAAAAATAAACTTTTTTCTCCTCATATATGTATTTCAATCAAAGGCTCCAAGTTGTTGATAGAAACCGAGATTAAAAATAGCAAGTCAAAGTAATTTATTTAAAATATCCTATTAGAAAGCTGCATGTCCCTCTTCAAGGACAGAGTTTAGAAGCAGCGTCATTTTTTATAAAGGAAACATGTTCTGTGGATTGCGATGTTCAACAGACAAATGGGAGACTGAAATCTCCAATGTACAGTGCAGTTAAGAATTTAGCTGAGAGATTACAGAAGACAGATTTACCAACAGAACATAAAAATGCAAAGAGCCTGATGAGAGGCTCAAGAAAGTCAAGCGCCAGAGACTCAGAATATTTTATTAGCAACTATTTTCATCAGCAATCAGGAATTTTAATAAATTTTGCTAGAACATTATCACTGTTACTGCTAGCAAAGTTAACTAACTTTAGAAGATATTAATGCAGGAATTACTAGAAAAGTTGTATAAGCAAATGAGGTGTTCAAATCAAAGATTTTTGGTTTTATTCTTAAATAGTTCACTGGATTTCTAATCATTACATCATCTGTAACAACCAAAAATTCAATATGGAGGTGGCCTGGCTTCTACATGCAGAACAGACGACACAATTTCCTCTCCATAAAGTGTTCAGTCACAGGCTCATTATGCCTAGAGCAAAGTTAAATCCACAGATGCTGATCTGTTACAGTAGAAGTAAAATAAATTAAGAAGCTTCCCACCATGAGTCTGCTCTGCTGTTTGTCACTGAATTAAATTTTACATATCGAGAGAGGGGGAAAAAAAATATCCAGAATTTGATAAAGTAGAACTTGGTTGCAATTAAAAAAGAGATATAGCATACCATGAGATACAACTTAGTTTTCCTTAATAGTCTAACACTAACTGTTTAACATTTTCCATATAATTTTGTCATATTTGACACATCACCAGAAGCAAGTTAAGGATGTTATGTACCTATGCAATGTCTCCTGCACCAAAGCAGCTAACTCCTGGATTTTAAACAGGTAAATAAGAGTCATATCTACTTCTCTACAGAGGACTAAGTTATCTGGTTTTCCTAAGAATATAATAGAAAATCTAAACACAATTATAATCAAAATATAATGCTAGTGGATGTACCTTAAAAGGCAGATCAACACTTGCATGACCCATAAGGGTCATTTTTCTTAACAAAAAAAATTCATTTTAGTTTTAAGGAGATTCTACACAATTTGAATAGGATAAGGATGGTCAATTTAGTGTTCCATCAGATTCAGGCAGCCTTATGATAGAAATAAAAATACACTTTGTTCTACTTATTAGTTCTGATCATCTTCTTCCTCCAGTTATATGCTTACATGTGATATTTTCGTCATTACTTAAAATAACCTGGGATCTGAAATTAAAGGAGAGTTAATAAGCAGAAACTATTTCTAATTATCATGAGATTCCATAAATGGCACCGAAAGCCAAACAGAAGAGCAGACATCTTTTTTTCCTTTCTGCCCTAAAACAACACATCTTTGCAAAAAATCTAAAATGGAAAAACGTATATACCTTTACACTACAATAAATAGAAGTCAACATACCTAAGGTTTTGTATTTTCTTTCAGTAAATCCACCATTATTTTACTCTATTATGTAACACTATAAATGATTAACTTGATTTTGAGTATTCAAAATGAAATTGCCATCTGGGCACCTATCCATTCCTCCACATTAAGCCAAAGAAGAGTACAGGTTTAAGCACCTCTGACAGCCAGGCAACCTAGGCTGGGCAGGCATGAGCTGAAAGTTAAAAATACACTGCACATTAAGTTTTTACATCATGTGGTCCCCCACTCATATTTCCTGTTTGAAAAATTCATCAGCACCTTTAGTTTTGAGGGTAGGCAAATGGCCAATGCAATGAAAGATTAATAAGTCACACGCTCATCCCTAAATATAGACAGTTAGGCTCCAACTACAATTTCCAAGATCCAAAACATGCAATATAGAACAGATTTTTATAGCACAGCGCAATTCTGTACCTGACTTCATTTTGGCTTAGCTTTCTCAGGTAGAGAAGCAATGCCACACAGGAGTCTGGCTGTATTAATAAGGTTGCCCTATTCTCTAACCCTAGAGAGTTCACCTAAACAAGCCCATCTAAAAGGCCATTTGTCCTGGCTCACCTTAGAGAATTCTAAGAGCAGATGGTTTTAGGACAAGAAGAACCCTGCACATTAACTAAGTGTTCCTTAGCAACCCTTCCCACCGTCTCAAAGGCTAGTTTAACCCAACATCCATCTCACTGGCAAAACTGAAAGCAATGTTCCCATGCCTAGGTACATACGTTGCCAATGGTGGGTTAAAAATCCATCAGACAAATAGTTTTTGTTCTATTCCAATTATAGGAAAAATGACTTGCTTTGTTTAAAATTAACACAGTAATTTTACAATAATTATTTCATTACAGAGTTAGACTGGGCAGTTAAAGGTCACTGATACCAACCAAAGCTGTTTCTAACCTGAAATTTTATGATTTACTTTTCAACGTTAGAAGTACAATCCCCGTTCGTTATATCTGAAGTTCAATTGCCAAGTCTGATTCATATTCTAATGCCTCCTTCCACTTGCATGTAACATAAAATTTGTTTATTCTTTTCTCCTGCAAAAGTTTGAATCAGAAATGGGAAGAAGTTACAGTTCATCATTAACTGCAAATATTTTCACAACAGGATGCCAAACTTTAAAACAGTTGTTTAATTGCAAGCTGTATTCCATTTACCTTTTTTGTAATTTTTTCCTGAATTAGAATTTAATCCCATTCTAGCACCATTTTTTAAAACAAATATTGAAAGTGTTATTAAAACGCTTAAATAAAAATTATGTGTAAGACTTTACACTTATCAGGGCATTACAATCCCAAGCCACCAATTTCTCAGGGAAATTTTACCCCACATTCAAGACTGCCCATGCACTGAATCTTCCAGCAAGATGCCATAAATACTACAGTTAGTTAAGAAAACATTTCAAATTATTTCGAATGCATTACAAAGTCTTCAGGAAGTAGATTACCTATACCTTCCCAAAGCCTTGGCTGTTACTCTGGTTTTAGCTTACCCACTCAGTTTGCACAGCAAACATCCGATGTAGCTTTACGAAGTATAACGCCTTGATTTTGATATGGGAATTAAAATTCTGGTTCCGAGTTACAGGCTTTTCCACCAGTTCTCCAAAAGAGCACAGAGAACTCTCACTCCACACCAAGATCTTTTCTTCCTAGTATCTCAGGTCAAAGTACCACTGGATACCTCCCTAGATGTATTCAGCTTAACGAAAGCGAAGTTGTACTAAATTAGTTCTCAGTAATAGGATTTGTGAACCTACACCTCAATTAGCTCCATGCTGCACAATTAACTTTAAAGATGAAGCTCACAGTGTAGTCCTTTTGTAAATTTGCATTGTGTTCGGTTAATCCTTAGCAATACCTCGCTGTGTTACAGTCCATTTGAAGACAACCAACTTGGGGAAGTCCCAAAGCCAGAGTCCTCTGGTACTTCCCTGCTTTCAGACTCATACCATAGGGATGCCTGACCACACAGGACACGGCTGACTGCTGACAACCAGATTTTGACTTATAATGGCCTCAAAGAAGGCCCCTACCTCCGGAGGAGCGTCGAGCAGGCACCACTCAAAGGCCATAAGACCCCAGGTCCTCTCCTGGGGAAGGCCGGGGGGGTGTCCCGCTCGTCACCACGAGCCTCCCAGGATAGTTTTTGCGGAGGGGAGCCCGCCCGGATGGAGGGCAGCAGCCTGCCCGCCGGCAACGGCGCTCAGCAGCGCCCACTGGGGCCCCTCCGGCCTCAGGCCATGGCCAGCGGCTTTTCCTCCTGCCTCCCTCCCGCCGCCGTGAGGGCTCCCTCCCTCCCGCCGCTTCCCTCAGCGCCCACCTACTGCCGCCGCCTCCCCGTCCCTGGAGAGCGGGGAAGGGAGCGGAACAACGGGGAAAAGAGACGGCTACGAAGGTGAAGACAAATAAAGGAAGCGCTTCCTGGCTGCCACAGACTCACCTCAGCCACCTCTCCGGCTCGCTTGACCGGCCGCCATCTTTCCCCCCACCCGCCCCATTATGCTGCCCGCGGCGCAATGCACGCCGGGAGCTGTAGTTCTGTGAGGGACTGCACCGCCTCCTCCCTCCACCCATCCCTCCAAACAAACACAAGCAACGGCAAGACGTCAGGGCGGAGGAAAGAGCACCCCGGAGGCGGCTCGGTCGCCCGGGGGCGAGGGGCCGCCCAGATCGGGCGTAGGGCGAGGGGCCCTGCGGGAGGACACAACTCCCGGCAGCCCTTGCGGCTCAGACAGGCCGGCGGCAGAGGGGCGGGGCCAGATCGCCTCGCCCTCTGGGCCCCGCCCCACCCCGCGGGCCCCGCCCCCGCCTCGCGGGCGCCTTCCTGCTCTGCCGGGGACAGGGCGGCGGGGCGCCATGGCGGTGTGGGGGGGCTCTGCCCTGCCCGGCGGGAGCCGCAGCTCCGAGAGGTCTTGGGCAGCCGCTGTGGTAGCCCGGGTGAGGCGAAGCCTTGATGGGGATTCTCCTTCTAAGGGAGATTTGGCTGTGCTGCCGCTAAAACCTTCCTGTTCCTGTGGCGGGGTGGTTCTGAGGGGAGGTGTGTGTGAGGAAAGGCGGTGCCTTCGGTGAAGGACAGTGGCGTGCCCGAGTGGGAAGGGGTGTTTCTTGCGTTAAACAGTGCGAATTCAAAGTTGGACCCCACAACAGCGTGTTGGCAGAAGATCTTAGGACCACAGAATCGTTTGGGTTGGAAGGAACTCCAAAGGTTCTTCTAGTTCCAACCCCCTGGGCAGGGACACCTCCCACTGGAGCAGGTTGCTCAAAGCCCCATCCAGCCTGGCCTTGAGCACTTCCAAGGATGGGGCATCCAGGACTTTCTTGGGATCTGTGGCCTGGCTGTGTGTTGCTGCCATTATTGGGCAGAACTGGGCAGTGGGAAGGAGCTGTGGTTGTGCTGGGCTCCAGTTACCCAGGGACTGAAGGAAGGGGCTGGCCTGGACGGGCTGGGCTTGGTGGCTTGACCGAAACCAGCCTTCAGCTGTGTACAGACAGCGATGAATAACCCCAATGGAAATCACGTGAAACAGCTCCTGATCCAAGGCAGTGTAATCTCTTAATCCGTTTTCCTCAAAATAATAGTACCAGCTTCAAAAGCTCAGGCTTGGTGCCTGATTTTCTACACAGGCAAGGGGAAATCTGAAAAGTTTACTCCCTGTTGCAGATAGATCCTTGTGAAGGAAGTCGTGCCAGTCCAACTGTCAAGTCAGGTGGATGCATCCACAGCTGAGTATTCTCCACTTTTGAGTTTATGTATTTCACTGACTTCAGGTCTGCTTTTCTTACATCTGGTGAAAAGCAAAGGTTTCATTTTCTTACCCTTTTTGGATCCATTTTCCTTCCTTTCGCCAATAGTAGAAACAGGATCAGTTTTTCTGACTTGTGTTCCTTGAAAATAGTCCCTAAAAGTGTGAAACCGGGGAGGTGAGATGTCTCCGTGTCTCGCAGTTTTCAGCAGGATCCAAAACATATGTTAATTTGGGAAAATCAGCAAGACTATCACATGTGGGTGCAACTGGGGGAGTTAAAAGAGGAAACTAAAATCCTTCTTATTTGTTTATATGATTTCTGAAATGCAGCTTATGGTTTTTTAACTCTTGGGGCCTAATGTAATGAAAGTAGTAACAAAAAGTGAACAGTCTGCCTTCCGTAGATATGCGTATTGAGTCACTGCTTATAAAGCTTAACCTGTTGGGATCAGAGTGCAATTTATTAATGTTTCAGCCAACAGCGGTCAGCACTGCCAAATTCTCTATGGCTACATTTGTCCTTTCTCGTTTAAGTATAGCTGGTGATAATAATCCTCTTAGTTCTCTGAAATGTAAAACAAAGTTTTAATACATTTTTCATCAGACAAAAATACAAATAAATTGTCGTGCTCTTAACTCATCATGTCAGATCCAGCTTTAGTTCAAAGATCGTTCTTCCGACTATCGGCCTGCTCTCTTTACTGAAGTGTTGCATTCAAACTGTTTGTCTCATTTTTCTATTAGCTGGGCATAAGGGAGCACAGGCTGTGCCGTACTTGTCATGCCATATGGTTTCAGGAAAATGCTGGCAAATAGTGCAGCTACTAGTTCTTCTTATAATTGTCTGAATGAGACAAGCAGCAAGCCGGGTTAGCGTTCATTCAGCCACTATTCACAGATATCAGTGAACTCTGATAACACTCTGGGTAACATCCTGATTTCTTTATTTTTCTTTTGGTTTAAGAAACACTTAAACAGTTTAAAACCAAAGTTTCTTTTGTCCAACACTACAGCCCCTGGGTCTGTGATGAATATCTTTTATTCTCTGAGGGTTTATAAAATGTTTTTCTCCATTTTTGTTGTGCTGCAGACATCTGTGAATATGAAGTAGGTTTACAAAGCTCAGATCATAGAATAAATGCAGTGTTGGGATTGAGGTTTGTTTGAAGAGAGGTGGTATGTTTTAGAGCAGCCCTAATTTATGACATTATTACATAAACCATGCGGTATCTAATATTCAATAAAAGTCAGTAAAGCCCTTAGCATAATTGTAGAGCTGTTGTATAAAACAACTGTTTCCCTAATTCAGTTTTGAAACAGAGCAAACAGCTGTAGTCTATGAATATGTATGTGCTGATCTCTCTGAGCTTCCTTGTGTGTTATGTAATGGGAAGCAAATTTAGTTGTGGAATACAAGACTTTTTTGGTTTAGTGAGGACATCAGAAGAGTATCTAGCCACCTTTCTGCCCAACACCAATTTTTCATTTACTTTCAATGAAAGATGGACCTGATCCTTTGGCCACATCTACAGTGATAATCAAACTACCTAGTAAGATTAAGAAAAAGCTTAATTACACACATATGAAATTGCCTCATGGCTAATTTGCAGCCAAACTGTCTGGCTTTACATCCCTAATCCCAAGCCCATCTAAGTGGACTGGCCAGTTTTGCTTGAACATCTCCTAAATCTTCTGGAGCAACAGTTCATGCCTGTGTTGATCCATACAAGCACAAAACTCCATGTCCCGTCTGATCTGCCTTTAATTATTTTTTGAAAAGTGATAATCATTACATAGGCACACCTTTTAGAGCTTTCACTCTAGAAGTATCTAAAGTGTGAGACAGAAATGTCCTGTTCTGTGCCCAATAATACAATGTGAATTGCATTAGTAATTTGGCAGTAGCAGTTCTATTTTCTAATTAGATTACTAATTCACATAAAAGAACCATCAAATGTTCAGTGTCTGCAGAAAGCAGCAAGAAGTACCTTAGTTTGAAATGCTAGTGGAGGTTCAAAAGGGTAACAGGAATGATTAGTTAGACTTAGATGGTCTAAGAGTATGAATTCTTTTCAAGGAGTGTTAAAAAAAAAAAGGGAAAAAATCCCAAGGGAATTAGTGTACTCCCAACAACTGTACAATGCAGGAAGGGCAGAAAGTTAATGTTACTTTTATATGTCTTCAGGAAAGATAACAGTTAAGTTTAAAATGTTGTACATAAAATAAAAGTAGATAAGGAAATGTACAGCACTCGTCGACAGAAACAAGCGAAGGCTGGATTGGTGAGTGATTTACAGCTGCTCACCACCGTGTGGTGAATTCTGGTTTTCAAGAGTGAGAAAACAGTACTTTTCATAGCAACGACTTCCTGGCTTGCTGAGCCACCAGTGAAGAAAAACATTCACATGCATTTCATCAAAACATTTTTATCTTTATAATCGGTTGCCAATTAAATAAGTCTTTTTCTTCATACTTATTCAGTGGCGTATTTTTCCGACCTCCCATGTGTATGGTTGGTTCTGTAAATGGGTGGTCATTGCAATAGTTTATGAACATCCAGACGTAGTTGATGATCGAGGATGTTTCTACCAAGTGTACTAAGACTGCGGAGATCAGATCATCGGGGCCTGTGTTAAGACAACAAGTCACAGAATCACCTAGGTTGGAAGGGACCTTTTAAGATCATCTAGTCCAACCA
>JAOXJM010000012.1:148962365-148972737 GCA_026413425.1 Tringa solitaria | reverse complement strand
AGTTATGCCAATATGCTGTTTATAAATAGAAAACTGTGATAAAAGTGTTGCTTTATCTAGTTTATGTTGGATTCAGCAGCCTGGGAAGAGGTCATGCCCTGATGTGACATCTGTGACTAGTTTCGGGTTTGCTCTCAGGTACACCGGCCGGTCCTGCATGCCTACAGCCTGATTCTGGGATGTCCTTCATTAAGGATTCCCAGCAAGTATCACACTGAAGACAAAATTCCTTAAGGCCAAAACCGATGAAAAAGGTGGCAGCCAGGAAAACCAGCACCTCCAAAACTAAGCTACTGCTGTCAGTAAAGTAGCCTGATGCTGTCTGTCATTTATATTTTTTTTTTCCTTAGGCACTGGAATTTAATAATTTTTGCCTGAGGTGATCTAGAACTTAAACAGCCAAGTGCCATGTCCTGCCATGTACTCAATCCCCTGAACCTTGTCTCTGCTCTGTGGGAGCAGGTGGGATTCTCAAGTTCATCTGACTTTGCCAAGCTTATTGGGATGTCTGTAAGAGAGTGAAGGAGTCAGCGTGTATTTAAGTAGTAGGTAATCTGACTAAAAAAATAAAAAATCCAAAACATGCAGAAAATGTAAAGAGAACACAGTGTTAAAATGCAGCTTTTTAGCATTGCTGACTTATAAAACCACTACAAGAAATGCTATTCAGAAAATCACTGACAGGATCGATTTCTCACGTCACCTCGCATTATGGAAGTTCTCTGAAGTAAGCAAGATTGTATACACGTGAGTGAAGAAAATTTAGTTGTTCACCTGCTGTGAGTGCCACGTAGAAAATATTATCTGCATCTTGACTATATTCTGTCCTTTATCTTGGTACGATTTTGACAGAAGAACAGATATGACATCTGAGGAAACTCTTTACAGTTTTAAATAGAAAAATGCGTATAGCCCTTTCTAACCAATCCTGTCTCTACTGAATAGGTAATTACTGAGACTAAACAAGCGTCTCTAAATTGCTTATGTATTCCAATTGCTTCTATTTTCTACTGGCTTTATGAATGCCCTTCTAAAGAAAGCATGAAAGAGATATTTGCTTTATTTTTTTTTTAAATAGCCTGCAGAAGAAATTACTTTCAATTCAGGAATAACTACAGATGGTTGTTTCTGAGGAATAAAAACATTATTTTGCACTACTTGACCTGGTTTCCATTTCAGAGTTTCTGAAGCAGGAGAGCTTGCATGTATTTTAATTTAGATTCAAATCCTCCTAGTATTGAAGAAAATAAAACAAACAAATGAAAAATTCTAGTTGAGTTAAAATAATAACGTGACTCCTTTCTCCCAGCAAAAAGTTGTTGATGAATGGAATTGCTGTGAGTGATCCTCAAACCTAGTTCCCAACTCCTGCAGCAGTAACAGCAGTTAATTTTTTAATCCTTGGTATTGTAGTGTTGGAGCTGGTCTTGCCATTGAGACTGTAAATAGGAAGAAATCATGGTCCTGGTGAAAGATATTCCTTGACTTTAGCAAAACAACAATTTAATTCACAAGTTGCTGCAGTGCAAATGTGAACAGGACTAAGCACAGACTTTGTGTTTGCTAATTTCTGTTTCTTGTTGAGTTTTCCAAAAGGAAATCATTCATTTTCTTCATGGTTTTTCATTCACGAACCCCCAAAAAGATGCAGAAATGCTGTACAGTATTGGTAGTACTGATGCATAAATTAAGAGTACCATATTTAATGCAGCTTTTATCCAAAGTAGCTGGACAGATTTTACAGATATAGAGTCTGCAAGAATCTCTTTACATCTACTTGCCCTCCAATCATTCCTAGGGTGCCTTACACATATTTATATAGTTATTTACATTGTAAATGGGTCAGTGAGTAAAACGTAGTTGCATCATGCTCTTAAAGTATCTGAATCTTTTGTTGCCTTGTTTAGAAGTTATCGTGGTCATTTTGCATGGAGAACAGAAAAAGAGGAACAACTCATTGCTTCCCCTGTGGAGTATTGTTTACAACCTGCTGGTATATGGAGAGGAAAGCAAGTAGGTGTAGCAGTTGGAACCACCATCCCTTGTTTGTCACATGAATCGGTTTTGAATGCAGATGTGGGGTTGTTTTTTTTTTCAAGTCTAGACTTTAATCTACATGCAATGTTTTGAATTTTCAGAAGAAATGAACCAGGTAAGTGAAAATCTCTACTTTTATCTCAAAGGACTCCTAGAAGTAGTATATCCTGTTGTAACTATTCCAATATCATGTATTTTTTTTACTCTTAATTTATGGAAGGATAACTGGGTTACTCTAATAGCAGTCATTTATTTTCTCCCACTAAAATGCTTTAATTGTTCAGATAATTGATAGAATTGGCTGACCAAAACCAGATCCAACTGGGAAATCTTTTACTGTGCGCTGTATTTTTACTACAGACGTGCAGTGTTTTGTGTCCATCAAGATGTGTGGTTCCAAGGCAAAAAAAACTTTAATACCAAACATACGATGTGGTAAAAGTCTGTGAAGCAAAATTCAGGTCATCTGGAGCTAAAGGTTCTTCTTCAGGACTTTATTAAAATCTTTCATAATGTTACAAAAAGGCTCATTTAAAATGTTTCTGTGGTGTCAAGATACAGGAGTGGGATTCTGATTTACCACATAATCCCTCCCTTGGTGATCGTGCATAATAAAGTCAAAGTGAGATGCGTCTGATATTTTCATTTTGTTTTCCTTTTACAAACATTAATCAAGTCTTCAGAATTTCAGATCAGTTCTGTGGACGGATCTGTCAGATTCACTTCTTTCCCTCCCTCATTCCTTTCCTCCTTCCCTTTTCTGTCTATCAGGGTATCTTCTCTGGAAGCTGTGATGACATTCACTCTGCAACTGGAAAATAATTCCATCATATGTTGCATCAATATGACTAATTGTGGGTGACAGTATTATCTCCTTATGGTTTCTGAAAACATAAAAGCTGATTTCACAAGGAATAAGGCTTGACAGTGGAAGTTCCGCCTTGCACTCACCTGGCCTTTCATGTTATGTTTAATGGGTCTTGTTATCTGTATTCTAGAGTAAAAGGAGAAAATTGCTGATGGGAAATGTTTCTCACTTAGGCCTAATACTAACATTTGCTTTGCTTATAACATGCAAATAATAATTAAAAAAACCCCATAAATCAGTCACTTAAAACAAGCCACAACTATCAACATGTGTACTGCAGAGAAACCTATGGCTACAACCAAAAAATACAGTGCCACGATGTAATTCAGATCTGTTTCAGTTGTTTTCTGTCTGTCTTCAGTAGTCTCACAACTATAGATACACTTGCAAATAAATCAGTGCAGGTTTAGCCTCTGCAGGCACAGGATCAAGTTGTTGGTCGTTACTGCTCATAGTTGATCTGCAGATTTATTAACATAGCATTTACAGTTTAAGCCATCTTCGGTATGATTTACGCAAGCAATACTATTACCTCCAAATGCAGGAGCTCATTCTGGATAGTGTCCAAAGAATTCATAGCTTTGAATGTCTGATCTGACTTCTGTCAGGGAATCTAAACGTGTTGGGATCCCAGACAGGCAGGCTGTGGTCATCATCTTCCTGTGGCCTCGGCATCGCTCTCTTTCTGTTCACAAAATCTGCAGAGAGAACAGTCCCTAGTTTATAACTGGTATTTGGGTACCTGGTTGTTAATTGAAAGGCAACTGTGTGAAACATGTTTTTTATGTTTAAATGTTTAACGGCAAGATTAAAGGCAAAGTATGTCCTTTTTTTCGGTGTTGTATAAAATGCAAAAGATTAACCCATCCTGCATCTTCTCCTACTACCTTTGGACAGATGTTTGTCAGTGATTACGAACTTCTGATGTGATTACTCAGTCACTTTCATGTTGCGTCTTCTTATTTGGGCTCCAAAGGTACTTCAATATTCCCTGTATTTTTGTACACTCTTTCAAAGGGTGGGTAGAAAGCATTACTGTCACGTAATCAAAGCCATCTTGAAGGAAAGACTTTGTCTCCTTGTTTGACCTTTTAAGAATAACAGGCTTGCATAAACCTCTCTTCCCTCCCAGCCGTGGTGCTGGACCCGAGCAAAAGACGCACCGCCTCCTACCTCAGCAGTCCCATTCCAGAGAGAAGTGGTCCATAAAATTATACCTTTCCACTTGACTTACAGCAGATTATCTTTTTGCTCTCTTGCAGAGGGCAAATCTTCTTAAAGCAAAAGGAAGAATAAAAACAAATGAAGGAAGTTTTTTTTCAGGAACTCTGTATGGTGACGAGAAGTAACTTTGCTTACAAGTCAGGATAATGAGAGGCAGTAACCTGTCTTTGAAGTAAGTTGAAATTGAGAAAAAAACTGAAATGTTGTTTGACAATTATCTTCATCCTTAATTTTACTTCTACTCAAAGAAAACTGAGAAACTGAAGGATTCCATCAGCCTCTCACCTTCAGCGTCTTGGGCTTTTGTTACGGAGCTTCAAATGGCTCTTTAAAGCAGATGGAAGTGGTAGGTTTCCGTGGTTTCTTCATAAGAAGGTTGCTTTTATTCTCCCGTAGCATTCATGACGAATGGATTTATGTGATTGCATGTCCAACTTGAGCTTGAATAATATCCTCCCAGAACTCTCCTTGTCTTGAAAACACTCAACAGATAAAATTTCTGATCAGAAT
This sequence comes from Tringa solitaria, assembly GCA_026413425.1. Classification (NCBI taxonomy): domain Eukaryota; kingdom Metazoa; phylum Chordata; class Aves; order Charadriiformes; family Scolopacidae; genus Tringa; species Tringa solitaria. The sequence continues at coordinate 148,968,098 of JAOXJM010000012.1, read as the reverse complement.
AGCTTGAAAAGGTTATCTTTTATTTTTTTCTTTTTCATCTATTTTCTTTAAATAAATGATCATGATACCAGTAACTACACTGTAGCTGGGTTACGGCAGGGACACGGAAGGAGACAGGAGATGAAGTAAAGGTTGGCGGAGAACCTCATGACTGGGAATAATTTCTCAGCGATATCTCAGTGCCAGCTTCTCCTCCTAGCTGTGTCCCCATCTGTGATGGCTGGCTGGAAGGTAACCTATGAACATTCCCATCCCGTGCCTTGCTGAGGAAGAACTCCCAACAGATTAGGATATTCCCACAGGAAATGAAAACCTCAGCCGAACAGTCACACTGCTTAGTTGATGTGATGGTCGATTTCCTTTGTGGCTGTCAGCCTAATAAGGACGGAATTGAGGCCAGTAACTGATGTCACCCGGGCTGCTGCGTTGTGACTTGCCATTCAAAATGATGAACAGCTCAAAAAGGCCACCTATTACACAGCTTTCCCCCTAAGGTATAAGGCCCCTAAAGGTTCGAGCTGATTCAGAGTAGGGAGGGATGTGCTAACAAATGCTGTATTACAGAATTGTGTGTTCATAAAACAAATTGTTATAGACTCATTGTTACATCTGCTGAAGTGAATGGGACATTTGGATATAGATGATAAGCAGCACATGATTCCTCATTTGTAACGCACTAAACTCACAGTTCAGTGTTACCTGAAGTGTTCTGGCACCACAGAAGATCCTCCTATTCTGGGAACTTCTGTGGCTGGAGAGGACCCAAGTAAGATGAAGCTGGGGTGGGAGGAACATAAAGGATGACGGGAACGTTAGTACCATTCTCTTATCACCTGCTCCTACTGATCCTGCCAAAGCCTCTCTTTATCTCCATCGGCAGGTGTCGGGCACCAGGGATTCTGCAAGGCCATTCCCCACGGTGCTTCTTCCACCCTTCAGGGACCGTCGTTGATGGGAGTCAGGGAAGTGCAGGGAGGGACAGACAGGGGACCGTGTCCCCAGGCTGTGAGGTACGTTTAGAACTGGGAGGCAAAAAGCAAGAAAGAGTCACTGGTCTTTGAATATTTGCATTTCACAGCACGAATCCCTAGTGTTTTGCCCACAAGGAAGAAAACTGAAATTTCAAAAATGATTAAGGGATAAGACTAGCCCTCTCCCCGACACAGATTCTGCCTGTGGTAGGGCTGACCCAGTTCTGTTCTTCCTTCAGTGAGACACAATCTGGCTGGAATAAAAATATGGCTCAGTTCATACACAACATCCCTTGCCATTGCAAAGATTCAGAATATAATGCAGATATAAATATAGCTATTAATTTCAGGATCTCTGGGGGTATGCTGAGACACCGATGCCTAGCTCCTACATTACTTCACAATGTATCTTACACAGATTGCAGAAATATTTTTATACATTCTCCAGTTCTGATTAATAAATGTGCCTGCAGGAAATGGAGTTTATATAAGAACATTTTGTTGCAAATTTACCTTTCCTGTTAAGCTTCTTGGGTAGCTGAAAAATGTAGTTTGTGTAAACTACTCTTGTCATAAATAAATCCATTCTCCATCAGCAGGGACTGAGGACTCAGACTCTGCCCTTGCCCTGCTGTGTGCTTGGGGGCAGTGAAGACACTTCATTTGTTCTCCTGTTCCCCATATTTGAAACGGGATCGATAATTCTTGCATCCTCTATAAAGAACATTCACTTCCACTGATGCAAAGCACTTGGACTGGAGCAAGATGTTCTGATAATATTGCAAACTGGCCACCCTCCCACCTCCTGTCTTGGCCTGATACCGCACACACAGCATCACCAGTCCAAGCACTAAAAATTTATTAATCTGCTCTGCTTCTCTTCCTGCTACTTCCAATCCATGAGGCTGGCTTAATGGAAGATTTAAGCAATAATAAGAAGCATTAGATTTTTCTTCTTTCCTTTAGATGTCTGAGACTTAAGGTTACAGTTGTACCTAATTTCAAGCTTTTGGAAATCAGAGACTTAGCTTCTTGTGTGAAATTTTGTTTCTAAAAATCCAGTTGTCAGGGCTCTGCCACACAAATAAAATACCATGAGTTGTCTGAAATCACAGCACTTGGTGCACAGCCTACTTTTTACCATAGTGTAATTTTACATTACTTCTAGTCTCATATTTAATGTAAAATTTTAGTTCTTGGAGCCCCACCCCTCCTAGCTTCAGATGCGTTCTCATTTTCTGAATTGCTATGTGCCTTTTAGGCATTCTATCACACTCAAGACATCGGTTCAAACAAAGCCAAATGACATATCCGCCATGTTTTAAGAATAACTTCAAGTTTTCATGTGTAATATAGTGACTTAAATCCCTAAAGACCAACCTTCTATCTCTAAGCTCTGTAGTAGATCTGCAACCTGTAGTGCTTAACTGAGCCCAGATGCTTATGGAATATCATTTCAATAACAGAGGTTCAATTTTTGCATTACTGACAGTAAAACATCTGCCACTAAAGCTGTAGAACACTTCAGCTGAAAAGAAAGGTTCAGAGGTCACCTTGAATTTATAACCACAACTGATGTGAAGTGCAAGTGAAAATCAGCTGATGCGCACTTGATACTGCACAGATCTCTCTGTGAGAGTGGATATGAAATCTGTCGACAGCAGCAGGGCAAGAAGTGTTGTAATGCTCTTGAAAAGAAGTCAAAGGTTTGATTGCAACAACCCTGTTGTAGATGGGTAACACTTGCTTCCCACCCCTCTCTCCTGAGCAGCGCTGAGCATCAGATGACGCTTAACTCTACAGTGAACGTACAGCACCACCTCTCGATGGGATTGCTTTCTGCATTGTGATGGCTGCAACGTTCCTCTTCTCCCTCCTCCCAGCCCCCTTGGTAAATGTAATGAGAATTTGGGACAAGTAACACAGTATTTTGCTATTAACAATCTGTAAAAGTACAAAATTCTGCCATCTCTGCAGGCTGCGGGATCAATCTGCTCACACAACTCCTGTACAGAGTTGCCATTGACAACCCTCAGGTTAGACCTCTCCACTTTGGGCAAACTGCCTGCTGGACACCTCTGCGTGCCGACATCCCAGAAGTGCTCCAGTGAGTACTCCAGAGATGCCAGGACTTATGTTGTGCTTTATCCCTGGCTATCAACTAAGCCAACACCACCACTCGCCCTCTCCCCGCCACTGGGCTGGGGGAGAAAATCAGAAGAGTAAAAGTGAGAAGACTCATGAGTTGAGGACAAGACAGTTTAACAGGCAAAGCAAAAGCCATACGCACAGGCAAAGCAAAACAAGGAATTCATTTGCTACTTCCCATCGGTATTCAGCCAACTCCAGGAAAGCAGGGTTCCATCACACGTAACAGTTACTTGGGAAGACAAATAACATAACTCCAAACAACCCCCCATTCCTCCCTCTTCCCCAGAGCTTTTATTGCTGAGCATGATGTCATATGGCATGGAATATTCCTTTGGTCAGTTGGGGGCAGCTGTCCCAGCTGTGTCCCCTCCCAACTTCTTGTGCACCCCAAGTGGTGTGAGAAGCAGAAAAGGCTTTGTTGCTATGTAAGCCCTGCTCAGCAATAACTGTGTTATCAACACCATTTTGGTCACAAATCCCAAGCACAGCACTATATGGGCTGTAACTGAGTCCCAGCCAAAACCAGGACAGCATCTTAAATGAAACTAGGATTGGGCAACTGAGTCAGTTCCTCTGCTGAGAGGTAGGAACACACATATGGATGCTTTAGTAAGGAGGGAGATGTAGCACCAATAGGAATCTCTTAAATTTTATCTTCTACCATGAAAAAGGTAATATGGGTGTCAGCCTTGTATGTATTTTTTATACAATTCAGCCATCCTGATGATGTTAGCCGATTTTATTTTTATATGATTTTTTTCCTTCTTGAATTTCACTATGTTGGTATAAAAATTGATCATTGTTTAGGGCTGGACTTTTCCTCAATAGACAATAAAGCAGCAAAGGTTAACAGCTATCATCACAGTCTGACTGGCATAAATAGGTATTTTGAGGCAATTTACTGCTCTCACACACTTTCAAACTAGTTAGCCGTCTTGGACAAAATGAAAAAAAAAAACCACAACAAAAAACCAAACCAGCTATGAGGCAGTATGTATAAATGTTCCACAATATTTGCATTCAGAAGAAAATTGATTCATGTTGGCCCATTTCTTTCACAAAGAAACACGAGCTCAGAACTTTGAGGACCTGGGTGTTTAACCTAATCCACCTGCTGGCTGAGTAGATCCTCATAACAACAGTATTTGTCTGAGAAAGTCCTAGAAGGAAAAGATTTTTTTTTTGAGTACTGAATTCTATGCTGACTTTCATTTAAGAAACAGATAAGAGAATATTTTCCATCAGTGCAGAGCCTGCCGTGAGAAAGACGTATATGCATGCTTTAAGTTAGCATGAAATCTATGGTATAATCATAATTTTATTCTGTTACCAAAACATGACACTGCAGGAATTCAAAATTCTTGGCGTGTTACACATCACATTACAGTCTTGTGTAGGTAACATAATAAAATACCACAGGCTGATTTATGCTTTAAGGGTAAACAGCGGTTGAGTGTATGTACCAAACTTTTGGTCATTGTCTCAGAAAAATAAATCACTTTGTCATTTTTATTTTGTAGGCTATTAAAAAATGTGACGGCTAATTAGAATGAAAAAATGTAGCTTCATTACGCATTGAATTGAGTTGCATAACAACGTGCTATCAAAAGGATCCAGAGAAGAAAAGATGCAATAAATTAGTAACACCAAACTTGAAAGTTTCTAAAAAGTGCACATGAATAATTGATCTTAAAGAGGAATATCAAAAAACTAAAAGTAACTTAAATCTTGTGAACATGTGCAGTCCTTATGCAAGCAAAACTCCCACAGAAACAAGAAGTTAGAAGAGAAGAATCCAGGGTTTAGGAGATGAGATTAGCTAAGGGAAGAAAAAGCATTTTGTTAAAATTTATCTGAAAAAACTGTTTCTTGATTTGAAGCAGTCATCTGATCCTGCCAAATAGACACGATTATTTTCTGATCCTGTTTATTCCACCTTATCCTTTGAAACAGATACAAGAATACTGATTTGCGAAGGAAGATGATACCGTAAGAGCTTGCTATTTTTACTCCTGTAAATTGGCTTGACTCTTTTAAAATGGATCCATACCCGTAACTTTAACTATAATCTTTGTTCTGCCTGCATAAAGCAAAGAGGCAGGATGGAAACAAGAACTGTTTAGCGGCTCTTCTTCCAGTGCCCAGCTCCAGGGAACAGAGAAATGCCCGGCTGTCCGAAGGTGATGGGCCAAGGCCGTGCTCACTGTGAGTGCTTTGTGTGGGGCAGCTGCCTGCAGACACCTGATGTGCTCAGGGGACAACACCGACCCCTACTGCTCTTTTCCTTCTGGCTATTCTCCTTTTCTGTTCTAGTGCATGTTTCTACACTTAAATCACAGCCATCTTTCATTTTTCCAGAAGAGCTCCAGCCAGTCCAGTAGACGACAAAAGTCAGTTGAAGGAAGAGAGCTTCAAGTGCTGAAGATAAACCAGGTTAGCAGAAGGTGGGGGCTATGGCACCTGTGATGCTCCCCATCAATTGCACCTTGAGGATGGGCATGAAACACAGAAACCTGTCAACTGCTGCTACATCTTTTTTTTTTTTTTTTTTTTTTCAGAGTTAGGGTGATGGTTGGACTAGATGATCTTTAAAGTCCCTTCCAACCTAGAC